>JACTAT010000050.1:74814-634993 GCA_014526335.1 Chrysaora quinquecirrha
TGATTTCCCAAACACATTTCTTGAAAAAGAGATAGAAGGAGGAAGGGTGGTGCTAGTCCAGTTTGAAGGGGCATATTAAATTTGTAAACAACTTATGAATTGTAACTCTACTGTAGTTTTAGTCTGATAATGATCGATACAAATATTCACTTTTATATGAAATAAGTAGTAAATAGTTGTCAATAAAATTTTATCATAGCATTTTGAGATAGAGAGAGCAAGACTAGAAGGCATAGCTAGTTTGACTTGAAACAAAATATTAGTAACTTTAGGGCTTGCATAACATATTTGATATTACAGACAGCATATAGTTGCATTCTTTTGCATTCTTTATTTTTTTGATGGCAAAAAGCTGTCTGGGATTAGCTGACCTTGGATTACTTAAGGTTTATTGCAATTTCTGCTGAGCTTAGCATGATTCAAACTTGCAAATGCATCAATGGTATTTTTTTTCTCGCCATTGCCACTGTTAGATATTAATTCAAGGACATATTTGGAAAGGATTTCAGACTTTTGCATCACCATCTGCTTTATACATATCAGCACTTGCTTGTTTAACCCAGTATTTGCTTGAAGTGTTGTTTTGGGAAAATTTGTGGGCTTGATTTATTAAATTGTATCTCTGCATTTTGGAGTTTCCCACAGTATATTTTGAAACTATAACAGTCAATACATGTCAAAACCACCTTGAAGAAAAGAGAACAGAGGTTAAGATTAATTTGTGATTTGAATGACATGATTTTTTTCTATCTATAAGTTAGAGGGAGAGGGTTTGGTTTTCTCAGATAAATCTAGAAACAGCTCAAATATGAACGCAAAAGACAAAGTTATAATTGAGGGACAAGAATTCTACCCCAAGGTAGAATTCTTGTTCAACTATTTTATTGGAAGCAAGACCTGGCACAAGAAGTGGGTTGAAATGCCCAGGATGCAAGGTATGCCAATCTTATATTCTATTTGTAAATATTCATTTCTTGCAAACTGTTGCTTCTTTTAAATTCAGAATTCTACTTTTTCCAGTAAGTAAATAGCTTTTTTCATTTCTAGAATCAAGGTCCTAAAACAAAAAAAAACAAAGAATCAAAGAGCTCAAGTGGGAGCAGATATCAGCAGAATGTGGCGAGGAGGTATGTGATATGAAAGAATTTGACGACTGGATCCATGCCCATACCATAAAATCGGATTTCCAAAAGTTCACAAGGCAACACCCTAAATATAAAGGTAAGAATTTCTGAAAATAATGTTGAATATATTCATAAGACCTTTCATGTTGTTGTGTTTCTTGAAACTGTTCCTGTACAAATTAGATTATATCCAAAACATTACCAACAAGACAAATAATTATGTTTTTTAGAAAGAGGTATTGGAATTCCTCCTGAAACCCCCAGGAAGAAGGCGTTGGAAGACATGAAAAGAGGCTAAGGAAAAGGGAAGGAATTGTGATAAAAAATGGTGCGGAATTCTTTTTGAGCAATGGTAAAGACTATAAATTTATATTTTTTATCCTTGTTTATTATTTGTTTCTATTTCTATTTCTGTTTGAAAATGTAGCAAATACTTGTTATTTTTTTTATTTTTCCAGAAACGAGATAACTATATTTCTCTATTCGTTGTGATCGTTCAGTGCACAATTGCACTACACGGGTGTTCGCAGTGCGCATGCAAAACAGGAAGAGACGACAGGCGTGGAAAGAAGTACCGACCGCATGAGAACGACGAAATCATCAAA
Source organism: Chrysaora quinquecirrha (assembly GCA_014526335.1). NCBI lineage: Eukaryota > Metazoa > Cnidaria > Scyphozoa > Semaeostomeae > Pelagiidae > Chrysaora > Chrysaora quinquecirrha. The sequence continues at coordinate 76,544 of JACTAT010000050.1, forward strand.
GAAAAAGACACAACTGAAAGAACAAGCTAATGATAAAATAAATGCAATTCTATATATAGATATACATAGTTATATATAGCTGTGTCAACGCTTAAAATATGTTGTAACTATGAAGAATTGATCATAATCATGAATTGCTTGTAAAATTATGATTTATTAGAGTAAAGATACAACTTTTGCAAAGGTCACATTCTTGTTTTGAAGAATTATTATCAGCAATCTTGTTGAATAAATTTCTTACACACCCAAACCAATACAAATCACAATCGTCCTGAATACCATGTGCAATTTTATACAATTTCATATTAGGTGGGTTTAGCGCTATATAATTTAAGATTGAACGCAGAATCCTAACTTTATAGTCATTACAAGTCACGAAATGTTCGTCAAGATGTGCGCTTAAAATATGACAAAAATGCATTTTTCTCCCTCGTTCGCGATCTTGATACTTGTTGTCGTCGTAATGGAATATCATGGACATGAATATTTCGGTCATGGCTCTTTTAAAAACTATACGTCTAAAGCTTTGCCTGTGTGTCTGCAACGCTGCATTCAAAAGCAGATGAAATTTCCTGTCGTGTTTAAAACAAACATGACTCTTCAGGAGTCGAAGATGGAGAAAATTGATATGACCATGTTCGATCTGACTGATGACAAAACATTGTAAGCAAAGCTGGTTTAATTTTAGCCGGTCCTCGCGTTTTATGCAGTTGCACCAGCGAAGAACTGGCTGTGCTTTACAGTGGATGCATATATCGTACTTTGTTTTTCTTTCTCGTTGCGATACTTGCTCAAGTGATTGTTCCGTAACCGGAACAAATGGTTGAATAGTGAGATCGTCTACGGCTTCATATACCTCATCCTTGGTGCGATAGGAAGCTTCCTGATGATGCAGGAAGCGAACTATGTTCAATAGTGCTTCTTCAAAAACATCGCCAACTGAAGCAGAAATAGTTGTGTGTATCGAAGGCTTCCTGGTGCTGAGAAACTTTTCATCATATGAGAAGGTTACCTCTTCGTACGGCGGTGTATGATATACCAAGGAGGGGAAATAACAGATTTTTGCAATAGTTTTCAGTTGACAATGATGATGTAGCTGCTGGCGTCTTTCAAGATGATTAGCAAGATATAAAAGAGAAAGATTGATCATTATCTGTACATTTGAGAAATTTGCTGGTAAAAAACAGATTGGAAGCAAGTTGGATTATACTTAATACTGTTGGCAGACAAGTCACCTATTGAAGACGATATAGGCCTACCTATCTAGGTAACAACAAAATGAGTGCATTAAAGGAAATGATCAGGGCCTATTATGCAACGAGTCTGATATCAAAATACGATGACAGGGAATTGAAAAACTATCCTTTATACCTTCAGAATGCAAGACAAGGTTGTTGGGGAAGCAAGAGCGATACAGATTTTGAGTCTGTGGGTTTCAATGTCTCATGGAGTCACAAGATGTGGATGACATAAATAGAAAGATGTATGACCATTTTCATCAATTTCCGCTGAAACAGTATGTACACTATAATATTGAGAGACGGAAAGAATGTAAGCAAAGCAAAATCACAACACTTTTGGTACATTTTCTGTGCAATTCTCAAGTAAGACAAGTAAAAAATCCTTTCAGTTGGCTGGTTTATTACACAGGACTGTCAAAGGCAATATTGGAGGAGTGGCAAGTGCTTTCTGTTAAATATATCATGTGGAATTGTATAAATGAAAACTGAAACTGAACAGTACATACCTTTCAGATTCTGGTTGTTCTGTAGAAGATGCTGAGGCTGTATTTGAGCTTAAGAAACTGGAATTTAACCGTCTTTGCAGCACACTAGCTGGTGATGATGATGACGATGATGATGATGATGATGTAACAGTTTGCAACCAGGGTGCAGGGAGAGTTGCTCGAGTCAGGGAATGTATCGGAGGAGGAGCAGGAGGGGGAATCGATGAAGTAGATGAAGGGATGGGTACAGATGATGATGACGAGAGACTTGTAAAAAAGTTGAAAGGAAGGTTTGCTGAAAGTGAAGTTGTCAATGATGATGATGATGATGCTGATGAATATAATGATGATAATAATGCTAACGATGATGATGATAATGTTGATGATGATGATGATGATGACAATATTGTTGATGGTTGTGGTGGTGCTCTTGGTCGTGGCAATGGTGTTGGTGGTAGTGGTGAGACTGTTGGAGGTTGGGAGAACAGGAGAGCCGATGAGAAAGGTGTTTCAAATAAATTTGGAATGGTACAGTTCACAAGAAAGTTTTCACCACCATCATTAGTGTCTCGCCGTTGTTGCTCTTTTTGGAAACAAACTGGCCAAGTATTCATCTAAAAAAGAACAAGATTACTTGGATATGGTTTCTTTGACAAGATATATGTGCTATGGTGGATGTGCAAGACCATATCATATTGTAATGGCAAATGATTATCACAAGAATGACAAATGTCAAGTGAACCATCAAATCTACTATGACTCAAAACGATACATAACCAAAGAGCGAATGGTGCCCTATGTTTTGAAAGGTTCATCAAAATCCAAAAAAAGGACACACCACAATGCCTGTGAAAAACCACTATTGTCTGACAATGACAGTAATGGCAGAGAAGGGAGACAGAAGAAGAAAAAAACATCAAAAAAATCTGAAGCTGGAACACAAACAGTCTTGAATACTACTACACAACAGTTTTCTTCAGATAGTTGTTTTATGGATACAAATGAGTAAAAAATGGACAAACTAAGAGCAAAGACTTGTACTATGTACTTCTTAGAAGTAGAATTTTTTCAAAAAAACTTACTCAACAGGTCTGCTTCATTTGGTCTGTTACCAAAATTTGTTGTTGTGTTATGATTATAATTGTCAATAGATGATTGTTGATTCATCATTCTGTTGTTCACTCCAAAATTTTTGTATATTTCTTCAAGAATTTCTCTCTTTAGCTGTTGGTTCATGTTTTCTTGAGCCATTTTTTCGCAGAGAATCGTGAAGTACTGTTAACTTTGGGACCATCCAGAGTTTTAAGTATTGTTTCAAGAGACAATAGTTTGTATGGACAACAATGGAGTTGTCTAGACAAATACCTTATATGGTTAAATGTTAGAAAATTTGTTTGGTTCTATCCATATTCGGCTTTTGATAACAGTTTGGGATGTTTTGCATATGATTAAAAATAAATACCTGGGGTTTTCCTCCTTTGAAACTGTCATGTTGTGCTTTTTGGTCATTCCCCTTGTTTACAACTAAACTCACATGACATGTGCTCCTACTTGAAACACATCTGACCTTTACCTTACTATTGTCATTTGTTTACAAACTTTTTACAAACTCTTGTACATCCTTGTAAGAATGTAACATAGAATGTTTTTTTGGTACACAGTATGTTTACCTCTCTATAAGCACAAACATCCCAAACATTTTTTTGAGATTTCTAAAGATTTATGATTCAAAGTCATTGAAGTTAGTTTCACAAAAAAAACTTATGATTTCCCAAACACATTTCTTGAAAAAGAGATGGAAGGAGGAAGGGTGGTGGTAGTCCAGTTTGAAGGGGCATATTAAATTTGTAAACAACTTATGAATTGTAACTCTACTGTAGTTTTAGTCTGATAATGATCTATACAATTATTCATTTTTATATAAAATTAGTAGTAAATAGTTTTCAATAAAATTTTATCATTGCATTTTGAGATAGAGAGAGCAAGACTAGAAGGCATAGCTAGTTTGACTTGAAACAAAATATTAGTAACTTTAGGGCTTGCATAACATATTTGATATTACAGACAGCATATAGTTGCATTTTTTTGCATTCTTTATTTTTTTGATGGCAAAAAGCTGTCTGGGATTAGCTGACCTTGGATTACTTAAGGTTTATTGCAATTTCTGCTGAGCTTAGCATGATTCAAACTTGCAAATGCATCAATGGTATTTTTTTTCTCGCCATTGCCACTGTTAGATATTAATTCAAGGACATATTTGGAAAGGATTTCAGACTTTTGCATCACCATCTGCTTTATACATATCAGCACTTGCTTGTTTAACCCAGTATTTGCTTGAAGTGTTGTTTTGGGAAAATTTGTGGGCTTGATTTATTAAATTGTATCTCTGCATTTTGGAGTTTCCCACAGTATATTTTGAAACTATAACAGGCAATACATGTCAAAACCACCTTGAAGAAAAGAGAACAGAGGTTAAGATTAATTTGTGATTTGAATGACATGATTTTTTTTGTATCTATAAGTTAGAGGGAGAGGGTTTGGTTTTCTCAGATAAATCTAGAAACAGCTCAAACATGAACGCAAAAGACAAAGTTATAATTGAGGGGCAAGAATTCTTCCCCAAGGAAGAATTCTTGTTCAACTATTTTATTGGAAGCAAGACCTGGCACAAGAAGTGGGTTGGAAATGTCCAGGATGCAAGGTATGCCAATCTTATATTCTATTTGTAAATATTCATTTCTTGCAAACTGTTGCTTCTTTTTAAATTCAGAATTCTATTTTTTCCAGTAAAGTAAATAGCTGTTTTTTTTTTCATTTCTAGAATCAAGGTCCTAAAACACAAAAAACAGACAATTGAAGAACTAAAGTGGGAACAGATATCGGCAGAATGCGGCGAGGAAGTATGTGATATGAAAGAATTTGACGACTGGATCCATGCCCATACAATTAAGTCAGATTTTCAAAAATTCACAAGACAACACCCTAAATATAAAGGTAAGAATTTCTGAAAATAATGTTGAATATATTCATAAGACCTTTCATGTTGTTGTGTTTCTTGAAACTGTTCCTGTACAAATTAGATTATACCCAAAATGTTATCAACAAGACAAATAATTATGTTTTTTAGAAAGAGGTTTTGGAATTCCCCCTGAAACCCCCAGGAAGAAGGTGTTGGCTCCAACATCACCACCATCACCACCACCACCACAGTCATCAGAGGAGGTTGATCTGAAACTGGCAGCTAGGAAAAAACAAGAGGAAGAAAAGTTTAGGAGAATTATGGAGAGGCTGAAATGGGAAACTCTGAATGGAGTCTAAATTAAAAACTGATTTTTTTCTATTTTGATTTTTTACATTTTTTGATTTTATGACATCTTATAAATTACCTATCATTGATTTTTGCATTATTGATATGTTCATTGAATGTGATGAACTTGTTGTGTGTTCTTTCTTCGTGTGGGTGTGTTTCCTGTCTGGATTAATTACAGAATAGATTGCTAAGTGAAAATAGAAAACGATAGGGATTAAATGAAAAAGAGTAAGGTAAGCTAGCTATATCAAAGCTTTAGGTAAAAAAAGAAAAAAGGTCAAAATATTTTAGATACATATATACATAGGTATAATAGTTATTGGTAGATAGATATATTCATAGAGATAGACTATAGACCAGCTTGCTTTTGATACGGTATAGGCGGCTATCCACCTTAATTTTTATAGACAGCAAAAGCAAATAGTAAGATAAGATTTTCTTACCGTCTATCGATCATTTCCATAAGATAGATATTTGCATTAGTAGCAGAAGCAACAATTACCTACAAAGCTGCTTTTTCGACATTTGCTTCGCCATCCTTTTTCCTCTCTCTGTCGGACACTTTGTTAACCCTAACCCTCGTTCCTATTAAGAACCAGCCTCTATTTGAAATTAACCCTTGGAAGCACGGGAAAGTCGCGAGATGCCGAGTGTATGACTCGTCTACTTTCCTTTTTTTTTAATTTTCGTGATTTCAGAGCAACTTACGAATGGAGTCGGGTGGGCGACAGTTGATCACTTTTGACCATAGAGTGGCTAACGCAATAAAAAAAAAAACACTAAAAGACCTGCAAAAAGCGTCGTTATTCACAAACTCATGAATTTTAATACTGATCGATCATGGGGAATGTTGTTAAAGTTTCTCGATGCTTATGTAAATGCGAAACTATAGTTCTCCCCTAGTCCTCCCCTTATGAAAACAATTAGTACTTGTAAGCGCTAGAAATTTCTAACCTCCCCCCCAATTTCTTTAATGACACTCTGAACTTTGAACTAAGTATTGCAAATGCTTTGAAGAAGGGTTATTTTTAGAGGATTGAAGATTATTGACATATGTACACCACCATACTTTTTTTGTCATTCAACATGAAGGACACTAATCCTATTTACTCAGGTTAGGAATAAGAGAAATGTAAATTCCACGTTATGAAACGCGATTTCACAAGCAAAAGCTTATGAATTTTACTATTTAAAGAAATGTCTCAACATGTCAAATAATCTCATTAGGTCCTGGAAAGAGAAGATACCTGCTGTGCTTGTTGTTCCCCTGTGCCCTTCATGTTTGTATAAATAAAAGTCCGAGGAGAGAGAAGTTAAGCAGTCGGTCGTCAAAGTAACGACGACAAGACAACAACTAAAATGGCAGCACAGACAAGACGGCGTGATGATGCTATTGATGGCTACATCGATACTGATGTCCTTAACATTTCTGATGACGAGGATCATGATGGTGATTTGAACAGCGATGCAACTACTGTACTACTGAATGGGAGTGAAAGATCAGAAGGTGATAGTAATGATGCTGGTCTTCGAGAGGCTGCAGCAACATCGGTTTCTTTCAAAATGGAACACGTGTTTAAAGCCTCACAAGTAAGTTGCCCTGAATCTTTTAGTGTCATACATCTTTTGACAGGAAGCGAAGGTTGACTATTATGTTTTATGTCACTAAGTGAATGTAGAGACGAGGGAAAAGACCTTCTTTTTCTACCCATTTGTAGAGATTTTGTTTGTATTGATTATCAAAACAGTTTATTGAACGTGACAACATTTTTAGAGAAAGAAGATTTGGATCGAATCTTTTGTAGTTTGTCCAGTGTGTAGAAAATTGACTGTGATTTCCATGAAAGATTTACAATTGTTAAAGCTTTATATAAGAACAGAGAACTAGCAGTGACGTGTAAGAGGTATGAGGAAAAATCCGAAAGATCTCAAAAACTAGCAAAAGAATCTCAACAGCAATATCAGCTTATGAAAAAAGCTATAAAACTGTTTTGGCCTGCAAGGAGATTTTTACTATTCAAGCCTGTTCTATTTACGAACATATTGAAAAGCTTTTCTTAGAACTAAATCAAAATCTGAAAGCATATAAGGATGATATGGATGGAAATGTGCCAGTATTTTTTTCTAAAGTTAGTCAAGAGGTGATAATATCTAATGCTTATATGATATAAGCAAAGAAAGATCTTGAGGAGCTTAAACAACTTACGACAGAATTCAGGGTTAAAAGCTGTAATAAACTAACTGTTCCTGAAATGCTAAATAATAATGCCATGGAAATGTGCAGTAATTTGCTCTGAAAGGTTGATATTTTGAGTCAAGATCTGATTAAAGATGTTTGTAGTGTGGATTGTGCAGTGAGAGATAAAACCAACATAAGTCAGTATAGACTAGAGCAGGCATCCAGACATCTGAGTCAATTCTTAGATACAATGAGAAGTAGGTTATTTAAGGAGAAGCAAGAGAACTTTAACAATACTGAACTTTGTATTGATTTTCCTGCCAGTTATTTCTCTTCAGCAAGCAGTAAATCCATCACAGTGCCAAAATCTACACTTACTGACAGTGCAGCTGTTGCTGGTGCTGATGCTACAGCTGCTGTTGATGCTGCTACTGATTTGTCAGCAATGCAAAGAGCAAGAGAAGTAAGGCAAAGGTATGTTTCAAGAAAAAGAGCATTGCAAGACTTGGTGAGTGAAAGTATATGCATTTATGATGATAAGGATGAGGATGATGCTATATTAAGTAAAAGTGTTTGGGATAATTTCCCAAGTCTTGCAAAAGTTGGTTGCAATCCAACCAAAAAAGCCTGTATTAGAGATGTGCTATCATATCCTTTATTGGCAACTTCACATGCCAAATATCCTCAATGAGATGATATAGCTGAAGGTTATACTCCAGGAAAAGTTGCAACATTTTGTGGCTATGACTATGGAAAAACGTTGTTTGACTTAAGAAAAGAGTCCCATGTTGAAAGAATTCATTTGGAGAGAAATAAGAATTCAAGTGATGATGATGATGATGATGATGATGATAATGATGATAATAGAAATAATAATGATGATGATGTTGTTGTTGACACTAGCAAAAATAATAAGAAAAAGCAAAGAAAACAAGGTGATATCATAGTTCAATATTTAGAAAAAGATTTGAAAGAAAATCTTCAAAATTCACCAACTGAAGCAGACAGTACATTTGAGAGAAATTATCAAGCATTTCATTCCCTTGGTCAGATTCAGTCAAATTTGACATTTATAATCAATCAAGACAAACAGAATTTTAATGAAAGATACATTAGTGTATCCTCAAAAGAAGTTGGAGTGCAAACAGAAGGTATGATGAGTTCTTTGTTAATTCTTATTGTCTATTCCTGACTTGTTGCTTTTTATTTCAAACTGAAGTTATTTAGAGAAGGTATGATTTGTTTCTTTTCAATTTTTGTAGCTCCATGGCTGACCACTGCTGGACAAAAGAAAAAAAAACATAATGCCTAGATGTGCTGTAGGATTATAGAAGATTTGGGAATTGTGTGTGAGTATATCTATATATCATTATTATATTATATATATCTGATAATTTTGAAATAATATAATATGATATTAAAAAAAAAAGACAGAGGCAAAAAAAAAACAGATTTGTTACACTCTAATGAGAATATAGGTCGAAAGGGCCTGATGTGCCAAATCTTGCTTTTTTGTCTCTGTTTCTTTTTAGTATCATATTATATATATATAATATATATATATATATAGGTTTATGTGTGTGTATGTTTGTGTAGTAGTATGCTTTGTTGTAGATGTTTTATGATTTACTATTTATTGAGCTTTTACTTTGGTTATTAATAAACATGTATATTCAGTGAATTTGCTATCTTTTTCAGAATTTCATCATCATCTTCCCTTGGTATATGCAGTATCAGAATATCAGAATAATTTAATGAAGAAGCAGATAGTAGGAAAAAAAACACAGAAAAATGACTGCAATTCAAAGCAAACAGTAGTATTAACTATGCTATGGACTATGAACAGTCTATTTATGACAATATTTTATTAAAGCTATTTTTGAAAAATCTATATAATGATATTTAATTACAATCAGTGTTATGTTATGTATATACAAAAAATATGATTTTCTATTATGCGAATATGTTAGAATCTTTATAACCAAACATATAATAGAAAAGCTTAGCAACATATCTATCATTGAGTAAATAATATTTGTTATATTTCTTATGTTTTGATTGATCAGATGAAAGAAAAAAGTTCTGTATCCAAAAACTAAATGCATTAAACTCTGGGTTTCGTGTTCTGCAAATGTAGTATAAAAACAATATAGAATATTCACCACAAACATTACTGATATCTGATTGAACTTGATAAGGAAAATACAACAAGGTTGTACAGTTGTCATGAAGTGTTTTTATTTGGTGAGCACGTTCAATGTTTTGTTTGGTAAATATTTCTTGAGATAAAACTTCATCCATTGACTTCCTTGGAAATAAGTCCAGTAGGTATGAAAAAGTCAGCATGCAATCAATAAATTTTTTGAATATTTTTGATGGTCGATGTCCATAGGAATCAAAGAAATAACTTCTGTGTTGGTGATCAAAGTAAATTCCCTGCCAATGTTTTCCTCCTTTTGCATGAGTTCCAGTGTTTAGGATAAAACCAATAGGAAAGGATGTAATGTTTCTCTGCAACAGCATTGTAATTAAGAATTGTCGAAAATACTCAATATTGCGTAGAATCTTTTGAACATCATCTTTTGTTACACACCCAGCGTAGATTTTGGATAGATAATTTTCATCAGTTTGTATTACGTCAGCAATTTCTAAATTATCCATGCTACTATTACTATAGTATAACAGAGTTGCAACATGAGAGCATGCAAAAAATAAAAACACTTGATGTCGAGACTTTCCTAATTAAATTTGTTGTCCTATCCAGTAATTGTTCACTACAATATATATATATAGATATTTCTAATAAATCAGTAAACAATTAGTCTATTGAAACTGATATGTGAAAAAAAGTATTTGATTTTGATTCTGATTTCTTGTCTCTTTTTTTAAATGAAGTCTTTTGCAATTTGACCAGTTGGACTGATGGAGAATTGTCTTGTATCAAATTTATGAATGCAGAATTCAAGGTTTTGATCTATTTGTTTATTTGGAGCAAGCTGTATGTACATTTGTAGACCACCACTTCTCTGGTCTTCATTGATTGATCCGTCTCTGTTTCGAGTTGTGAAAGTTAGGGTGTCACAGTAGGCAGTATATCCAGAATTTGCACCATCTGCAGATGCATTGAACAAAAAATCTTCATATGTTATCAAGGGATCTCTGAGATCTTGTGACAGAGTTTTTCTTTGACGATCATATGCCTCTCTATCATTTTTCAGATAAGATGTATGAATAGATGACTTGTTGATGAAAAATTGAAAATCACTATCTTTTGGTAGCTTATAAAATTCAAATGGGTTTAGACCAAATACACCCAATTTGGCATTTTTGTTTATCAGGGTCATTGCTATCTTGTCTGGAATTTTATCTCCAGAGATTTCTTGTTCAAATAAACTAGCATTTTGTTGAATTGAAAAATTCATCATTGCATGGTGAGTGAACAAATAAGTGTCTGGATTATCTTCCGTATATGTTTGAACATATTTTGCCATGTTTTCCTTTGATATTTCAAGAGAGGTGACTTTGATCTTGAAATCTGTTATTCTGATGTCACATTTTTGAATAACAGTCTCTACATCTGTAACAGTGGCATCATTTTTACCAAGTAAGTAAAAAGCAGGATCCGATCTTTCAAAAGTCAATTCATACTTGTTAGTCTGATTGGCAACTCTAATTTGCTGAGTAAGCGGTAGAATAGGTTGAAAAGACAGGAAGCACTCCTTTCCTTTGTAGAACTGATCACACATTTTTGCCCTTGCAGGGTTTTTGGCACATTCTAGGGCACCTCCACCCTGTGGCTCAACACATACAGTTTGGTGAAAGCCACCAGGAGTTTCTTTGAAAAAGCCTTTTCTGATCAAATCGCCATTGTTATAAACTTGTTGAGATGTTAAAAAGGTCGTTTGAAAATAATCTTTTATGGCGTACATTTCACCAGAAGTTGATATCTCTTGTCCGTTTATTCTCAGGGATATGTTTTTGAACAGACTAGCAGCAGCATTGTTGATAACTGATATGCGCTTTTGATATTTCAAATCTGGCGCGTCAGCTGTCCATGGTGCACCATCGTGAAACATTTTACATTTCATTTCAACTACCAGGTCACTTGGATCGATGAATGTTCCTGGTTGTTGGTTAATGGTAACGGTAATATTTTGATCAGTCATGGGTGCAATTGAATTTTGAGGTCTTACCTCATATTTGCACATATTTGTAATAAAATGTTGAATGTTTCTTGTCGGATTGAAAAGAAATCTTTCTGATCCGGCTTCTCCTTGTCCAAGATGGCGTCTTCCTTGTTCGAGAAATTCAGGAAGGCGTGCATTTCCAAAAAGATTTTGTTGACCTATTGCATCAACACGTCCTTGACTTGATAGAATAGCAGAGGTTTCAGCAGCTCCTTTACCAGTTAATTTAGGCTTTTACATTTATCGATATCAACATGTTTCAGTGTAGTTTCTCGTTTCTTTGCACGTTTCCTGTTTCCATCTACTTTGCAGATGAGGTTGGCAAGACGACGTGTCATGGTGATAAGCCAAATTGGTGATGATAATGATGATGATTTTGTAAATTGTAAAATTACAATGAAGTGCGAACAATTCTTTTTGCTATTAATACCAAATACCAGGCTGAGCTGTGACTCCTGGTTGAGAAAGCGTACCTGCTTGTTGGTAATTTGTTTGCCAAAACCATCCATCATGCCGGATGCTTCCTTTCCTCCGGCCATCTTTCAACATATCGTCCAGAACCATCGAGGCAAGAATGGATGCTGCCAAGGAAGCCATCGATCCTATAGCCTTTCTAAGTCAATGAGTAAAATCTTTTTGTTAAAATAATAATACTGATCAAGCTTTTTCTTGGAACACCGGTCTCCAAAATTCTCTACTAAGAAATTGGAATTTCTTTGCTTTTTTCCACCCTTTCTTTTTAATGGTTGGTCTCAATGATCTCTGTACTTCACGAAGAGGTGTTAATTTAAGTCCGCTGTTCACAAACCAATGCTTTATATTATCGAAAAGTCCTCTGCCTCTTAAAAGTCCCCTACCTTCTTCTTCTTCTTCCTCTTCTTTTTTTTCGTCTCCCAATCTTATTTCGTGAAACACCCTGTTGCCACCATCGTTTTGCAATGCATCGAGCTAGTTGTTGTTGTTGTTGTTGATGATGTTGATGATGTTGATGACGTGGCTTATAATGTCCAGAGTGAAGTCTGCAATAACTTGTTCTGTTTGTCCGCTTTGTTATGGTTTGTACGTTTGTTGGTGAATTAATATCTGCTGTAGACTATTTCCAAGCTTGTGAAACTTCACAAAAAGATATAAAGGTAAGAAATCTTAAAAAAACTGTTGCTTTTAAGTACATATTCAGTTTCATTGTCTCTATAATAATAATGTTGTTGACTGCTTGTTGTTGTCGACGAAGAAAGAGATGATGGTGGTGATGATGATGGATCTCTCAAGTCGATATTGATAACATCTGTACAAGTAGTACAAAGCTGGAGCCAAGCAGCACCAGTACAGCGGTGATGCTCATCTTCTTCTGTTTCTTGCTCTATTTTTCTTTGTTGGTCAATGTATTCGAGTGATTGAACGGAGATGATGTTGTCAAAACGATTCTGCACAGCATTCACAACCCATTTCAAAACAGGATTTGATTTATATGTTGCACTGTCATTAAAAAATTCTGTATCATCACTTGCAATTTTCAAAATTATTTTCTTTCCAAGACAAAAGCTCGACTCAATCCATGTCACTCTTTTGATGTAATTGTAAGTGCCATATTTGCTAATTAACTGAGCAATGTTACTTGCTGCCAAATGATCTGTCGCTTCCACAAATAGTATTTGCACAGGAGGTGCAAATGGCTCATCCTGTCTTCTGTTGTACTCACTATTGGTCCTGCTGCTGTCGCTAGTTCCATTAACAGGTTTCAAAATGCAAGAAAATGAAGACATAAATACTGCAAATGCACAAACCACATATGTTGATACCAATACTGGTTTTGAGCAAAATGCTTTTCTCCTACTGTTTCTTTTTAGAAACTTTGTTATTGGAAAATAGTTCAACATCATCGTAATTATTATTATTACCATTGACAATTCTAGTGTGCATCAGTTTGCTGATCGCTTTATAACTGTCAAAATATAGTCAATTAAGAAATGCACAATTGCTTCCATTTATATACAGATAGGTAGGGTGGTTTGTTCAACTACCACAACAAACTCTTGTATACCTAAAAAATTTTTTCTTTGAAAAAACAGTTTCATGTTGAACAACAACAGCAATGAGAAAGACAGCAACAGATTTCACAGGTTAAGTCAAAATGTCAGTTGGTTTATCTGGAATTCCATTTTGCATATCATCCTTGTCCCGTATCATCAGATTGAAAAGTAGAGTAAGATCAGGGTCTTCATTTGGCAAAAGATTCATGCATAAGTAAGGATAGTCACCAGGCTGAGCATCATTGAAATATCGACAGATTTTGTCAAATAACACACCATGACGTTTTTGTGTTGGAAACATGTTTAGCAACATTCTTTTCACACTCATTCTAATTGACTTGTTGTCAAAAAGTATTTTGTAATCACAATTTTTAGAAATTGTATTTGCATACTGATGATTTGGATAGATGTCCTGCCATAACAGAAAAACTGTTAATTTCTTGTGATGGCCTTGTAGAGTAGGGGAATCCATGCTTCTGAAGTAAAACTTTTCATAGTGTTCCTCTCCATTCACGACAATTTCTTTGAGTAGTTCTTTATACATACTACAGTTGAAAGTGTAGTTATCTGAGATATAGGAGCGCAAGCCAGGACCACTTATATTGTACAATTTTGTAATGAAGTCTGTTGCAAGTTCATCAAACGACATTCCAACAGGGAAGAACAACAGAGGACCAAGCATGAACTCCATATCGTATAAATGATAAGTTCCATTTGCTAAAGCAAGAGATGGCGTCGGTAAACTAATCACTTTATTGCTAGCATACTTGTATTCGACTTTTGTGAGTCCGATTTCCCAATTCTCCGACAGTGGTGATTGTAATTCCTCTCTAGCTATGTTAGCACTATTTCTATTCATAAAATCAAACTTGTGCGAGAAGTTAAAGCCACTCAAGGTTTTCGAACAGTCCACTGTACCAGAAATGTAAAAGAAATCACTGTCACCATAAAAAGCCATTTCGCACAGTTGCACCTACCTAGCTAGCTACTAGCTAGTCTTTTCAGCGAGCGAATATGGTCGAAAATTCTCTTACATATGAATGATTACAAATGTTAATTATACAATTGTCTAATGAAATGTGATTATTTATATTTTCGTAAGTAAAACCTATAGCATAATTAGTCTCTTCATTTCTGACGAGATATCTTGCATAACAGTTTAAACATAATGTTTTTCTATGAAAATCACTGAGGTTGTTCCTTCAAAGGAATGAACAAAGGTTCAGATAGAGATGACAAAAGTAGATACTTTCGTCATTGTTGTTGAATCATTTATCCAAAGAGGTTGTTGATTGCAAATTATATTCAGCTATAAGGCTTTCTGATGACCACACATTCATCTCAGAATGCAAGTAATTCAATGTCTTTGTTTTGCAGACATCTTTAATCGTGAAGATTATGTTGCTGACTTTCCTCGCTCTACTTTGCTGAAAGTTACGGACTCGGAGGAAATTGATTCGATGGAAATATAGAATTGCTCACTTGGATCTTGCGAAGAAGGTAGGATTGCTTTATTTCTTGTAATGTCAAAAGGATCTTTTCCGTAGCTTTTGGAAGCAGTGACACAAATATACGATCCAAGCTGTTGTATATCTAGTTGTTGTAATACTTTTTCTGAAGACGTCCACATCGCTGTATCCATGTTTCTGGTTTTCTTTTGACTTTTGCTGTCAGAGCTACAGAACTGCTTGCATGTAGAATGTCAATGTGACTGGGTATTTATATGACTGTATAGGAATATTGTTTGTGCGATAGTATTCTAATCCTGTCGAGTTTAGTTTGGTTTTCGCATCAAGGTTATTAGAATATTTTGTTCTGATTTTGTAAACATAACTTATATCCTGTTGAAGATTCATGGTGTGATACATCAAGCGTTTAAACTGTTTAACATCTTTTGTAAACTTTTAATCTATTTTGCTGTGTACAGGAGATGTGATAATTGCAACGGTTGGTTCAAAATTCCCACTGTAGATGTTGTCGTTTATTATATTGGTAAGAATCTGCAAGCTTCGTGTTACTGGTCGACGAAGGTACTCAGATATTCGCCAAGCAACTCCTCGATCAAAATATTTCAATGTAATAGCAGTACGAAGAGGGGGATTAATATCTCCTGCTCCTGTTCCTACACGTTCTACTCTCAGTGAATCATTTCCACTAGTAATGCTACTGTTGATCGTAGTTGTCGTCATGGTGGCTAGTGACTTGTTGTTGTTGTTGTAAAGTGATGGATTGTCATAGTATTCTTTTGATGAGAAAGAATGAACACCAGCGTTGAAATATGCAAAGCAAACGACAAATATGTCAATGTAATCGTCCTCTCCGGGGGTTGTAATCTTTTGTAAAATCAGTTAGTAGAGGTACAGTAAATTGGTTCTTGTTGTTGTTGCCATTATTGTCACCAGCATAGGGAGTATCGTCGTTCAAAGTTTTGTTTAGTATTGTAAGTCCAAACGCTCTTTGGCTCGTGCTCAATTGCCACCCAAAGGTACCAGACGGTGAAATGCCCTTTATTATATCAGGGCTAATTTCAGTATTTTCCATCATTCATTGTTTAAGATTGTTTAAGTACTTGGTATTGTTTGAGTACCATCTTTGAGGTGAAAAATCTGTAGGCACGTTACTTTCACAGGGAGTAGCGCAAACGGGGAAGGAAGAGCTGTCTTCCCAGTCATCTATTCCCATCAAAATTGCAAGACTTCGACTCATTCTTATAATTTGCATACTTGCTCCCTCGTTAGCCTGCACACTGGCAGTTGTCTCTCGATCGTTTTCAGTTCCATCTAGATTGGTGCGTCTGATAAGAACATCGAAGCAATCGTCTGATATGTTTTTTAGTGAAGGGTTTTTTTTCTACAGTAAACATGCTATATGATTTTGTGTGGTTCATGTTTTTGTAATACTCTTTGAAAATGGCGGTTGGTTTGGGGTACTCTGAATAATAATATTTCAGGAATTTTTCGAACATATCTGGCATTTGTGATGTATCATTGACAATCTTTTTAGCAACATCTGGCCGCATTTTCAGTCTTGGAAGTTTGTCGAGAACTTTCGCATATTTACCAGTAAACAACCATCCATCTTTGGTGAGTTGTTCATACAAATTTGAAAAAGGTTGCCCCGTGTTTTTTTCTGGAATGTTCCATCGTTTATACCAAAGTGCATCGGAAATATTCAAGGTTTGTACATGTGGAATCGAAGCTTCGACCAAAGCTGTATTCCATGCGATTTTTTTATTGAATTTTATGTAGCCTTCAGGAGAGTTGACAAAGTAGCTATTTGAATTTTCATAATAATCGTCTGTGTTTGCAACTGCAGTAAAATACGTTTTGAAGACATTTTCGCCTAGTCCACTATCCAAACTGGTTGTACCGTTTGCAACGTAAGACATTCTTTGGTTCAATGATTCAAATAATAGAGAAACTTTGAGCTTGTAATTTCTTTCCTTTTTTTGTCAGCTGCGTTTCGTTTGTCAAGCTCACTCTGAGGGATCCAAATAGGTTTCCAAAATTCTGCAACCTTAACCAACACGTATTTGATATGACTTGCAGGATCGGTGAATTGTGCTTCTTTAGGATTGTTAATGCGAAAATGAGAAGGTAGCGCTATCTTGTTCAACTCTGGATAGACGAAATAACTACTGACAGGTTCTCTTTCTAAATCACTCAACTTGTATGTGATTGGATGTGAATCAGAATTAACATCTGTTATTTGAAAAATCTCATCTGTATACTGACGTTGAAAGCCTCGCTGAAATGTACTGGTCTGTTTTTGTATGTGGACATAGTCTCCAATCTTAAGTAAGGGTTTGCGTAAATTTTTGTCCCAAACTTTACCTCTTGTTTGTAGGGCTTTATTTTCAACACGACTTGTTGTACGTTCTATGTTGATTCTAGCTTGGTTAACATTGGACGGATCAATTTTACTTGGTGCAAATTTTGTTGTTTTATTTGGAGTATTGTTGAAAGCTTTGGTTACATCTTCAAGCCAAGGTAGCCATTTTTTCCCATTATCATCTGCAATGATTATTAATTTCTTTTTGATTGTTCTGTTTGCTCGCTCTACAATAGCACATTTGATGCTTTTATCCTTTGTTGTAACATGTTTGATATTGATTGAATTCAGATATGCATCA
Source organism: Chrysaora quinquecirrha (assembly GCA_014526335.1). Lineage (NCBI taxonomy): Eukaryota > Metazoa > Cnidaria > Scyphozoa > Semaeostomeae > Pelagiidae > Chrysaora > Chrysaora quinquecirrha. The sequence continues at coordinate 94,108 of JACTAT010000050.1, forward strand.
ACTAAATGGTTGCTGAATTCTCCACCATTATCGGTGTACAGAACTGTGGCCTTGATAGCGTTTGCTTCTCGAAGATGTGTCTTATTCCTTCCAAAACATGTACTTTGTCTTTAAATTTCCATGGATAGACGTAAAGTTTTTTAGTGAACTGGTCAATTAAAAAAAGTATAAATTTAACACCTTTGTTCCATTTGCTTAGAGCAGACATGTCCAACAAATCTCCTTCCCATATATTATTAGGGCTGTACAGTTTATAAGATTTTCGCATAAACTTTTTTCTTGCAGGTTTGTAAAGTGTGTAGCGACTTTGTTGTGTGCTCCATTCTTTGATCTGTTTGAATGTTAATTTATTGACAGTTTTGTTGGTACTGTTACGCAGATGTTTCCAGAAATTAGCGAGTCCACTATGAGACCCTGGAAAGGACGGGTCTGTGTACAATTTGTTCAGCTCTGAGTACACCTTTTCCATTGTATTGGTGTGTTGGTTTGTGTTTGGACTAATATGCGAGTCTGTCTTTGTTTCGGCGTCATAAAGAGCTTTAACACTGTCAAAGAAAATAATCAAACAAAGCTACTTGAAATTCTTACGATGCTTAAAAAAAAAAGAAAAATACAACAAACAGTTACAGCGTACTTTATTTGCTTTGTTTGTTTTCAATTTTGATATGTGGTATCAAATATTTAATAAGAGTTTGCAAATACAGTGAATTTCTGTAGTGTTCTTTAAGTGTGTTTAGTTTTGTCTCTGATATGCTAATCTTGGGCTGAGCAAGACATTCTGCCTTTTCAAACATCGAATAAGGATCTTCCCGTGGATTTGTTGGTGGTAGTTCATCAACCATAAGGTCTTTTTCGATATCTCGAATTCTAGCAAAGGAAATGTCTGGAGCAGACTTCAGTTTGTTATATAGAATATTAACGAAATCATCATTATCACGATCAACTTCAGCACCATCACCATCATCATCATCATTATCACCACCATCGTCGTCGTAATCTGGCTCTATGTCATTTGCATCAGGACAAACGTTAGCAGCAGCAGCAGCAGCAGCAGCAGCGGCAGCGACATTGCCCTCGCCGCTCTTGCCCATCCTAATAATGCTGCTATTTTTCTTGTTGTTTAAGCTGTATTGGTTTTTGTTGCTTTCGTTGGCATGTTCGGTAAACGGTAGTACTTTTCTATTTCTTGCGTTTCTAGGGGTCTTTTTTCTGCTCCCTTGAACATTTCTTTTTGCTCGTTTCAAAGAAGTTTTGATAATATTTTGAAATTTTTTTAGGATTTGATTTTTCTCTCTTCTCGTTCATGAGCAAGTTGCAATTTTAACAATCGACCCAATAGAACATTTTGTTTTTGATTTAGAGTGCGACGTCTCTTCTTCTGAGTCTCGTTGTCAAATGACATTTCACCCTCATCATCTTCCTCATCATCATCTGGACTACCACTACCAATAGTATTCAAATGATTGTGACTATTATCATCATCACCGTCATAATCACGATCATCTCCAACATCATTGTCATCATCATCATCATCATCATCATCATCATCATAATTATACTGATCATCATCATCATTGTCACCACCAGCATCATCCGTACCACGATAACCTCGATAAAGAATTATAATAATGTCCTGATCTGACATTGCTACTGTTATTATAGCAATTGCTTCTCTTTTTATCACCTCGAATGTTGGATTTTCTTATTTGTGTTCTTTTTCGACCCGCTTTCTTCAAACGACCATAACGACCATCGTCAAAAGATTCTGAATAAATGTCACCACCAACACCATACTAATCATCACCGTCATCATCGTCACCATAGCCTTGATGTTTGTCGTCTTCTGCGTTGTTTTCGTAATGATGATCAATGCTGTTGCTGCTGTTGTTGTTGTTATACAAACCACTAGCTCTTCCATCGATATTTGTAGACATCATGTTTTTAGTCAGTTTAGCACCGACACCAAAACACGTTTGCTTCAGCCGTTACTGCTGTTGTTGTTGATGTTGTTTTTCCTTTTCAATCCACGATGTTTGCTTTGGGAGAACAATGTTTTTTGCAATATCTAGATCGTCAATAATCACTGGAGTTGTTGTTTCCTCTGTTTTTGCTGCTGCTCCTGTAGGGACTATTGAATTAACATCATCAATCATTCTTTTGTGCTTCTTTTGTACGTTGTAGTTGATTTTTAATAGGGTTTCCAAAAACGCCGGTGATATGTTATTGTTGCTAACACTGTTGTTGTTGTTTTACTCGAAGATGAAATAATGTTCTCCATCATCATCAACAGAAACTGCTATATCAACATGTTACTGATTCAACTGAAAACAATGATTTTTCTATGTTGTTGAAATCTTTATTCTTGAAGGTGACTAGTGGCTAATTTCTTTTTCTTGATCGTAGTCTCTCTTTCATTGGAGTTCTTCTTTTCCCGACAGCAGCAGCATGCTGACGCCGTCCTCTATGTCTTTGTCTTTGTGTTCTTAGCAGTTGTCCATCTGCATCATCAAGATCATTGTCGTGGTCAAAATAATCATCGACATCATTGTCGGAGTAAGCATCGAATGAAGGGGAAAGAAAACGTCTTTGCTTTCCTTTCAAGTGGGGGTGTTTGTTGGAGGTCCCTCCAGCTGAGTGGCTTCTTCTGCGTGTTTTAACTGCATGTTTTTTTAATTTTTCACTGCTTTTCTGTAATGTTTCCCGCAGCCAGTTTTGATGTGCCTTTTTAGCTTTTAGAAACTTTGGTGATTGAAGGATTTTAGTAAGTGGAGGTGAAGGTGGTGGTGGACGTGAGGCAGCAGCAGCAGCAGCAGCACCCGAAGCATGTTTCCAATGCTGGAGTGGTGTTGTCGGATATACTGTTGACGGTGTGCTGGTTTGTAGCAGATTTCTGTTGTTGCTAGCAGCAGAAGCGGTGTCGGATTGTTGATGATCATGTCGAATAACTTGTTCACGAAGAAATTTGTTTCCAATATCTCTGGGGATGTTGTAGCCATGTCTACGCAGGGCAGCGACAAACTCTGATGTGCCAGCTGGTGGCTGCGCACTTTCGTGGTCACGTAGAAAATAGTGCAATAACCTTGATGTTGCACGATCGTCTTCGGCAACTGCTTTTCCCGCAACTAGCAAATGGCCTTGTCTGTTGAAATTCAGTATATCTGGATGTTCGCCTAAAAAGTACCTCAGCTGTTCTGTGTGGTAATCATTCTTAGGCAGAGATCTTGGGTGCTGCTGTAATGCATTTTGCGGATTTGTGGCGAAATTCTTATATCTATCATGCTCGTCTTTGGCTAAAATATCACTTACTCTCTGATGACTGCGTAACAAATTCTGATATTTCTTCATTCCAACTGAAGTGGTTAACAGTTTATTATTTCTTCTCATGGACTTTATTTGAGATTTAATTTTGTTCAGATGAGGGTCATCAATGCTAGAAATTATACGTTGGTCTATATTTGGATTAAGAAGCTGAACTTTACGAAATTTGTGTGCTTGTATCATAAAATGACTGTATGCCTTTGGATCATTGGCATGCTCACGAGCCAGCTTGACATTTTTTACAATTTGATTGTCTTGAAGCGAAGGCAAAATTTTTTTAGCAGCATTTATCGACCACTTGTACAGTGATCTGGGAACAAGCACCATAGAACCATATGTTCCTTTATATTGAGGCATTTCAGTACTCGAAGATTTTGTCTGACTATTTGACATCGTCTCATCGTCATCGTCATCAACATCACCAATGTTCTGTTGTTGTTGTTCAATTCCTGTTAATTCTTTTTCTATCAGCTTATCCATTTTTGGTTGTTGGATCAAATAGCTAATTTCCTCATACCAGGTCTAGAGCATCAGACAAAAGTAACTCACTCCAAATGATTTCAAATTATTATGAACATGAATGTGAGTGATAAACATATATAAAATACATACTGATATATAATATAATATTCTACTTCTACTGTTATGAAATAAGTTAGTATACTTTGAATATAGAATCTACTTCGAGTTATTGATTAAAACCACCAACTGTCTCTTTTCTATTCAACATCTATTTCAAATTAGGATATGGTTGAAATTTGTAACCATTTTTCAAAACAACAATTGGAGCCATTCGAGGGAGTTGTGTAAAGTGGCGTAGTTGATCTAATTTCACAGATGGCGAGAAGGTCCAATCGTAACTATTTGTTGTAGAGTAATATCTTGTTCCCAATGTGGATTGTGGTCCATAATACCATTTTGCTGGTCTGCTGTAGTACAGTGACGATTCGTTGGACAATGAGGCTTGTTGGCGACGATGATGTCGTTTATGATGACGATGATGATAGCGATGATTATGTTCATGATGATGATGATGGTGACGCCGAAAACAACCATGAGAATGCTTTCTCTTCGACATTGTTTTCAGTTGTAATTGTTGTTGTTGTTGTTGTTGTCGTTGTTGTTTCTTTTGTAGAGAGTGTTTTGCTATATTTTCCAATTGTGGCAAGCTGATGCTTTTTCTTTTTCTAGCAGGTCTTTCCAAACATCCACTCGTAGCTAATGGCCGTAGGTGATATCGTAGGTTATATTTTTTTGTCAAATATGTACGCAAGTAATATTTCTTCATCCATAACAGTTGAAAGTTGACTGAATTTTATGGAAAATGTTAATTCAGATGGTACAAAGAATTATAGTAGATAGGTTTTCTCAGACGAAGAAGTTTGACATAGTCTTTTTTAAATTTATTATAATTCTTGTAGTGTTTAGCAATTGATTGATGATGACGTGCTCCTTCTAGCCCAAGATGGTTGATTTTATGAGAATTTTGCTAGAACTCCATGCAGGTAGGTTAGCAAACACAGAAGCGCGTGTTGCAGCACTAGGGTTTGATATATCTTTAAGGATATTTTGCATTAGCAAAGATGTAAGTCCTTTCGCTTTCTTGATTTTTTCCTTGAATTTCGTTTGCATGACCTCCTTTGACCTACTTTTTTTGTCTTACTCTTCTTATCCCGTTTCCTTTCAAAAAATTATAATTTCTTTGTCTGTTCTCCTTCTGATAATAGGGTGTCCATTTCCTTCTACATTTTCCATCACCACGACAAACACCAGTTAGTTCTGGTATATGATAGCTCTTTCGCTGCCATGGTTTTAATGCTCTTTTGCCATCTCCATGTATTACTTTTGTCAAATGAGGTTTTCGATTTAGTGGGTCAGCTTTAGATATTCCATTGACTGTACCGTAGGATGTTAATGTCCTTATATGTTGTCGTGATAAATGATCGACTACGTTGGATCCAAGGGCTGCAGGAATAGACGACATAATGGAAGATTAATTGCTTTATATGATGTTAACCAGCTTTGTCATTTCAGACAATACTAAAATTGAGTCGTTATTATATATACAAGAAGAATACACCTTTGTTCCAGTAAACAGAAACACAGACATGTGTAACTGATGAAGTTGAAATCTAGTCATGAAAAAAAACAGCTAGTAACGATCTCAATTGGCATGAAAACTCTGTTCTATACTAGACTAACATTGACTAAAGCTTCTTTGACTTTCTTTTCCCTTTTCTCATCCAATATCTTTCCAATGCACGTTGTATTGGACATGTATATACTTTCCCACTTATCTTATATACTAAAGCGGAGTAGTCATGGAGACCGATTTTGTGAGAGTTCAACCTCCTAGGGTCTTCAAGATCCAGTGCTCGCTCTTGCACCTTCCCCTGCCGCCCATGGGGTAGTTTTGCTATGGCATCTTGATTTTCCCGTTTCTGCTATCGTTTCCGGGGTAATTGGGGCTAACCCTTCTTTGATCTGGGCAGTCTGGTGCCACCGAAAACAATAGAACGAGGTGTTTGCTGCGGGATTAATCCGTTTTTCTTCACACCTCGACACTTTGATTAGCGTGGCGTGTTTGTCCAACTGTTTGGAAACAACGAGGTCAGGGGATCGATTCCCCTCAAGAGAGTATGGTTGATTTTTATTTTTCTTTATTTCTTTGATTTTATTGACAAAAAATTCGGTACAAAGGAAAGGCAAGTAAAGAAGACTAAAATCGTTTGTTTCCTATAATTTTCTTCCCCAAAAGAACACTAAAATTCATTCCAATTCGTATATGTGTGGTCCCAATTTATTTTCTCCAGTAAAATCAAATTGACAGAATAAGAAATTGGAAATCAATTGTTTCCTATAATTTTCTTCCCCAAAAGAACACTAAAAATCATTCCAATTCGTATATGTGTGGTCCCAATATATTTTCTCCAGTAAAATCAAATTGACAGAATGAGACATTGGAAATCAATTGGAATCCCGTGATTGGAGCAAGATTTGTACAGTATTCTTTTCTTAAAGTCAGCCGAACATCTTGAATGTATGGCAGACTAAAGTCTATAATTTATTTTGAAAATTACTGCCAAGTTATACTTTGCATGATTTCTTTGCATGACTTTGATGATTAATTTCAAGTTATTATATAAGAATTTTGTTCTGTAACTTATCCATGACATTTCATTTTTATTAACAATTTCCAATTGCACGAATTTCGCTGAGAAAACACTTTGTGTTTGAGTATTTCCATTTTCCACAAGGAAGTAGACAGCATGGGAGGTTGACAAGTTTTTTTCATCACCTGGCACTGCTCACAAAACATGGATCTACGACTCCAGCATCGAGGAAGAGGACTGAGGAATAGGATAAAGATCACACCCCACAATATCAGCAGCAACAATTTCTGGACTAAGGTGTAGGTCCGAGCAACTGAACTTTTCAAGAACTGAGAACGGAAACCAAAAACATGCTGCACAACAACCACTTAGGGTTCTCGCGTTCTGCATCCAAAAGAACAAGCGATCCGTACCGTGTCAAAAGGGCTGAGCAACCCCGTTGGGGTACTTAATATAAATTGGGTACTGGCACCGCCCATATATGTGGGTTTTCGGCCCTAAAATTCTCTAAAAATTGCTAGATTTTCTCCAAAACCCCATAAAATGGGGTGGGAAACTTAAGAACACTGAAACATGTTACTTCATTTCGGTCAGATCAATGTTAAAATCGCGTCGCAGATGTTGGCAGTACAATTTAAAGCTATAATAAAACGAGATCAACGAACTCATTTCTCTCATTCCCTGTTTTCCTCTCATTATTCAGGGTTTCTTTTCCCTAATGTCTACATTATATGTGGGTGCGTTCGAAAAATCTGTTATACATCCCCCTTCACCAATAAGTCATGTACCCCCTATAGGAAGAACAACTGAGGACGAGGGTCTAAGAACTTGAAGGACTAAAGATAACTTTCCCTTGCATACAAGAGCATCGAAAAGACTAATTGATTGGTCACACTAACGACTATTTTCGCAATCCACGCCTATGACGCGAAGGTTTCCTTGCACACGAAGCACAGAAAACAGCAACCGACGAATACCTACTGTCAAGATATTGTCCTTTACTCTAAGGTTTTCCGCAATCCACGCCTATGGAAGGACTTGGAACCTGCTGCAAAATAGGGAATAAGGTTTTCTTGCATACTAAGCACTCAAAACACCAAGCGACCAATACTTACTGTCATTGGGACTAAAGTTTAAGTGCTTTGCAATCCACACCTGAAGTCAGTCAGACATTAATGGACCAAGGGTACAGCAACTGTACGGAAGAACAAACAAGGACGAGGACCTAGGAATCAGCTGCACATTATGGTCGAAGCATTTCTTTCCATTTCTAAGGGGCAACGTCTACACAGCCATTTCTAAGGGGCAACGTCTACACGGATACGTTTTAACAAAGTTCGGTTTGAAAACATTCCACTCTGGAAACCGTTTTCAAAAATTCTGTTCTCCGTCGAGATTTACCGGTGCCATGTTACCTCATTGTCACTAATCTCCCTTCGATACAAAGATCAATCCACGTGAATAGTAGCATCGTTACGGTCACTAGCAGTGCCTTTACCTTCCATGTATAGAACGTTGAAAGACTGCGCCGTCCATGATTCACGGACACCAACGTCCTTCTCCACTTAAAGCACTGTAAACGCTAAAGCTTCTTTCCACTTCAAGACTAAGCCATTCGTGCAGACAGTCACTGAAACTAAGTTAAGACTAACCAGCTTCCAACCGTTCATGCAATACCTCGGTGATAAAATACTCCCCCAAACCATTGCATACAATCAAACTATACTAATTTCCCGTGCATACTATGAAAGTCTCATTCACGTCGCCATTATAACAGTGGAGCTTTCTTCTACGCTAAGACACCACACTGAAACAGTTTTGCCTCATACTTTCCTAGCAGTGATCGTGTCCTCTAATCAAACTGATTTGTTATTTAGAATGACCCCGTTCAAAAACAACCATTGCAAGGCGGGGTCCAAGGTGACCATGAGCTAAAAGCCCGACCTGAGGAGCGCGCCTCGGGCCAGGGCTAGTTTTTTTTAAATTTCTTCGTCTATTTGACATAGTCGATGACAATGTTTGACGCAGTCGTGTTGGTGAGGATGATTTTTTTTCAAATTTACTAAGTGTGTCCATCAGTTTTGACAAGTTACTTTTGTTGTATTGTGATCCTGCTTGTAGTGAAGGATGTAAGATATTTCTTCTCACTGTTTTCGGTCTTGTTGTAGCTGTAGCATTAATGGCTGACTGTAAAGCAGGTTGAACCTTCCTTGTAATATCTTGTAGAACATTCACGGTTGTTTCCAAATCTTTAAGATTGTTTTTGTAGTTCATCACAACCACCAGCACTACTATTATCATTGTACGCATTGCCATTATTATCACCACCACCACCACCATAGTCATTAGGATTGTCGAAGGAAGTATCGTCTTGTAGCATATCCATTTTACGATTATCTCCTATGATGATGTCCTGCTCGCTGTCGACGTCGTCTGTGTCGTCCGTGTCGTCGTCGTCGTTGTCGACGTCCTGTCCCTTTTAACAATGCTGACAGAGAAATCTGTCTCTGTCCAACAGGTTTTATTCTCGTCTTACTCTTTGAATGTTTACCAATGGCATAGAACAGTCTCGAAAGGCGACCATGTGCAGAAATTCTCATAATGATGATGCAATGATGCTAGTGATGGCAATAATGTCGATGACACTGTTCTCTGACGAATAAGGTAGTACATTGTCTAATAATAACGTTAGAAAACAATTTTGAAATAACAGAAGAGATTTATTCTTTATTTATTCTGAAACATAAATATAACCTCTGTTGAAACTGAGACAGAAAAAAGACGTGTAGTAAGTAGCTATTGGACACTTTGGTATCAGTATAAACAAAAGAAAAGAAAAGCTGCAAATAGTTTTTCTTTGCAGGTGCCTCAGGCTTAGTGGTGGTGGTGATAGCTATGACTTTTTCCTTGTTTTGCTTTTTTTACATAGTCTATTGATTTTATAGCTTCTTCCTCTTCGTCTTTTTCTTCTTTTACTTTTGTTTTTCCACTTCCTGAAACAGTGTTTCGTTGACTCTTTCGAATAGCTGTCTCAACACCGTAGCCAGCAGCACTAGAAGCAGCACCAACTGCAGCTGCTTTCACTGCCTTTTTAGCAGCAGCAAGGACAGCCTTCTTTGTGAGTCGTTTTGATGCAGATTTCATTTCTGCTCTCCCACCTTGTTTTAACCCTTCTTGTATCCCTTTCCTCATTAAAGTTTTCGCTGCGAATGATCCCATAGTTATGGTAATTATTCTGACAGATAAAGTGAGAATAAACAAAAAAACTGTGTGTAGCAGCTACTCGGTGCGTTTCTATTTCTAATATATGATAATGCTTTTTCTAGCAAACAAATATAGCTACATATACGTGTTAAAGCCACAGAATCAGAGCTTGATAATACTGTTTAGAAATTTTATTTAACAGGATATTCTTCAACACTTTTATTGTTGATAATATGTAGTTTCTTGTTGTTATCGCTGTCGTCGTCGTCGTCGTTGTCGTCGTCCTCGTCGCTGATTTTGTTGTGTCAGTTGTCGTCGTTGTTGTAATGCAAGTTGTTAAAGGCAGCGTCTTCGTCTTCCTCTCTTCCTTCTTCCCTTCCCCCTCCTCCTTCTTCGCGATGCTGTTGGTAATTTGCTCTTGCCAAAACCATCCATCATGCCGGATGCTTCCTTTCCTCCGTCATCTTTCAACATATCGTCCAGAACCATCGAGGCAAGAATGGATGCTGCCAAGGAAGCCATCGATCCTATAGCCTTTCTAAGTCAATGAGTAAAATCTTTTTTGTTAAAATAATAATACTGATCAAGCTTTTTTCTTGGAACACCGGCGTGTCTCCAAAATTCTCTACTAAGAAATTGGAATTTCTTTGCTTTTTTCCACCCTTTCTTTTTAATGGTTGGTCTCAATGATCTCTGTACTTCACGAAGAGGTGTTAATTTAAGTCCGCTGTTCACAAACCAATGCTTTATATTATCGAAAAGTCCTCTGCCTCTTAAAAGTCCCCTACCTTCTTCTTCTTCTTCCTCTTCTTTTTTTTCGTCTCCCAATCTTATTTCGTGAAACACCCTGTTGCCACCATCGTTTTGCAATGCATCGAGCTAGTTGTTGTTGTTGTTGTTGATGATGTTGATGATGTTGATGACGTGGCTTATAATGTCCAGAGTGAAGTCTGCAATAACTTGTTCTGTTTGTCCGCTTTGTTATGGTTTGTACGTTTGTTGGTGAATTAATATCTGCTGTAGACTATTTCCAAGCTTGTGAAACTTCACAAAAGATATAAAGGTAAGAAATCTTAAAAACTGTTGCTTTTAAGTACATATTCAGTTTCATTGTCTCTATAATAATAATGTTGTTGACTGCTTGTTGTTGTCGACGAAGAAAGAGATGATGGTGGTGATGATGATGGATCTCTCAAGTCGATATTGATAACATCTGTACAAGTAGTACAAAGCTGGAGCCAAGCAGCACCAGTACAGCGGTGATGCTCATCTTCTTCTGTTTCTTGCTCTATTTTTCTTTGTTGGTCAATGTATTCGAGTGATTGAACGGAGATGATGTTGTCAAAACGATTCTGCACAGCATTCACAACCCATTTCAAAACAGGATTTGATTCATATGTTGCACTGTCATTAAAAAATTCTGTATCATCACTTGCAATTTTCAAAATTATTTTCTTTCCAAGACAAAAGCTCGACTTTTGATGTAATTGTAAGTGCCATATATGCTAATTAACTGAGCAATGTTACTTGCTGCCAAATGATCAGTCGCTTCCACAAATAGTATTTGCACAGGAGGTGCAAATGGCTCATCATGTCTTCTGTTGTACTCACTATTGGTCCTGCTGCTGTCGCTAGTTCCATTAACAGGTTTCAAAATACAAGAAAATGAGGACATAAACACTGCAAATGTACAGACCACAGATGTTGATACCAACACTGGTTTTGAACAGAATGCTTTTCTCCTACTGTTTCTTGTTAGAAACTTTGTTATTGGAAAATAGTTCACCATCATCGTAATGATTATTATTACCATTGACAATTCTAGTGTGCATCAGTTTGCTGATCGCTTTATTACTGTCAAAATATAGTCAATTAACAAATGCACAATTGCTTTCATTTACATGCAGATAGGTAGGGTGGTTTGTCCAACTACCACAACAAACTCTTTTACAGCTAGAATTTTTCTTTGAAAAACAGTTTCATGTTGAACAACAACAGCAATGAGAAAGACAGCAACAGATTTCACAGGTCAAAATTTCAGTTGGTTTATCTGGAATTCCATTTTGCATATCATCCTTGTCCCGTATCATCAGATTGAAAAGTAGAGTAAGATCGGGGTCTTCATTTGGCAAAAGATTCATGCATAAGTAAGGATAGTCACCAGGCTGAGCTTCATTGAAATATCGACATATTTTGTCAAATAACACACCATGACGTTTTTGTGTTGGAAACATGTTTAGCAACATTCTTTTCACACTCATTCTAATTGACTTGTTGTCAAAAAGTATTTTGTAATCACAATTTTTAGAAATTGTATTTGCATACTGATGATTTGGATAGATGTCCTGCCATAGCAGAAAAACTGTTAATTTCTTGTGATGGCCTCCTCTTGTTAGAAGCTTGCAAATTAATGGTTCTTTTGTCATTTCATCCATCAAATCGTCCAAAACAACTATTGAATTTTCATGCAAATTTTGCAAAAGGTTTCTCACATCTGGATTATTGAAATCTCCATGTATGAAACGGAGTTCTGTATCTTCGTTGTAATCATGTAATTCTTGCCTATAGGTGTCAAATATGGATTTCATTTCAGACATTTGTTTATCTGAGGGTGTTCCATAAAACCAGTAAACATGCTTTGTATACAGTCCTGAAGAGTCAGTTGTTATATGTCGCCAGTGAGACAAAAAGTCAAATAGCCAATGTGTTTTACCACATTTGGATTTACCTGCAATCAGGATGGAACAAGGTACTTTGAAGCGAAGATCTTTCACATCACGTGTAGTGTGTAAACCATACTTTGTTTTATCATGAACATAATTTTCAATATGACAAATATCATCTGAACTCAAACAACCCTCTTTTTTTATAAAGCATATCGTAGGCAAGAGTTTGGTAGTACTGTTCAACCTCATTGCAGTATTTATGTAGATATTTTTCATCTTCTGGTGTCAGATAATCAGCACTGCTGCTGCTGCTGCTGCTGCTGCTGCTGGCAATGTTGCTTTGCTCACTTGAATTAGTAGTTGTTGACATTGTTGCTGCTAGAGTTTTTTTTTATCATCTAGCTTTGAAGATTTTTTCTTAATAATGAACTAATGTTTGTTACACCCAAATCTTCATTGTCATAACTCTAAATCAAGACATATTTTTCATTTATGCTATCTTTCAACTCTAACACTCTCTTATGTACAAAGAAATCATTAATTTTCTATCAAAATGCAACAAATAAATCTAGTTAACAGTTTATTCATACAAAGTTTATTCATCTTTTTCATCATAATCATCCTCATAGGCATTGTCTTCATATTCATCATCATCATACTCATCATCATCATCATCATCATCATCATCATCATCTTCATAATCTCTGTCTTCATCATCATCATCTTCGTCTCCATCATCTTCGTCTTCAGTTTCAGAATTTCTGATTTCCTTTTCTCCTTTTTGCTTTTGCAATTCTTTCAAGAAATCTTCTATTGTTCGTTTTAAAATATTCTGACATCTAAGTCTGAAAACATTAAACTTTGTTGAATAAACATGATCAGGATCAAGTTCTCTGACAACAATTATTCCACCACCTACACCACCACCACCACCACCACGAGCTACTGGATTGCAACTGAAATCTTCTTCATCTGATGACACTGTTGCTGCTGCTGCTAGTCCTTTCTTATATGGTTTGATGGCCATGTGATGAGCATATCCTTTCTCAAGCAACACAGGCACTTTGTTGAAGTGGTGATTGTAGTGATTTGTCATCAGTTCCTGCTCTAGACATGGAATGTGACGTCTAGAATGATATGGCCAGTCTTCTTGAAGTTTTTTATTTACATAGTCTACAACTTTGTTTGGATCTTTAGGAATGTTTTCCCAGTCAGTTTTGCACAAGTGGCGTATATAAGCTGTAACGAAGAAGAACAAAGCAACTAAAAAATGCATGGCATGTACAAACTTGTACTGTGGTGTTTTTTTTTCAAATTTCGTTGTTTCCTCACTTGGTTTCTCTTCTCGATACAACTATTAACAGAGACCTTGTTTTTGTTGTGCTTATTGTTTTTGTTTTATTTTGATGACAAATAGTTCTTATGTCTTTTACATATCTACCAGCTCCAGTATGTGGTTGTACGATTGCTGTTGGTTGTTGTTGTTGATAAGACTGTGATGGCGGTGGTGGTGGTGGTGCTGCTGCTGCTGCTGGTTTTGCCATAATGTTTAGCAATGGTGAAGTGGTAGTGCTAGTACTGCTCCTACTACTACTCACCACAGGAACAGTAGCCACATTGTGATAGCATGTTATGTGTTGTTGTTGATGCTGATATTCTTGTGTCTCTTGTTGTTGTTGATGTTGTTGTTGTTGTTCATATATGGACTGCTGTAACATTTCAAGTTCATTCAAAGCTTGAAATAAATTCTCAACAGCATCTGTAGAAGCTACTAGCGGTGGTTGTGGTTGTGATTCTTGCTGGGATGCTAGCTGGGGTGTGAGGGGTGCCAGTGGTGGTGGTGGTGGCAGAGATGACGGCGAGAGGTGTAGCAGCTCTGATGTTGGATTTGCACATGATGATTCTTTCTGGTTGTTGTAATTATCACAAGTATCTTCAACTTCACTCCCACAGCTATTGTTGTTGTTGAGTAGATATTTTGACATCAAATAATCAACATTGTAATTATTTATGTTGTTTTTGACATTGCTATTAGTGGTGTTTATATCAATCTCAAAAGGTACTGTTGTTGTTGTTGTTGTTGATTGTGTCATCGATTGAATTTGCATTGGAGTATTCGCATATGACTGAGGTGGAAACAACAATGAGGAAGATGATATTCTTGAGTTCATTATCATGGGCTCAACATCACAACTTTTCGACTTTTACTACTAGCGACAGTGGAAACATCAACATCTGTAGTATTTCTAAAATTATTATCATTGTTACTAGTACCAGCATTACTACTGCCTCCTCCTTTTATAGGATCCAGTACAAATTGATTATATAATCTGTGAAATTTGGACACATACTCTGGCATTGTGTCAGGACCAGTTTCCAATTTAACACGTTTTTTCAATCTATTCAATCCAGTGCCTTTTTGAACTTCTTCTATTTTAAAAGCAAAAAATTCCAAAAGAATGTTGTTCAAAACTTCGACATCACCACTAACACTACTAGCATTTCCATTGTTATCTTCTTGTTCTTGCTGATGCTGCTGCTGCTGTTGTTGTTGCTGTTGTTTTGTTCTTGAAATTGTTGAGGTTGCTGCATAATAATTGTTGTTCTTAAGTACTGAGCATGACATCAAATTCAACGAATCAATAATGTTCACAAAGCTGTGTGATCCTATTGTTGACGATGACTTTGATGAGCACAACGAGGACGATGACGATGATGATGGTGATACGATTGAAGAATATCGACTTTTAAATACGTATTCCCGCCACGTGTTTCCTAGAGTTGGAAAGAGTTCTTCATCAGATATTGATATTTTGGTACCAAAATTTTTGTTCTTGTTAGTGTTACTATTCTCTAAATAATAGTTCAAGGCGACTTGTTTGTACAGGACATTTTGTTTCACTTCCAATACTAAAGTAGTCAGATCCAACACACATTCTGAAAGTATCATTTGACACGTGGCCAAACCTTCGTGTTCTAGCCTCAGAGTAGGAAATTGCTTCAGTAACAATAGAGTGTCTGCTGATGTTCCAAACAACGTTCTTCCTTCACAACCACCTTCATCATTATTATCATCACCATAGCAAGTAGCAGTACCAGCACCACCAATACATGAAGACGACGCACTTGTTTCAGAAGCAAAACAAGTGAACAACTTGTATAGGAAATAAAATGTTTCCTCTTGATAAACAGTAGGAAATATGAGTTTTATCAATTTGGAATCTTGTTCATACAGTCGCCCTTTCAAACGATGACTTGATTTTCTGTTTGCGGTCAGCATCATGTAAGTGCATCAAATCAAATAATATCTAGAAATAGAATTACGTAAATCACATAAATACATAAACATTATCCCTAAATTTTACTGCACTTACATTCTACAGTTTTCATTGCTCCTCTTCTTTTTTCTAATCACACTTCTCTGCTTCTTTCGTCTCTGGTTTTTCTATTATTGTCTCTCTACACAATGATTTTTTCAAAACTCCTCCTTACCCTTGAAAGTAGAGTAGTAGGAATAGTAGTTGTTGTTGTTGTTGTTGTTGTTGTTGTTGTTGTTGTAGAGCTAATACTTCAGTTGTTGCAATTCTTTCTGCTTTGAAAAAACCTACAAAATAAAACAAAAAATTATATATTGCATCATAAATATCAAGCATCACAATGTCAAAAATAACAAAATTTTATTTTTCAAACGAAAACACACCCTTTTATTTTCACCAATCATAAATCAAGAGGAAAGGAATGTCGCCCATCATTCAAAACTCGTCTTTTAAAATAAAATGAACTAAACATAGTCTTTTCTTCGGCATATGTTGTCATGTTGTTATTCTGACGCTTAATTCCTCTGTTTATAGCCTTTCCAGATTTGCAAGTATTTGTCACATTCAATGCATCCTTGTACATATTGAAAATACTTGGACCGACAGCTGATTCATTGCTGACATTCATGGTTTTTGCTGTTCTAATTAGTTCTCGTTTTGCACTCCTTTACTTGAAAACTTGCTGTCCTTCGAATCCGTGTTATAAACACGATAGGATTTCGAACATAACGATACCATGTAATGTCCTTCGCACTCCACTTTGTACCGATTTGGTTGTCTCTTTCCGTACTTGCAATTTGAGGTTAGGAAATAGTCATGTTTCAATTTTTCATACTCTTTTCTTTTTGTTTCATCAATATTATCCTCAAAATTCTCCATTTTCAGTGCAATGTAAATACTGTCAGTATCCGTCTCTAGCAACTCAAACCACCCTGGTTTCAAAACTACTTTTAGAAGATCATAGTAGAATTTCAACACTGACAGTTTTGTACCTGATAAATCTGTTTAACGAGGCAATATCTTTTCTTGTAAGATTTGATTCACTAAAGTTCATCGGGTGCGATGATATTTTTGAATCACTCAGTTTCATTAAAGCAACAGTTCTGTGCTTGTCTTTGTTTGTGATGCAAGAACCGAATGCAGAATTTCCGATTAATTTTGCTGTTAATGCCTGCATTTCACTCGATTTATCTTTATCTCCTTTTATTCGCAATTCCGTTATGTTATTGGTAAAATTTTTGAACAATGGAGCTTTATCATATTTGATAAAGTAGTAGATCTGTGTACAAATCAACCCTTTCTCTATCAGCCACACAAAATATTCATCGATTAATCCTATTCTTTCTCCATAATACGAATCAATAACGCATCTTCTATCCTTTACGGATATTCCGGATCGTTGTGCAACGTTTTGCATGTATTCTCCGATATCTTCAAAATTTATTTTTGCATGCTTTAGTATCGGAGCAAAGTCTTCAAAGTATTCTCTCAAGTTATCAGGAACATGAATGTCGCATATAATAATGCCAAACACTTGCTTGTTACAAAGTGCATTTATCAAGATATCTTTTGTTGTATGCAGTGGGTTTGCTTTGTCTGGATGTAGAGCGGTACACACGAGTGCTTCATTTTGAGATCGTACGAATCTTTCCTTTGAAGCATCCCCTTTGACATTTTTCTTTCCAAACACATTCTCTCATTCTGAATACCTCGAGACCTCTTTTCGATAGTATTTGATCGCGAATTTCTTGCATTGTTCGGATCTGTTCTGCCGATAACATATATCCTCTTCTATAGTAGTGTTTATTACATGTGAGATTGTTACATTTTGGTGTCCTGTTGCAACCATGCCAGTAGCAACCATTGTATTCTACAACTATTCTTTTTTTCTCTTTCACCACTATCTGGTGGAAACCTTTCGACGTAGTAGCCATCACAAACAAATCTGTGAGCAGCCAATTCTTTGGGGATCCCAAGACTATGATACTGTTTCAAAAGACGTTTATGTTCCAACGGAGATAAATGTATTACGAATTCTCGAAGCAGAACATTTAAATCTATTAAACCAGTCGATTTTTATCCAGTATCAAATAATAGTGATTGTCATGCAGTAGCAAGTCAAGGGTTTCATAATCGTTTTTATATGTGGTTGCGTTTCTACAGCTATGCATGCATTGAAATTCTGGGATTTTCATGTTGAATAAAATCTGTTTCCCATCTTTGACTTTAGCTCTTCCAGTTTATGTTTTTTCTGCTTGAACAATCTTTGAAATAGTGAATACGTTAATTCTCGTTTTGAACAAATGTTCCATTTGAGATATTATGTTAATATTTACACCACAAAATTCATCATCATTTTCTTTAATACCATACTGAATACAGAATTCATGAAAATATGATTTTCCTCTTTCAATTACATTTTGTTCTGTAAGTTCTTTTCTTTCACATTTCAAATGCGAATACGCCAGACAATAGAAGAAGCATATTTTGTTTCCATTTTCCAACAGCGTCTTTTTACATTTAAAAGGCCCCTTGTACAAAATTCTTCGACCTTTTCTGAAATCAAGGATGGCTTTGATGTAGTTTGCAATCATTTCTTCGTTTGTTTCCTTCCTTTCCTTGTTTTTTTCTTCTTTTTCGGAAAAGCCTGCAAAGATTCTTCCTCATTAATCAAATTTTCATCATCATCATCATCATTATCATCATCACAATCTGCTTCTTCAATTATAAAAGGATTTCTTGACCTTCTTATTTCATCTTCATTGTCAACATCATCATAATCGAAATCATCATCATCATCATCATCATCATCATCATCATCATCATCAACATCGTTGACACTGTCATCGTTGTCGCTGTCTTCATTCTGCCCTCTGCCGGTGTAATTTTCTGACGATAACAGAACTTCATTGTCTTCGTGCGCGGGAAATATTTCTGCCTTTAAATTTGTAGGTCTGATGATCATTACATCATAAGCATGTCAAAATGATCTCTTACCAAATCGAAAAAATCACTTTGACGAAAATCTTCTACTACTTGATTTTCGTCATCTACGTTCCGAATCGTCCAGATATTAGGTACTTGTTGGATAACTTTTACATTATCAACATCTCTTTGCAAATGTTCATTTACGTAGAAGTATTTTATTTCATCGCCTTGTTCCTTGTATAGCATAAACCCAAAGCCAAGGGCAAGTTTATATGGTATTTGCGGTGCAGCGGCTAGAAAAATATCTCACAATGCTCTTTCGACTTGGTTGAAAAAGTAATCATTGTCAAGTAAATGTACATTGATAGAAACTAAATGACCGTCTTCATTTTTCTTACTATGTGTGACCATATTTCTTGCATTGTTCAGGTACAAAGACTTCAATCTTTCTATATATTCTTTTCTTACCATCCCCGTTGCGCTTTTACGCGTATTGTCGTCATCTTTTGTTCTGTCTTCTTCACTTGCATGGTATGGCAAATTCCTTTTCATTCGGCGATATTCACTATTTACTTTGTTTTGGATTGCCCCACTACCTGTCAACAGTGTTGTAGCATCTGACTCCCAGGGTTTACTGTTATTGTCAAACTTTAAGTGATTGATAAATTTGTGTAGCCGTCTTACTGTCGGTACATTGCTTGCACAAACACCAAGTCTACTAAAATGGTGGGCCATGTGTCTGTTACATTCTACTAGTGTTGCAAATTGTTGTTCGCATGAATCACAATCGAAAGTCTTTTGGCAGTGTTTTGTTTCATGATTGAACAACCCGTCTTCGGATGAAAACTGTTTTCCACAAAAGTAACAAGGATGCTCACTATGATAATTTGCAATGTGCTCTCGTAATTTCTCTAATCTTGGAAAACTAGGTTCATCTTTACAATAAATACACTTCAGTTTGTGTTTAAGCTTCGAGTGCTTTTTGTAACTTGACAAAGATGAAAATGATTTTGAACATTTGAAGCAATAGCGTCCTTGCTCTTCACCATTCTGTGATGTAGCATTATTATTATTACCATTATCACCATTGTTGTTGTCATGGTGAAAGTTTTTTATATGATCTTGCCAGGATTTTCGATTCGTAAATACGACATAACTCTCGCCGTTGTTACATAAATTGCATTTTAAGTTATGTGTCTGACGGATATGTGCATTGAGTTGTTTTTTATTCGCCAAACGAATATGACAGTGTCTACAGATTTCATTATGATATGCCAATTCGTGATCGTCAAAACGACTCGGTGAATACTGACGTTTACACCTGATGCACCAGGGATGGAACTTTTATTCATGTTCCTCTAGTGTTTCCTCATTTGCGATAGGCAAGAGATTTAAATTGCAAAGTGAACACGTATAGTAGCTTGCATTATCCATTACGATTGTTCATGTATAAATACGTTTGTATATTTGTGTACATGCGTAGCTTCTAGTCACCAGACAACATCTTATCAGTTAGCATCTTCTTGAATCAAGTTGTGTTTTAAAATCTTTAGCGATCCGTCTTATAAAGGTTTCCCATTCACATGCTGCCTTGGCTGTCATTGCAGCACTGATGACACTCCCACTACTGTCTACTATTCTCACAGGAATCAAAACTTCAAAATTCAACTCTTCGATATTGATGTCATTAATGAAATACTTTTGCTCCATGAAGTAGATATACGATGGTAGTTTATTTTCATCACAACTAAACTGACTCACCCGCATGTAATTTTTTGCTTTCAAACACTCAAAGTCGGCTCTTCCAATGTAGTGTTTCACAGGTGGACAAGAACAATCTTTGTGACTTTTCGTCAACACTTTGAATGTGCTTTCATATAAGTCAATATTTCGGGATCTCTCTCTTTCATAACTTGCTCTACGTTCTTCCCATTCTGTACAATTGAGATTACATACGGCTCTAGTAATATCTTGAACGATCGCACTGTTAATCATCATGCTATCTATACACACAGTTTAAAGAAAAAAGCTATAAAACACAACATGGTGTGACTTTCTTACCGAAAGGCTGCTGCTGTCGAGATTCTTCTTCCTCCAACTCTTATAGGCGCTTCTCTCTCTCTTCCCGACCGTCCACTTGAGTGTCTGGTGCAGATCTGCTACAAGCTTATATTTTTTGGTTATTTATAGTAAACTGAAACGGAAATATCTTTGATTCTTATGATTTTGTAATTCTTAACCATAAAGTTACAAAAAGCATTTTTCTAGAGTTTCTTCTATGATGTCAAATTTTTTGACAAGAGGATTAAAATTCGCAAATTCATAAAGATTTGGCTATCTTTTGCGATTTTGTAAGTTTAGATTATAATCTTGATAATCATAAGTGTGTCGGATCACGTGTCATTTTTTATAACGAGAGATAAAAATAGCTTATTTTATAAGAATGGTCTATATAGCTATGTGTATGTAGTCTGGACAAGACTTGCTTATTGGAGTGCATTGTTTTTTTTTTTCTAGATATCACTAAAACATGGATTCTACGACCGGCAGTGGGAGTAGTGAGTTAATAGCTCTAAAAGTCAACACTCTAACTACGTATTTTAGCATTCGTGAAAGGTTCTTTGAGTACCAGAACATAAACAAGGACTTTGAAGGTCGAATTGAAAGCTGTTACTTAAACATGGATAGAATTATTGACAGACTCATTGAAGAAGGTCTCGTAACGAACTGGTGGCATGGTCTAAAACTAAACAATGATGATTTTGCAAAGTCGCACTTCATTGCCGTACAGCGGGCTGCACAATCTCTTCAGCGTTCTGGAAAAAACTCGTTCACCTTCTTTGTTTATCCGTCTAGTGATGAACTTTTTATTTGCTATTATGCCGATGGCTATCTTTTCAACATTGATGCACTAGATTTGGACATAGAGGCAAGAAAGACCGAGAGAGCTTGTGGAAAATTTCCCGTCAACATCCGCACATATCATTTAGCAAGTCAAGCTTTGATGATGAAAAATTTAGATATGTACTGTTCTGCAAAGTATAACAATGTATGTCATACATTCAAAGATGTACTCGATTTTTGTATATTTTTCGCCAATAGAAAAGCAGTTCCTCTCTACATTTGCTGCAGCGTCAAACCATGTTGCCCATCCCGATGTCCAACCACCACCACCACCACCAACAGTACTCGTCAAGACGAGTTGGAAGAAAAATGCAGAGGCTGTTTTGACTTTTCCGTGTCAAAATCACTACACAAGGAAAAATGCAAGATAAAGTGTTGTCCAGGAATCGTTAAACTGAATATGAAACAAGCTTTGACATTCAAAATGAAGACTTTGCAAAAACTTTCTACAATTGTAATTTATCGTCATTTCTTTAACAAAGATACACAACAGTATTTGATAGGACGTAATATTCCCAAAAATATATATAACTCTTATTTAAAAAACTATCGCTACGTTTTTTGAGAACTATGTGTTATGTGCATACAATGGCAGAAAAAAGGTGTTCTTAGTTTTTTCGCAAGTCTACCTAAGTATAGACTACTTTTGTAGAAAAATCAGTCATTGCGAAATCGTGCCAGGAATCTGCGCTATCGTCTACAACAATGTTATCCTCTGCTTTATCTAAACAAAAAGTCTCCTTTAAAACCGATTTTCTAAACTGTACACCATACAGTCTACGAACATTAACATCAAAAATCAAGCGTTTTTCGTTTTTTTCAACTTTAGCTTTCCATCCCCGTTCCAAACTTTTCCAATTAACTTTGTTGTTGTTGTTGTTGTTGTCGTTGTCTCTACTTTCTTTTTTATAAAACTGATACAATGTTTTAGCACCACCACCAATGAAGCACTTAATCATGAAGTCCCAACTCAAACGCTGTCGTCGATTAAGGTCGTTTGATGTAGACCTCAACGTCTCAAGCTGTTGTTGGTCATATGGTCTTAGTGTATCATTGCTTAGCATTGTCTCTACATCATTTACTAGCCCCAGCCTGTCTTGCATTAGACCATTTAAGCTTCTCCAATGTCGTTTTCCTACCGAGTTGGCCGCAGCAGCACTGGTAGCAAAGGTGTACACAATGCTGAAGAGTGAGCTAGAAATGAAGATCGATAAGGCGTTCTTTTGGACCGATAGCACCGCCACCCTGCGTTATATTTTCAATGAGACTACAAGATTCCATACGTTCGTGGCCAACAGAGTTGGATTGATTCGTGACTGCTCGAGCCCTGATCAGTGGAATTATGTTCTGACAGAGGTGAATCCTGCTGATTATGCTTCAAGGGGACTTACCGTGGATGCGCTACTCGACAATGAGCGTTTAAGCGATGGATTCAAGACAAGGTTAAGCACAAAGAATGGGGCTACAGCCTGTTCGAATGATCGAAAAGATTTCAGTTGAAGAGATGGAAGATGCTGAGAAGTGCATTGTTAAATGTGTTCAGTGGGAAAACTTTTAATCTGAATTCAAGTCATTGAAAGGAAAGCCTGGAGTGGTGAAGAAAACAAGCAACCTGTATAGACTGGATCCTATAACCATTGGCGATATCATTTGTGTTGGTGGTCGAATCAAGAACATGCCGAGTGAATATGACCATTTAAAGCACCCCTGGATCATTCCGAAACAGCACCATGTGGGAAGTCTTATCATCCGGTATTTTCACCAGCTATATGGACATTCTGGTCAAGAATACATACTGTCCGCGACACGAGAAAGATATTGGATCATTCAAGCACGCACTACAGTAAAGAAGATTGTCAGAAGCTGTTTTGATTGAGAAGAAAAGCAATTCCAATGAAGCAAAAGATGGCAGATCTTCCCTCACGTATACTGGGATTGATTACTTTGGACCCTTCTATGTCAAGAAAGGAAGATCGTTGGCTAAGAGATATGGTGTCATCTTTACGTGTCTTTGAATTCGAGCAATACACCTAGAAGTCGCCAACAGCTTGGATACGTCTTCATTTATAAACTTGTTACGTAGATTTGTGGCAAGGCGTGGCATCCCAGAAGAGATTCGTTCAGACAACAGTACGAACTTCAGAGGAGCAGAAAAAGAGTTGAGAGTTGCAATAAATCATTGGAATCAGCAGCATCTGCACGAGTTCTGTCTCCAACGCCATATCAAATGGAAGTTTAATCCACGGGAGCGTCTCATATGGGAGTTTGGGAACGTATTATCCGAACTATCAGAAGAGTTCTCAGTGCACTTGTTCGCAATCAGACATTGGACGATGAAGGGTTACATACGTTTATGTGTGAAGCTGAAGCTATTATCAATGCACGACCATTAACTAAAGTTTCTGATGACCCACAAGATCTTAACGCACTAACACCGAATCACTTGCTTCTCCTTCGATCAAATGCAACGTTTTCTCCTGGTTTGTTTAGCAAGCGTGACGTCTATGCTCATCATTGTTGGAAGCAAATTCAGTATATGGTGAATCAGTTTTGGAAACGGTGGGTGAAGGAGTACTTACCTACTCTTCAACAAAGGCAAAAATGGTTTACTGAAAAGCGTAACGGCAATTGGTGATATTGTACTTGTGGCTGATAAAGGGAGCATACCGAGAAATATATGGCCGATAAGAAAAGTAATTCAGTTGAATCATGGCAGATGCGCTGGTTCGTTCAGTTCGAGTGAAGACTTTGAACGGAGAAATAGTCAGACCGATTGACAAGCTGTGTTTACTGGAGGCGCAAAAAGATGTTCAAGAAGATTTGTCCATCAATGAATAAGTGTGTGGAAGAGCCCTGTTTGGGGGTGGATATGTAATGGACAAATTATGAATTACGCAAGATTCTGCGTGATTTATCTTTTCTGTGTTTTAAATAATTTATCTGGACTCCCTGTTTAATCTATTCAAGTAACTTCTTTATTTTGTATTCCTGTATGTAATTTTATTTCCGCTTTGGTGAGCACACGTGCGTAAAATTTTAAGTATAAAAGGCCATGCCATCTGTTCATTTATCAGTTGGTTCGGATGCAGTGCAGATGGCTGGTCTCGCAAGATGATTTAAGGACATTGGTGCGAGGACTAACAGATTGTAAGTTTTGCATTTCTAATTAAATTACTTTCTTAATTTCTTTGCCAATTTAATATTTACTTGCTGTTACTTTGCTGTAGTATTTTGTTGTTTGTTTATTTTGTGTTACTCGTAATAAGACTTTGTTAAAATTGTATTTTGTTTACAGTGAACTGCCATAAATGCATCGCCAGAATTTGGTGTTTCTTTGTGTGTGATCTGGGGCAAAGGTGCGTTTGGATTTAAAGTCCTTACAAAGTCAATATTGAATCTTAAGTAACAGGTTGCTTTGAATGGGTCAGAGAGTAAACTAGAAGGTTTTGCTGGAAGATAAGTGGTAATATGACTTTATCTGAGCAAAGGTTATATATCTTCTGACAGCTTTTGAAGTTGGAAGAAAGTATGTGGCCTTGCCTGGAGATCATTATTAGTTATGCTGCAAATAAAGCATAGTAGTGTTATTAATACATTTAACAATTCTCTCGAATCAAGGTCAATAAGTGAATCAACATCGTATTTTTTCAGGTTTTTTATTTCTTTTATGTCTTCCTGTATCTGTTCTGCAATTTAACTCCGGACTCTCTGAATTTGTTTCTTCATTTTGTCTTTTTGAACTTAATTAAGCTCATCGTTTATGGCATTGTGTATTTCACCGTTTACCAGTATTTCATCCTGCATTTCATTGCTTTTTTCACTGTGTATTTCATCATTCATTTGATCGATTATTTAATCGTTTATTTCGTTGTTCATTTCATCACTGATTTCATTGCTTCTTTTATCCTTGATTTCATCGCTTATTTCATCAGTCATTTCATCTTTTATTTCATTGTTCACTTTATTGTTCATTATTCATCGTTGATTTGATGCTTTATTTTGTTGCTTTTTTCTTTTTCTGAACCAGACAATTGCATTAAAGCTTCTGCGGCATACAACTAACTTTGGGATTTCTCCGATGAATTTTCCAAGCATTTTTGGCAAATCCATGATGTATTACTCATAATGAGTTCCTCACTTAGCAAATTCTCATACGATATTTTTTAACATTTCAGCTTTCTTTTTAAGTGGAACAGTCTTTGCTTTTGTTGCTACTCGTGGATAGGGCAACTGCACTCCTTGAAAATATTCCTTATATCTCTCTTCTTTGTTTATAGGTTGATAGATTGGTTCATTTTTCTGAGGCATGATAAGCACAATTGTCCTACTCGTATATTTATTATTTCCAATTATATATATTTCATTGATATCAATTGAACAACTTTTCCTTAGATTCAACAAAAATTTAATTGTATTTTCATTCATTTCTAAGGAAAGTTGTTTTTGCTTTATATTGGATAAATCAAACAATTTGAGGTGACTTAGTAAAAATAAAAAGAATAGTGACTCTCTCTCAACCAATGGAGTATAAAAGGATATCAGCATTTCAAGTGTAGACCTCGTGTGGCAATTCTACTTCTTGTGAAGCCTGAAGCAGACAACGTCTTTGATCCAAAGATATTCCAAAGATATTCCGAACCAAATGAGGAAACAAAGAACAAAATCTCAAGATAGAAAAAAACCTGTGAAATATCTGTCAGAAATAGCTGGGAAGCAAATTGGAAGGGTTCCAGAAAACCTGTGCCGCTTCTTTGGAAACAAGCTGCAGAGAGCTTTGATAAAAGATGACAGGTACACTGGACGTACCTGGAAACCAATGATGAAAAAGGTGACCAGACGCTTAAACATGTTTCATTAGAATTGCAAATGAAAGATGACAAGATTGTTTGCTATTCACTAGAACAGTCTTCCAGCAAACGAATTCAAAAAGTTGTACCCAACTGGATCAGCACAAGGAACGTTCTATGGAACCACGAAAGTGCATAAATTAAAAGAGGGTGAATCTGTAGATAATCTTCCCATACGACCTATAATATCCAATATTGGAACCGCATTTTATCATGTAGCCAAATATTTAGCAAAGCTTCTGTCTCCATTGAGTAATTCTGAATACACGGTTAGATCTACTAATGATTTTATCAAATACATTAAAGCACTAAAGATTATGGATGGTCACCTAATGGTTTCATTTGATGTTATGTCACTGTTTACGAATGTATCCCTTGATTTTACTATTGACCTTATTCTTAAGCGTATCTACAACAAACAAGAAACTAACACAAATATAAGTAAAGATGATAAGAAAAATTTTATTGTTGCTATGCACAAAGAATGTCCATTTCAAGTATTCATCTTCTGAAAAGGTTACCTCAGTTATCCAACCATATGTCACCTTGGAAATGTCACGGTGGTGTATGATGCACCAAGGAGGAAAAGAAATTAAGATCTTAATATAAAAGCACTGGTGAAAAGTTAATATCAAGTATGTAGAAGAGTTGAAAAATTAATTTAAGTATTGTTAAGTGTGTCTAAAATTAACTTTCAAACAATTCTTTGAGGAGTTTATCAAAAGCACTGGTAGTGGTTGCCTTCCTAACAGACAGTGGTAGTTCATTGAATATCTTTGCACCGCTGATGATACAATTGGTTTTACCAAGAAGGATTCTATTCAATATGTAATTTCAGAACTTAATAGTTTTCACCAGCAAATCAATTTCACTCATGAAGAAGAACAAAATGATAAAATCTCATTTTTAGTTGTTTTACTGATTCGAAAGAATAGAAACATAGAGCCAATCCTTTCATCATTTGAAGAAAATTTGAGTCAGATACATACAAGGTACACTGGAGGCAGGTTCCTGGTTGTCTACCCTTCAGTGAGGGGTAGATGTGGCAGAAATGATGGACAAGGTGGTTCTCATTTCATATCTTCAAGAAAAGTCAAGTTACGAGCAACAAATCGCAAGAAGAAACATAATTATCTGTCCTTTGATTCTCAAAAAACTGGTGGTGTATGAACTGGGCACCAAGGGTACAATACACTGGGGCAGATTGGCTTCCTGGTGCTGAGAAACGTTTCATCTTCTGAAAAGGTTACCTCGTCGTAGATGATGCACCAAGGAGGAGAATAACAGATTGCAAAAGTTTTCAGTTAGCATTGATGATGTAGCTGCTGGTCTCTTTCGACGAGTTGAGCTGGTAAGATATAAAAGAGAAGGATCGATCATTATCTGTACATTTGAGAAATTTGCTGGTAACAAACAGATTGGAAGCATACTACTTTATACAATTGGCAGACGAGTTCCTATCTATTCAAGACGATAGGCCTAGATACCTAGGTAACAACAAAATGAGTGCATTAAAGGATATGATAAGGGCCTATTACGTCTCGAGTCTGAAGTCGAAATACGATGGCAATGAATTGAAAAAACTACCCTTTGTACCTTCAGAATGCAAGAAAAGGTTGTTGGATTTCGAGTCCATGGGTTTGAATTTCTCGTGGAGTCACAAGATGTGGATGAAGTAAATAGAAAGATGTATGAGCATTTTCATCAATTTCCGCTGAAACAGTATGTACACTATAATATTGAAAGACGGAAAGAATGCAAACAAAGCAAAATCACAACACTTTTGGTACATTTTATGTGCAATTCTCAAGTAAGACAAGTAAAAAATCCTTTCAGTTGGCTGGTTTATTACACAGGACTGTCAAAGGAATTATTGGAGGAGTGGCAAGTGCTTTCTATTAAATATATCATGTGGAATTGTATAAATGAAAAACTGAAACTGAACAGTACATACCTTTCAGATTCTGGTTGTTCTGTAGAAGATGCTGAGGCTGTATTTGAGCTTAAGAAACTGGAATTTAACCGTCTTTGCAGCACACTAGCTGGTGATAATGATGATGATGATGATGATGATGTGACAGTTTGCAACCAGGGTGCAGCTAGAGTTACTCGAGTCAGGGAATGTATCGGAGGAGGAGCAGGAAGGGGGAATCGATGAAGTAGATGAAGGGATGGGTACAGATGATGATGAGGAGAGACTTGTAAAAAAATTGGAAGGAAGGTTTGCTGAAAGTGAAGTTGGCAATGATGA
This sequence comes from Chrysaora quinquecirrha, assembly GCA_014526335.1. Taxonomy (NCBI): domain Eukaryota; kingdom Metazoa; phylum Cnidaria; class Scyphozoa; order Semaeostomeae; family Pelagiidae; genus Chrysaora; species Chrysaora quinquecirrha. Next base: position 122,656 of record JACTAT010000050.1, read on the forward strand.
TGATGATGATGATGATGCTGGTGAATATAATGATGATAATAATGCTAACGATGATGATGATAATGTTGATGATGATGATGATGATGATGACAATATTGTTGATGGTTGTGGTGGTGCTGTTGGTTGTGGCAATGGTGTTGGGGGTAGTGGTGAGACTGTTGGAGGTTGGGAGAACAGGAGAGCTGATGAGAAAGGTGTTGCAAATAAATTTGGAGTGGCACAATTCACAAGAAAGTTTTCACCACCAGGATTAGTGTCTCGTGCTTGTTGCTCTTTCGGAAAGAAACTGGCCAAGTATTCATCTAAAATAGAACAAGATTACTTGGACATGGTTTCTTTAACAAGATATATGTGCTATGGTGGATGTGCAAGACCATATCATATTGTAATGTCAAATGATTATCACAAGAATGACAAATGTCAAGTGAACCATCAAATCTACTACAACACAAAACGATACATAACCAAAGAGCGAATGGTGCCCTATCTTTTGAAAGGCTCATCAAAATCCAAAAAAAGGAAACACAACAATGCCTGTGAAAAACCACTATTGTCAGGCAATGACAGTTATGGCAGAGAAGGGAGACAGAAGAAGAAAAAAGCATCGAAAAAATCTGTAGCTGGAACACAAACAGTCTTGAATACTACTACACAACAGTTTTCTTCAGATAGTTGTTTTATGGATACAAATGAGTAAAATATGGACAAACTAAGAGCAAAGACTTGTACTATATACTTCTTAAAAGTAGAATTTTTTTCCAAAAAACTTACTCAACAGGTCTGCTTCATTCGTTCTGATACCAAAATTTGTTGTTGTGTTATGATTATTATTGCCAAAAGATGATTGTTGATTCATCATTCTGTTGTTCACTTGAAAATTTTTGTATACTTCTTTGAGAATTTCTCTCTTTAGCTGTTGGTTCATGCTTTCTTGAGCCATTTTTTCACAGAGAATCGTGAAGTACTGTTAACTTTGGGACCATCCAGAGTTTTAAGTACTGTTTCAAGAGACAATAGTTTGTATGGACAAAAATAGAGTTGTCTAGAAAAATACCTTATATGGTTAAATGTTAGAACAACTTTGTTTGGTTCTATCCATATTCGGCTTTTGATAATAGTTTGGGATGTTTTGCATATCATTAAAGAAAAAAAAACTGGGGTTTTCCTCCTTTGAACTTGTCATGTGGTGCTTTTTGGTCATTCCCCTTGTTTACAACTAAACTCACATGACATGTGCTCCTACTTGAAACACATCTGACCTTTACCTTACTATTGTCATTTGTTTACAAACTTTACAAACTCTTGTACATCCTTGTAAGAATGTAACATAGAATGTTTTTTTTTGGTACACAGTATGTTTACATCTCTATTTTTTTACATTTCTAAAGATTTTGTTTTATGATTCAAAGTCATTGAAGTTAGTTTCACAAAAAAAACTTATGATTTCCCAAACACATTTCTTGAAAAAGAGATAGAAGGAGGAAGGGTGGTGCTAGTCCAGTTTGAAGGGGCATATTAAATTTGTAAACAACTTATGAATTGTAACTCTACTGTAGTTTTAGTCTGATAATGATCGATACAAATATTCACTTTTATATGAAATAAGTAGTAAATAGTTGTCAATAAAATTTTATCATAGCATTTTGAGATAGAGAGAGCAAGACTAGAAGGCATAGCTAGTTTGACTTGAAACAAAATATTAGTAACTTTAGGGCTTGCATAACATATTTGATATTACAGACAGCATATAGTTGCATTCTTTTGCATTCTTTATTTTTTTGATGGCAAAAGCTGTCTGGGATTAGCTGACCTTGGATTACTTAAGGTTTATTGCAATTTCTGCTGAGCTTAGCATGATTCAAACTTGCAAATGCATCAATGGTATTTTTTTTCTCGCCATTGCCACTGTTAGATATTAATTCAAGGACATATTTGGAAAGGATTTCAGACTTTTGCATCACCATCTGCTTTATACATATCAGCACTTGCTTGTTTAACCCAGTATTTGCTTGAAGTGTTGTTTTGGGAAAATTTGTGGGCTTGATTTATTAAATTGTATCTCGGCATTTTGGAGTTTCCCACAGTATATTTTGAAACTATAACAGTCAATACATGTCAAAACCACCTTGAAGAAAAGAGAACAGAGGTTAAGATTAATTTGTGATTTGAATGACATGATTTTTTTTCTATCTATAAGTTAGAGGGAGAGGGTTTGGTTTTCTCAGATAAATCTAGAAACAGCTCAAACATGAACGCAAAAGACAAAGTTATAATTGAGGGACAAGAATTCTACCCCAAGGTAGAATTCTTGTTCAACTATTTTATTGGAAGCAAGACCTGGCACAAGAAGTGGGTTGGAAATGCCCAGGATGCAAGGTATGCCAATCTTATATTCTATTTGTAAATATTCATTTCTTGCAAACTGTTGCTTCTTTTTAAATTCAGAATTCTACTTTTTCCAGTAAAGTAAATAGCTGTTTTTTTCATTTCTAGAATCAAGGTCCTAAAACAAAAAAAACAAAGAATCAAAGAGCTCAAGTGGGAGCAGATATCAGCAGAATGTGGCGAGGAGGTATGTGATATGAAAGAATTTGACGACTGGATCCATGCCCATACCATAAAATCGGATTTCCAAAAGTTCACAAGGCAACACCCTAAATATAAAGGTAAGAATTTCTGAAAATAATGTTGAATATATTCATAAGACCTTTCATGTTGTTGTGTTTCTTGAAACTGTTCCTGTACAAATTAGATTATATCCAAAACATTACCAACAAGACAAATAATTATGTTTTTTAGAAAGAGGTTTTGGAATTCCTCCTGAAACCCCCAGGAAGAAGGCGTTGGCACCATCATCACCACCATCACCACCACCACAGCCATCAGAGGAGGATGATCTGAAAGCTAGGAAAAAACAAGAAGAAGAAAAGTTTAGGCGAATAATGGAGAGATTTAAATGGGAAACATTGAATGGATTCTAAATAAAACTGATTTTTTTTCTATTTTGATTTTTACATTTTTTGATTTTATGAAATCTTATAAATTAGTTTTCATTGACTTTTGCATTATTGATATGTTCATTGAATGTGATGAACTTTGTGTGTTCTTTCTTCGTGTGGGTGTGTTTCCTTTCTGGATTAATTACAGAACAGATTGCTAAGTGAAAATAGAAAACGATAGATAATGAAAAATAGTACGGTAAGCTAGCTATATCAAAGCTTTAGGTAAAAAACGATAAAAAAGGTCAAAATATTTTAGATACATATATACATAGGTAGTTATTGGTAGATAGATAGATATATTCATAGAGATAGACTAGACCAGCTTGCTTTTGATACGGTAGGCTATCTACCTTATTTTTTATGGACAGCAAAAGCAAATAATTAGATAAGATTTTCTTACCGTCTATCGATCATTTCCATAAGATAGATATTTGCATTAGTAGCAGAAGCAACAATTACAAAGCTGCTTTCGACATTTTTGCATCGCCATCTTTTCCTCTCTCTGTCGGACAATTGTGAACCCTAACCCTCGTTCCCATTAAGAACTAGCCTCTATTTGAAATTAACCCCTGGAAGCGCAGGAAAGTCGCGAGCGGCCGATTTTGGATGACTCGTCTACTTATCCTTTTTTTTGAATTTTCGTGATTTCAGAGCAACTTGCGAATGGGGGTCAGTCAGGTGGGCGATAGTTGATCACTTTTGACCATAGAGCAGCTAACCCAATAAAAAAAAACACTTAAAAAAGAGCAAAAAGCCTGACTATTCATAAACTCGTGAATTATAATACTGATCGATCATGGGGAATGTTGTTAAAGTTTCTCGTCGATGCTGATGTAACTGTGAAACTAGTTCTCCCCTAGTCCTCCCCCTTATAAAAACAATTAGCACTTGTAACCGCTAGAAATTTCTACTCCCCCCCCAATTTCTTTAATGAAACTCTGAACTTTGAACTAAGTAATGTAAATGCTTTGAAGAAGGGTCATTTTAGAAGATTGAAGATTATTGGCATATGTACACCATACTTTTTTTGTCATTCAACATGAAGGACACTAATCCTATTTACTCAGGTTAGTAATAAGAGAAAATTAAATTCCACGTTATGAATCATGATTTCACAAGCAAAAGCTTATGAATTTTACTATTTAAAGAAATGTCTCAACATGTCAAATAATCTCACTGGGAAGAGAAGATGCCTGCTGCTGTGCTTGTTGTTCCCCTGTGCCCTTCATGTTTGTATAAATTGAAGTCCGAGGAGAATGAAGTCAAGCAGTCGGTCGTCAAAGTAACGACGAAGAGACAACACAAACTAAAATGGCAGCACAGGCAAGACGGGGCGATGATGATGGCTACATCGATATTGATCTCCATAACATTTCTGATGATGACGAGGAGGATCAGAATGGTGATTTGAACAGCGATGCAACTACTGTACTACTGAATGGGAGTGAAAGATCAGAAGGTGATACTAGTAATGACGCTGGTCTTCGAGAGGCTGCAGCAACAACGGTTTCTTTCAAAATGGAACACGTGTTTAAAGCCTCACAAGTAAGTTGCCCTGAATCTTTTAGTGTCATACCTCTTTTGACAGAAAGCGAAGGTTGTCCAGTATGTTTTATGTCTGTAAATGAATGTAGAGATGAGGGAAAAGACCTTCTTGTTCTGGCCAACTGTAGACATTTTGTTTGCATTGATTGTCATAACAGTTTATTGAACGTGACAACATTTTTAGAGGAAGAAGATTTGGATCGTACTAAAAGTTTCACGCCGTCTTTCATAGTTTGTCCAGTGTATAGAAAATTGACTGTGATTTCCTTGAAAGATTTAAAATTGTTAAAGCTTTTATATAAGAACAGAGAACTAGCAGTGACCTGTAAGAGGTATAAGGAAAAGTCCGAACGATCTGAAAAACTAGCAAAAGAATCTCAACAGCAATATAAGCTTATGAGAGAGAGCTATAAAACTGTTTTGGCCTGCAAGGAGATTTTTACTATTCAAGCATGTTCTATTTACGAACATATTGAAAAGCTTTTCTTCCAAGTAAATCAAAATCTGAAAGCATACAAGGATGATATGAATGGAAATGTGCCAGTATTTTTTTCCAAAGTTAGTCAAAAGTTGTTAATATCTAATGCTTATATGGGAGAAGCAAAGAAAGATCTTGAGGAACTTAAGCAACTTATGACAGAATTCAGGGTTACAAGCTGTAATAAACTAACTGTTCCTGAAATGCTAAATGCTAATGCCATGGAAATGTGCAGAAATTTGCTATGCAAGGTTGATATTTTGAGTCAAGATCTGATTAAATTTCAAGAAATCAATGAAGATGTTTGTAGTATGGATGGTGCTGTGAGAGATAAAATTAACATAAGTCAGTATAGACTAGAGCAGGCATCCAGACATCTGAGTCAATTCTTAGATACAATGAGAAGTAGGTTGTTTAAGGAGAAGCATGAGAACTTTAACAATACTGAACTTTGTATTGATTTTCCTGCCAGTTATTTCTCTTCAGCAAGCAGTAAATCCATTGCAGTGCCAAAATCTACACTTACTGACACTTACTGCTGATGCTACAGCTACTGTTGATGCTGCTACTGATTTGTCAGCAATGCAAAGAGCAAGAGAAGTAAGGCAAAGGTATGTTTCAAGAAAAAGAGCATTGCAAGACTTGGTGAGTGAAAGTATATGCATTTATGATGATAAGGATGAGGATGATGCTATATTAAGTAAAAGTGTTTGGGATAATTTTCCAAGTCTTGCAAAAGTTGGTTGCAATCCAACCAAAAAAGCCTGTATTAGAGATGTGCTATCATATCCTTTATTGGCAACTTCACATGCCAAATATCCTCAATTAGATGATATAGCTGAAGGTTATACTCCTGGAAAAGTTGCAACATTTTGTGGCTATGACTATGGAAAAACATTGTTTGGCTTAAGAAAAGAGTCCCATGTTGAAAGAATGCATTTGGAGAGAAATAAGAATTCAAGTGATGATGATGATGATGATAATGAGGATAATAGTAATAATAATGATGATGATGTTGTTGTTGACACTAGCAAAAATAATAAGAAAAAGCAAAGAAAACAAGGTGATATCATAGTTCAATATTTAGAAAAAGATTTGAAAGAAAATCTTCAAAATTCACCAACTGAAGCAGACAGTACAGTTGAGAGAAATTATCAAGCATTTCATTCCCTTGGTCAGATTCAGTCAAATTTGACATTTATAATCAATCTAGACAAACAGAATTTTAATGAAAGATACATTAGTGTATCCTCAAAAGAAGTTGGGGTGCAAACAGAAGGTATGATGAGTTCTTTGTTAATTCTTATTGTTTATTCCTGACTTGTTGCTTTTTATTTCAAACTGAAATTATTTAGAGAAGGTAAGATTTGTTTCTTTTCAATTTTGTAGCTCCATGGCTGACCACTGCTGGACAAAAGAAAAAACATAATGCCTAGATGTGCTGTAGGATTATAGAAGATTTGGGAATTGTGTGTGAGTATATCTATTTATCATTATTATATTATATATATCTGATAATTTTGAAATAATATAATATGATATTAAAATAAAAGACAAAGGCAAAAAAAACAGCTTTGTCACAATCTAATGAGAATATAGGTCGAAAGGGCTTGTTGTGCCAAATCTTGCTTTTTTGTCTCTGTTTCTTTTTAGTATCATATTATATATTGGTTAATGTGTGTGTATGTATGTGTAATAGTATGCTTTGTTGTAGATGTTTTATTGAGCTTTTACTTTGGTTATTAATAAACATGTATATTCAGTGAATTTGCTATCTTTTTCAGAATTTCATCATCTTCCCTTGGTATATGCAATATATATATCAGAATGAAGAAGCAGATAGTAGAAAAAAAAACACAGAAAAATGACTGCAATTCAAAGCAAACAGTAGTATGAACTATGCTATGGACTATGAACAGTCTATTTATGACAATATTTTATTAAAGCTATTTTGAAAAATCTAATATTTAATTATATTTAATATTTATATTTAATCTAATATAATGATATTTAATTACAATCAGTGTTATGTTATGTATATACAAAAAATATGATTTTCTATTATGCGAATATGTTAGAATCTTTATAACCAAACATATAATAGAAAAGCTTAGCAACATATCTATCATTGAGTAAATAATATTTGTTATATTTCTTATGTTTTGATTGATCAGATGAAAGAAAAAAGTTCTGTATCCAAAAACTAAATGCATTAAACTCTGGGTTTCGTGTTCTGCAAATGTAGTATAAAAACAATATAGAATATTCACCACAAACATTACTGATATCTGATTGAACTTGATAAGGAAAATACAACAAGGTTGTACAGTTGTCATGAAGTGTTTTTATTTGGTGAGCACGTTCAATATTTTGTTTGGTAAATATTTCTTGAGATAAAACTTCATCCATTGACTTCCTTGGAAATAAGTCCAGTAGGTATGAAAAAGTCAGCATGCAGTCAATAAATTTTTTGAATATTTCTGATGGTCGATGTCCATAGGAATCAAAGAAATAACTTCTGTGTTGGTGATCAAAGTAAATTCCCTGCCAATGTTTTCCTCCTTTTGCATGAGTTCCAGTGTTTAGGATAAAACCAATAGGAAAGGATGTAATGTTTCTCTGCAACAGCATTGTAATTAAGAATTGTCGAAAATACTCAATATTGCGTAGAATCTTTTGAACATCATCTTTTGTTACACACCCGGCATACATTTCGGATAGATAATTTTCATCAGTTTGTATTATGTCAGCAATTTCTAAATTATCCATGCTACTATTACTATAGTATAAGAGAGTTGCAACATGAGAGCATGCAAAAAATAAAAACACTTGATGGTGAGACTTTCCTAATTAAATTTGTTGTCCTATCCAGTTCACTACAATATATAGATATTTCTAATAAATCAGTAAACAATTAGCCTATTGAAACTGATATGTGAAAAAAAGTATTTGATTTTGATTCTGATTTCTTGTCTCTTTTTTTAAATAAAGTCTCCATCCAGTTGGACTGATGGAGAATTGTCTTGTATCAAATTTATGAATGCAGAATTCAAGGTTTTGATCTATTTGTTTATTTGGAGCAAGCTGTATGTACATTTGTAAACCACCACTTCTCTGGTCTTCATTGATTGATCCGTCTCTGTTTCGAGTTGTGAAAGTTAGGGTGTCACAGTAGGCAGTATATCCAGAATTTGCACCATCTGCAGATGCATTGAACATAAAATCTTCATACGTTATCAAGGGATCTCTGAGACCTTGTGACAGAGTTTTTCTTTGACGATCATATGCCTCTCTATCACTTTTCAGATAAGATGTATGAATAGATGACTTGTTGATGAAAAACTGAAAATCACTATCTTTTGGTAGCTTATAAAATTCAAATGGGTTTAGACCAAATACACCCAATTTGGCATTTTTGTTTATCAGGGTCATTGCTATCTTGTCTGGAATTTTATCTCCAGAGATTTCTTGTTCAAATAAACTAGCATTTTGTTGAATTGAAAAATTCATCATTGCATGGTGAGTGAACAAATAAGTGTCTGGATTATCTTCCGTATATGTTTGAACATATTTTGCCATGTTTTCCTTTGATATTTCAAGAGAGGTGACTTTGAGCTTGAAATCTGTTATTCTGATGTCACATTTTTGAATAACAGTCTCTACATCTGTAACAGTGGCATCATTTTTACCAAGTAAGAAAAAGCAGGATCCGATCTTTCAAAAGTCAATTCATACTTGTTAGTCTGATTGGCAACTCTAATTTGCTGAGTAAGCGGTAGAATAGGTTGAAAAGACAGGAAGCACTCATGTCCTTTGTAGAACTGATCACACATTTTTGCCCTTGCAGGGTTTTTGGCACATACTAGGGCACCTCCACCCTGTGGCTCAACACATACAGTTTGGTGAAAGCCACCAGGAGTTTCTTTGAAAATGCCTTTTCTGATCAAATCGCCATTGTTATAAACTTGTTGAGATGTTAAAAAGGTCGTTTGAAAATAATGTTTTATGGCGTACATTTCACCAGAAGTTTATATCTCTTGTCGGTTTATTCTCAGGGATATGTTTTTGAACAGACTTGCAGCAAGATTGTTGATAGCTGATATGCGCTTTTGATATTTCAAATCTGGCGCGTCAGCTGTCCATGGTGCACCATCGTGAAACATTTTACATTTCATTTCAACTACCAGGTCACTTGGATCGAGGTTGTTGGTTAATGGTAACGGTAATATTTTGATCAGTCATGGGTGCAATTGAATTTTGAGGTCTTACCTCATATTTGCACATATTTGTAATAAAATGTTGAATGTTTCTTGTCGGATTGAAAAGAAATCTTTCTGATCCTTCCCAAAAAGATTTTGTTGACCTATTGCATCAACACGTCCTTGACTTGATAGAATAGCAGAGGTTTCAGCAGCTCCTTTACCAGTTAATTTAGGCTTTTTACATTTATCGATATCAACATGTTTCAGTGTAGTTTCTCGTTTCTTTGCACGTTTCCTGTTTCCATCTACTTTGCAGATGATGTTGGCAAGACGACGTGTCATGGTGATAAGCCAAATTGGTGATGATAATGATGATGATTTTGTAAATTGTAAAAATACAATGAAGTGCGAACAATTCTTTTTGCTATTAATACCAAATACCAGGCTGAGCTGTGACTCCTGGTTGAGAAAGCGTACCTACGGCTTTACGTACAAATGCCCTTCTCCTTCCTCTTTTACTGCTAATTGTGACCCTTCTTTGATGACTGCCAACACTATGACGATGATGCTTCTTCTTCTTTTCTTTTGCAATTGAGGACGATGATGTCAGTGATAAAAATGATGATCCTGAACTGAAGATCGGTGCAGTTCAAAGGAGCTTTTTAGGCATTTTTTTTGTCCAATGATACTGACATAGGTTTTCTCATTGCAGCAGTCGTTTTCCTTGCTACATTTTTTAATTCGTTTTGAATTCTTTTCAGACTGGCTGCTTTTCCTCTTCTAATGCTTTTAGAAATAGACTTCTTTAAGCCGCGCACTGTTCTTCTTTTGACCTTTTTCATTAAATTTTTACCAGTTTTGCCAGCAAGCGACATGGCACCTTTGAACAGTGTCTTTAAGGAGGTTCCTAGTCCCGCAGTCCCTCTTCCTTTTATAAGACGCTTGGGTTTCTTGTGTCTTCTTGAGTGACGTCGATGCTTTTTTCCATAACCTCGTATGGTATTGCGTGCGCTTGCATCATCAATACTGCTGGTTTTAGGCATGTAGATTGACTGCAGTGTACTGTTTTTAAGCTGGTGAGCAGATGGAGCCATAAAGTTATAAAACGAAGTGAACTCTTGATAAAGATCATTCATGATGATTATATATATATATAGCTATGGCGATGTGTGTTATACTTGAACATTCCACATCCTATGCATTCGTCGTTCTGTGTCATTCGAGCCGATAGAAAAATAGATCCAACATGTAGCTGATGAATATTTATCTTTGTATTTAATATACCTGTATATTAATATTCATATATAGATAAAAATCTAAATCTAAATGAACATTCACAATATAATCGAATCGTATATATATAAATGTCAATAAACTGTTTGAATAAAACTGTCTATGCTACTGAAGCATTCAGATGAAGCCAGAAACTACCATGTCTTTGTACTGCGACGTATGATGAAGTAAAGAAAAAGAACTCCAGCGTTAATCTTATCGCCATAGTTATTTAGCACATCTACCATCATATCTTCCAAATTGATGTTCTTCTTCACAGGGATGTAAATAGTATTTTCTATTTCGTGCGTGAGAGAGAGATTTTCCAGTGTTTCTCCTTTTGTTAGATCAAGGTTAGGAATGGCAAATCCAAAAGTTGGAGCCAGAATGTTTGCTAAATATGGCGAAAGATAATTTCCGATGTGATATGTTGAAGCACAAACATTGGAATATATGTAGATATTCCCAGAATTTTTATTGTTAATTAGATTGTCAGAGTATACATTGATTGTTTCATATGTAGCATCTCGTGATAATAAGAAGTCTTTGTACTCTGTATAATCAACATTGTACTTTGAAAGGTGAGGAAGACACCATAGCCATTGCAATGATGCTGATGTGTGTGTTTTTTCTGGATTTTCCTCCGGACTCCATTTCGGTGCAATGTATGGATCCTCTAGTTGATCTTTAAAAAACAAAGCAGTACACGGTGCAGTCCAGTAATTTTTAAAGCTATCATAAATGATATGCAGACGATCTCGAACAAGGCCAATTTTGGTTTTAGTACCAACACTATCGTTGCTATATCGGAATAGTTTCTGAGTGTGATTGAGGCTTTCGAATCCCATTATGTTTTTTATAGCTTCTCCACATGCAATGTATACAGGGGAAAGGGGACATTTGATTTCAATACATGGATATTTACTGCTGCTGTTCGACGACATGCCATCACTAGCAGCATCGTCGTCATCTTCAGAACGTGTTGTCAGATTGAATTTTGGTAGATTTTGAACAGAATTCCAGCTTCTTTTCCCGAACATATAATCTTTTCGTTTAAATCCACCGACCAGATTTTTCTGTAAGCAATGATCACAATGTTTGACTTGATCTTCAGTCAAGAGTCGTCCCACTCGTGGTTCACATAGATCTAAGAATTCCAAAAAAGTCAGAGAAATGTAATTATTCCTAAATTCAGATTGAAACAATGTCCATGCTCGATCTAAAATATTCCCCCTAATTATGGGACTTCTTACAAGGTTTTCATCACCTGGTAGAGTAGGGGAATCCATGCTTCTGAAGTAAAACTTTTCATAGTGTTCCTCTCCATTCACGACAATTTCTTTGAGTAGTTCTTTATACATACTACAGTTGAAAGTGTAGTTATCTGAGATATAGGAGCGCAAGCCAGGACCACTTATATTGTACAATTTTGTAATGAAGTCTGTTGCAAGTTCATCAAACGACATTCCAACAGGGAAGAACAACAGAGGACCAAGCATGAACTCCATATCGTATAAATGATAAGTTCCATTTGCTAAAGCAAGAGATGGCGTCGGTAAACTAATCACTTTATTGCTAGCATACTTGTATTCGACTTTTGTGAGTCCGATTTCCCAATTCTCCGACAGTGGTGATTGTAATTCCTCTCTAGCTATGTTAGCACTATTTCTATTCATAAAATCAAACTTGTGCGAGAAGTTAAAGCCACTCAAGGTTTTCGAACAGTCCACTGTACCAGAAATGTAAAAGAAATCACTGTCACCATAAAAAGCCATTTCGCACAGTTGCACCTACCTAGCTAGCTACTAGCTAGTCTTTTCAGCGAGCGAATATGGTCGAAAATTCTCTTACATATGAATGATTACAAATGTTAATTATACAATTGTCTAATGAAATGTGATTATTTATATTTTCGTAAGTAAAACCTATAGCATAATTAGTCTCTTCATTTCTGACGAGATATCTTGCATAACAGTTTAAACATAATGTTTTTCTATGAAAATCACTGAGGTTGTCCTTCAAAGGAATGAACAAAGGTTCAGATAGAGATGACAAAAAGTAGATACTTTCGTCATTGTTGTTGAATCATTTATCCAAAGAGGTTGTTGATTGCAAATTATATTCAGCTATAAGGCTTTCTGATGACCACACATTCATCTCAGAATGCAAGTAATTCAATGTCTTTGTTTTGCAGACATCTTTAATCGTGAAGATTATGCTGCTGACTTTCCTCGCTCTACTTTGCTGAAAGTTACGGACTCGGAGGGAAATTGATTCGATGGAAATATAGAATTGCTCACTTGGATCTTGCGAAGAAGGTAGGATTGCTTTATTTCTTGTAATGTCAAAAGGATCTTTTCCGTAGCTTTTGGAAGCAGTGACACAAATATACGATCCAAGCTGTTGTATATCTAGTTGTTGTAATACTTTTTCTGAAGACGTCCACATCGCTGTATCCATGTTTCTGGTTTTCTTTTGACTTTTGCTGTCAGAGCTACAGAACTGCTTGCATGTAGAATGTCAATGTGACTGGGTATTTATATGACTGTATAGGAATATTGTTTGTGCGATAGTATTCTAATCCTGTCGAGTTTAGTTTGGTTTTCGCATCAAGGTTATTAGAATATTTTGTTCTGATTTTGTAAACATAACTTATATCCTGTTGAAGATTCATGGTGTGATACATCAAGCGTTTAAACTGTTTAACATCTTTTGTAAACTTTTAATCTATTTTGCTGTGTACAGGAGATGTGATAATTGCAACGGTTGGTTCAAAATTCCCACTGTAGATGTTGTCGTTTATTATATTGGTAAGAATCTGCAAGCTTCGTGTTACTGGTCGACGAAGGTACTCAGATATTCGCCAAGCAACTCCTCGATCAAAATATTTCAATGTAATAGCAGTACGAAGAGGGGGATTAATATCTCCTGCTCCTGTTCCTACACGTTCTACTCTCAGTGAATCATTTCCACTAGTAATGCTACTGTTGATCGTAGTTGTCGTCATGGTGGCTAGTGACTTGTTGTTGTTGTTGTAAAGTGATGGATTGTCATAGTATTCTTTTGATGAGAAAGAATGAACACCAGCGTTGAAATATGCAAAGCAAACGACAAATATGTCAATGTAATCGTCCTCTCCGGGGTTGTAATCTTTTGTAAAATCAGTTAGTAGAGGTACAGTAAATTGGTTCTTGTTGTTGTTGCCATTATTGTCACCAGCATAGGGAGTATCGTCGTTCAAAGTTTTGTTTAGTATTGTAAGTCCAAACGCTCTTTGGCTCGTGCTCAATTGCCACCCAAAGGTACCAGACGGTGAAATGCCCTTTATTATATCAGGGCTAATTTCAGTATTTTCCATCATTCATTGTTTAAGATTGTTTAAGTACTTGGTATTGTTTGAGTACCATCTTTGAGGTGAAAAATCTGTAGGCACGTTACTTTCACAGGGAGTAGCGCAAACGGGGAAGGAAGAGCTGTCTTCCCAGTCATCTATTCCCATCAAAATTGCAAGACTTCGACTCATTCTTATAATTTGCATACTTGCTCCCTCGTTAGCCTGCACACTGGCAGTTGTCTCTCGATCGTTTTCAGTTCCATCTAGATTGGTGCGTCTGATAAGAACATCGAAGCAATCGTCTGATATGTTTTTTAGTGAAGGGTTTTTTTCTACAGTAAACATGCTATATGATTTTGTGTGGTTCATGTTTTTGTAATACTCTTTGAAAATGGCGGTTGGTTTGGGGTACTCTGAATAATAATATTTCAGGAATTTTTCGAACATATCTGGCATTTGTGATGTATCATTGACAATCTTTTTAGCAACATCTGGCCGCATTTTCAGTCTTGGAAGTTTGTCGAGAACTTTCGCATATTTACCAGTAAACAACCATCCATCTTTGGTGAGTTGTTCATACAAATTTGAAAAAGGTTGCCCCGTGTTTTTTTCTGGAATGTTCCATCGTTTATACCAAAGTGCATCGGAAATATTCAAGGTTTGTACATGTGGAATCGAAGCTTCGACCAAAGCTGTATTCCATGCGATTTTTTTATTGAATTTTATGTAGCCTTCAGGAGAGTTGACAAAGTAGCTATTTGAATTTTCATAATAATCGTCTGTGTTTGCAACTGCAGTAAAATACGTTTTGAAGACATTTTCGCCTAGTCCACTATCCAAACTGGTTGTACCGTTTGCAACGTAAGACATTCTTTGGTTCAATGATTCAAATAATAGAGAAACTTTGAGCTTGTAATTTCTTTCCTTTTTTTGTCAGCTGCGTTTCGTTTGTCAAGCTCACTCTGAGGGATCCAAATAGGTTTCCAAAATTCTGCAACCTTAACCAACACGTATTTGATATGACTTGCAGGATCGGTGAATTGTGCTTCTTTAGGATTGTTAATGCGAAAATGAGAAGGTAGCGCTATCTTGTTCAACTCTGGATAGACGAAATAACTACTGACAGGTTCTCTTTCTAAATCACTCAACTTGTATGTGATTGGATGTGAATCAGAATTAACATCTGTTATTTGAAAAATCTCATCTGTATACTGACGTTGAAAGCCTCGCTGAAATGTACTGGTCTGTTTTTGTATGTGGACATAGTCTCCAATCTTAAGTAAGGGTTTGCGTAAATTTTTGTCCCAAACTTTACCTCTTGTTTGTAGGGCTTTATTTTCAACACGACTTGTTGTACGTTCTATGTTGATTCTAGCTTGGTTAACATTGGACGGATCAATTTTACTTGGTGCAAATTTTGTTGTTTTATTTGGAGTATTGTTGAAAGCTTTGGTTACATCTTCAAGCCAAGGTAGCCATTTTTTCCCATTATCATCTGCAATGATTATTAATTTCTTTTTGATTGTTCTGTTTGCTCGCTCTACAATAGCACATTTGATGCTTTTATCCTTTGTTGTAACATGTTTGATATTGATTGAATTCAGATATGCATCAACTAAATGGTTGCTGAATTCTCCACCATTATCGGTGTACAGAACTGTGGCCTTGATAGCGTTTGCTTCTCGAAGATGTGTCTTATTCCTTCCAAAACATGTACTTTGTCTTTAAATTTCCATGGATAGACGTAAAGTTTTTTAGTGAACTGGTCAATTAAAAAAAGTATAAAATTAACACCTTTGTTCCATTTGCTTAGAGCAGACATGTCCAACAAATCTCCTTCCCATATATTATTAGGGCTGTACAGTTTATAAGATTTTCGCATAAACTTTTTTCTTGCAGGTTTGTAAAGTGTGTAGCGACTTTGTTGTGTGCTCCATTCTTTGATCTGTTTGAATGTTAATTTATTGACAGTTTTGTTGGTACTGTTACGCAGATGTTTCCAGAAATTAGCGAGTCCACTATGAGACCCTGGAAAGGACGGGTCTGTGTACAATTTGTTCAGCTCTGAGTACACCTTTTCCATTGTATTGGTGTGTTGGTTTGTGTTTGGACTAATATGAGAGTCTGTCTTTGTTTCGGCGTCATAAAGAGCTTTAACACTGTCAAAGAAAATAATCAAACAAAGCTACTTTAAATTCTTATGATGCTTAAAAAAAAAGAAAAATACAACAAACAGTTACAGCGTATTTTATTTGCTTTGTTTGTTTTCAATTTTGATATGTGGTATCAAATATTTAATAAGAGTTTGCAAATACAGTGAATTTCTGTAGTGTTCTTTAAGTGTGTTTAGTTTTGTCTCTGATATGCTAATCTTGGGCTGAGCAAGACATTCTGCCTTTTCAAACATCGAATAAGGATCTTCCCGTGGATTTGTTGGTGGTAGTTCATCAACCATAAGGTCTTTTTCGATATCTCGAATTCTAGCAAAGGAAATGTCTGGAGCAGACTTCAGTTTGTTATATAGAATATTAACGAAATCATCATTATCACGATCAACTTCAGCACCATCACCATCATCATCATCATTATCACCACCATCGTCGTAATCTGGCTCTATGTCATTTGCATCAGGACAAACGTTAGCAGCAGCAGCAGCAGCAGCAGCGCGCAGCGACATTGCCCTCGCCGCTCTTGCCCATCCTAATAATGCTGCTATTTTTCTTGTTGTTTAAGCTGTATTGGTTTTTGTTGCTTTCGTTGGCATGTTCGGTAAACGGTAGTACTTTTCTATTTCTTGCGTTTCTAGGGGTCTTTTTTCTGCTCCCTTGAACATTTCTTTTTGCTCGTTTCAAAGAAGTTTTGATAATATTTTGAAATTTTTTTAGGATTTGATTTTTTCTCTCTTCTCGTTCATGAGCAAGTTGCAATTTTAACAATCGACCCAATAGAACATTTTGTTTTTGATTTAGAGTGCGACGTCTCTTCTTCTGAGTCTCGTTGTCAAATGACATTTCACCCTCATCATCTTCCTCATCATCATCTGGACTACCACTACCAATAGTATTCAAATGATTGTGACTATTATCATCATCACCGTCATAATCACGATCATCTCCAACATCATTGTCATCATCATCATCATCATCATCATCATCATCATAATTATACTGATCATCATCATCATTGTCACCACCAGCATCATCCGTACCACGATAACCTCGATAAAGAATTATAATAATGTCCTGATCTGACATTGCTACTGTTATTATAGCAATTGCTTCTCTTTTTATCACCTCGAATGTTGGATTTTCTTATTTGTGTTCTTTTTCGACCCGCTTTCTTCAAACGACCATAACGACCATCGTCAAAAGATTCTGAATAAATGTCACCACCAACACCATACTAATCATCACCGTCATCATCGTCACCATAGCCTTGATGTTTGTCGTCTTCTGCGTTGTTTTCGTAATGATGATCAATGCTGTTGCTGCTGTTGTTGTTGTTATACAAACCACTAGCTCTTCCATCGATATTTGTAGACATCATGTTTTTAGTCAGTTTAGCACCGACACCAAAACACGTTTGCTTCAGCCGTTACTGCTGTTGTTGTTGATGTTGTTTTTCCTTTTCAATCCACGATGTTTGCTTTGGGAGAACAATGTTTTTTGCAATATCTAGATCGTCAATAATCACTGGAGTTGTTGTTTCCTCTGTTTTTGCTGCTGCTCCTGTAGGGACTATTGAATTAACATCATCAATCATTCTTTTGTGCTTCTTTTGTACGTTGTAGTTGATTTTTAATAGGGTTTCCAAAAACGCCGGTGATATGTTATTGTTGCTAACACTGTTGTTGTTGTTTTTACTCGAAGATGAAATAATGTTCTCCATCATCATCAACAGAAACTGCTATATCAACATGTTACTGATTCAACTGAAAACAATGATTTTTCTATGTTGTTGAAATCTTTATTCTTGAAGGTGACTAGTGGCTAATTTCTTTTTCTTGATCGTAGTCTCTCTTTCATTGGAGTTCTTCTTTTCCCGACAGCAGCAGCATGCTGACGCCGTCCTCTATGTCTTTGTCTTTGTGTTCTTAGCAGTTGTCCATCTGCATCATCAAGATCATTGTCGTGGTCAAAATAATCATCGACATCATTGTCGGAGTAAGCATCGAATGAAGGGGAAAGAAAACGTCTTTGCTTTCCTTTCAAGTGTGGGTGTTTGTTGGAGGTCCCTCCAGCTGAGTGGCTTCTTCTGCGTGTTTTAACTGCATGTTTTTTTAATTTTTCACTGCTTTTCTGTAATGTTTCCCGCAGCCAGTTTTGATGTGCCTTTTTAGCTTTTAGAAACTTTGGTGATTGAAGGATTTTAGTAAGTGGAGGTGAAGGTGGTGGTGGACGTGAGGCAGCAGCAGCAGCAGCAGCACCCGAAGCATGTTTCCAATGCTGGAGTGGTGTTGTCGGATATACTGTTGACGGTGTGCTGGTTTGTAGCAGATTTCTGTTGTTGCTAGCAGCAGAAGCGGTGTCGGATTGTTGATGATCATGTCGAATAACTTGTTCACGAAGAAATTTGTTTCCAATATCTCTGGGGATGTTGTAGCCATGTCTACGCAGGGCAGCGACAAACTCTGATGTGCCAGCTGGTGGCTGCGCACTTTCGTGGTCACGTAGAAAATAGTGCAATAACCTTGATGTTGCACGATCGTCTTCGGCAACTGCTTTTCCCGCAACTAGCAAATGGCCTTGTCTGTTGAAATTCAGTATATCTGGATGTTCGCCTAAAAAGTACCTCAGCTGTTCTGTGTGGTAATCATTCTTAGGCAGAGATCTTGGGTGCTGCTGTAATGCATTTTGCGGATTTGTGGCGAAATTCTTATATCTATCATGCTCGTCTTTGGCTAAAATATCACTTACTCTCTGATGACTGCGTAACAAATTCTGATATTTCTTCATTCCAACTGAAGTGGTTAACAGTTTATTATTTCTTCTCATGGACTTTATTTGAGATTTAATTTTGTTCAGATGAGGGTCATCAATGCTAGAAATTATACGTTGGTCTATATTTGGATTAAGAAGCTGAACTTTACGAAATTTGTGTGCTTGTATCATAAAATGACTGTATGCCTTTGGATCATTGGCATGCTCACGAGCCAGCTTGACATTTTTTACAATTTGATTGTCTTGAAGCGAAGGCAAAATTTTTTTAGCAGCATTTATCGACCACTTGTACAGTGATCTGGGAACAAGCACCATAGAACCATATGTTCCTTTATATTGAGGCATTTCAGTACTCGAAGATTTTGTCTGACTATTTGACATCGTCTCATCGTCATCGTCATCAACATCACCAATGTTCTGTTGTTGTTGTTCAATTCCTGTTAATTCTTTTTCTATCAGCTTATCCATTTTTGGTTGTTGGATCAAATAGCTAATTTCCTCATACCAGGTCTAGAGCATCAGACAAAAGTAACTCACTCCAAATGATTTCAAATTATTATGAACATGAATGTGAGTGATAAACATATATAAAATACATACTGATATATAATATAATATTCTACTTCTACTGTTATGAAATAAGTTAGTATACTTTGAATATAGAATCTACTTCGAGTTATTGATTAAAACCACCAACTGTCTCTTTTCTATTCAACATCTATTTCAAATTAGGATATGGTTGAAATTTGTAACCATTTTTCAAAACAACAATTGGAGCCATTCGAGGGAGTTGTGTAAAGTGGCGTAGTTGATCTAATTTCACAGATGGCGAGAAGGTCCAATCGTAACTATTTGTTGTAGAGTAATATCTTGTTCCCAATGTGGATTGTGGTCCATAATACCATTTTGCTGGTCTGCTGTAGTACAGTGACGATTCGTTGGACAATGAGGCTTGTTGGCGACGATGATGTCGTTTATGATGACGATGATGATAGCGATGATTATGTTCATGATGATGATGATGGTGACGCCGAAAACAACCATGAGAATGCTTTCTCTTCGACATTGTTTTCAGTTGTAATTGTTGTTGTTGTTGTTGTTGTCGTTGTTGTTTCTTTTGTAGAGAGTGTTTTGCTATATTTTCCAATTGTGGCAAGCTGATGCTTTTTCTTTTTCTAGCAGGTCTTTCCAAACATCCACTCGTAGCTAATGGCCGTAGGTGATATCGTAGGTTATATTTTTTTGTCAAATATGTACGCAAGTAATATTTCTTCATCCATAACAGTTGAAAGTTGACTGAATTTTATGGAAAATGTTAATTCAGATGGTACAAAGAATTATAGTAGATAGGTTTTCTCAGACGAAGAAGTTTGACATAGTCTTTTTTAAATTTATTATAATTCTTGTAGTGTTTAGCAATTGATTGATGATGACGTGCTCCTTCTAGCCCAAGATGGTTGATTTTATGAGAATTTTTGCTAGAACTCCATGCAGGTAGGTTAGCAAACACAGAAGCGCGTGTTGCAGCACTAGGGTTTGATATATCTTTAAGGATATTTTGCATTAGCAAAGATGTAAGTCCTTTCGCTTTCTTGATTTTTTCCTTGAATTTCGTTTGCATGACCTCCTTTGACCTACTTTTTTTGTCTTACTCTTCTTATCCCGTTTCCTTTCAAAAAATTATAATTTCTTTGTCTGTTCTCCTTCTGATAATAGGGTGTCCATTTCCTTCTACATTTTCCATCACCACGACAAACACCAGTTAGTTCTGGTATATGATAGCTCTTTCGCTGCCATGGTTTTAATGCTCTTTTGCCATCTCCATGTATTACTTTTGTCAAATGAGGTTTTCGATTTAGTGGGTCAGCTTTAGATATTCCATTGACTGTACCGTAGGATGTTAATGTCCTTATATGTTGTCGTGATAAATGATCGACTACGTTGGATCCAAGGGCTGCAGGAATAGACGACATAATGGAAGATTAATTGCTTTATATGATGTTAACCAGCTTTGTCATTTCAGACAATACTAAAATTGAGTCGTTATTATATATACAAGAAGAATACACCTTTGTTCCAGTAAACAGAAACACAGACATGTGTAACTGATGAAGTTGAAATCTAGTCATGAAAAAAAAAACAGCTAGTAACGATCTCAATTGGCATGAAAACTCTGTTCTATACTAGACTAACATTGACTAAAGCTTCTTTGACTTTCTTTTCCCTTTTCTCATCCAATATCTTTCCAATGCACGTTGTATTGGACATGTATATACTTTCCCACTTATCTTATATACTAAAGCGGGAGTAGTCATGGAGACCGATTTTGTGAGAGTTCAACCTCCTAGGGTCTTCAAGATCCAGTGCTCGCTCTTGCACCTTCCCCTGCCGCCCATGGGGTAGTTTTGCTATGGCATCTTGATTTTCCCGTTTCTGCTATCGTTTCCGGGGTAATTGGGGCTAACCCTTCTTTGATCTGGGCAGTCTGGTGCCACCGAAAACAATAGAACGAGGTGTTTGCTGCGGGATTAATCCGTTTTTCTTCACACCTCGACACTTTGATTAGCGTGGCGTGTTTGTCCAACTGTTTGGAAACAACGAGGTCAGGGGATCGATTCCCCTCAAGAGAGTATGGTTGATTTTTATTTTTCTTTATTTCTTTGATTTTATTGACAAAAAATTCGGTACAAAGGAAAGGCAAGTAAAGAAGACTAAAATCGTTTGTTTCCTATAATTTTCTTCCCCAAAAGAACACTAAAATTCATTCCAATTCGTATATGTGTGGTCCCAATTTATTTTCTCCAGTAAAATCAAATTGACAGAATAAGAAATTGGAAATCAATTGTTTCCTATAATTTTCTTCCCCAAAAGAACACTAAAAATCATTCCAATTCGTATATGTGTGGTCCCAATATATTTTCTCCAGTAAAATCAAATTGACAGAATGAGACATTGGAAATCAATTGGAATCCCGTGATTGGAGCAAGATTTGTACAGTATTCTTTTCTTAAAGTCAGCCGAACATCTTGAATGTATGGCAGACTAAAGTCTATAATTTATTTTGAAAATTACTGCCAAGTTATACTTTGCATGATTTCTTTGCATGACTTTGATGATTAATTTCAAGTTATTATATAAGAATTTTGTTCTGTAACTTATCCATGACATTTCATTTTTATTAACAATTTCCAATTGCACGAATTTCGCTGAGAAAACACTTTGTGTTTGAGTATTTCCATTTTCCACAAGGAAGTAGACAGCATGGGAGGTTGACAAGTTTTTTTCATCACCTGGCACTGCTCACAAAACATGGATCTACGACTCCAGCATCGAGGAAGAGGACTGAGGAATAGGATAAAGATCACACCCCACAATATCAGCAGCAACAATTTCTGGACTAAGGTGTAGGTCCGAGCAACTGAACTTTTCAAGAACTGAGAACGGAAACCAAAAACATGCTGCACAACAACCACTTAGGGTTCTCGCGTTCTGCATCCAAAAGAACAAGCGATCCGTACCGTGTCAAAAGGGCTGAGCAACCCCGTTGGGGTACTTAATATAAATTGGGTACTGGCACCGCCCATATATGTGGGTTTTCGGCCCTAAAATTCTCTAAAAATTGCTAGATTTTCTCCAAAACCCCATAAAATGGGGTGGGAAACTTAAGAACACTGAAACATGTTACTTCATTTCGGTCAGATCAATGTTAAAATCGCGTCGCAGATGTTCGCAGTACAATTTAAAGCTATAATAAAATGAGATCAACGAACTCATTTCTCTCATTCCCTGTTTTCCTCTCATTATTCAGGGTTTCTTTTCCCTAATGTCTACATTATATGTGGGTGCGTTCGAAAAATCTGTTATACATCCCCCTTCACCAATAAGTCATGTACCCCCTATAGGAAGAACAACTGAGGACGAGGGTCTAAGAACTTGAAGGACTAAAGATAACTTTCCCTTGCATACAAGAGCATCGAAAAGACTAATTGATTGGTCACACTAACGACTATTTTCGCAATCCACGCCTATGACGCGAAGGTTTCCTTGCACACGAAGCACAGAAAACAGCAACCGACGAATACCTACTGTCAAGATATTGTCCTTTACTCTAAGGTTTTCCACAATCCACGCCTATGGAAGGACTTGGAACCTGCTGCAAAATAAGGAATAAGGTTTTCTTGCATACTAAGCACTCAAAACACCAAGCGACCAATACTTACTGTCATTGGGACTAAAGTTTAAGTGCTTTGCAATCCACACCTGAAGTCAGTCAGACATTAATGGACCAAGGGTACAGCAACTGTACGGAAGAACAAACAAGGACGAGGACCTAGGAATCAGCTGCACATTATGGTCGAAGCATTTCTTTCCATTTCTAAGGGGCAACGTCTACACAGCCATTTCTAAGGGGCAACGTCTACACGGATACGTTTTAACAAAGTTCGGTTTGAAAACATTCCACTCTGGAAACCGTTTTCAAAAATTCTGTTCTCCGTCGCAGATTTACCGGTGCCATGTTACCTCATTGTCACTAATCTCCCTTCGATACAAAGATCAATCCACGTGAATAGTAGCATCGTTACGGTCACTAGCAGTGCCTTTTACCTTCCATGTATAGAACGTTGAAAGACTGCGCCCGTCCATGATTCACGGACACCAACGTCCTTCTCCACTTAAAGCACTGTAAACGCTAAAGCTTCTTTCCACTTCAAGACTAAGCCATTCGTGCAGACAGTCACTGAAACTAAGTTAAGACTAACCAGCTTCCAACCGTTCATGCAATACCTCGGTGATAAAATACTCCCCCAAACCATTGCATACAATCAAACTATACTAATTTCCCGTGCATACTATGAAAGTCTCATTCACGTCACTTCGTATAACAGTGGAGCTTTCTTCTACGCTAAGACACCACACTGAAACAGTTTTGCCTCATACTTTCCTAGCAGTGATCGTGTCCTCTAATCAAACTGATTTGTTATTTAGAATGACCCCGTTCAAAAACAACCATTGCAAGGCGGGGGTCCAAGGTGACCCGCGGAGCGCAAAAGCCCGACCTGAGGAGCGCGCCTCGGGGCCAGGGCTAGTTTTTTTTAAATTTCTTCGTCTATTTGACATAGTCGATGACAATGTTTGACGCAGTTGTGTTGGTGAGGATGATTTTTTTTCAAATTTACTAAGTGTGTCCATCAGTTTTGACAAGTTACTTTTGTTGTATTGTGATCCTGCTTGTAGTGAAGGATGTAAGATATTTCTTCTCACTGTTTTCGGTCTTGTTGTAGCTGTAGCATTAATGGCTGACTGTAAAGCAGGTTGAACCTTCCTTGTAATATCTTGTAGAACATTCACGGTTGTTTCCAAATCTTTAAGATTGTTTTTGTAGTTCATCACAACCACCAGCACTACTATTATCATTGTACGCATTGCCATTATTATCACCACCACCACCACCATAGTCATTAGGATTGTCGAAGGAAGTATCGTCTTGTAGCATATCCATTTTACGATTATCTCCTATGATGATGTCCTGCTCGCTGTCGACGTCGTCTGTGTCGTCCGTGTCGTCGTCGTCGTTGTCGACGTCCTGTCCCTTTTAACAATGCTGACAGAGAAATCTGTCTCTGTCCAACAGGTTTTATTCTCGTCTTACTCTTTGAATGTTTACCAATGGCATAGAACAGTCTCGAAAGGCGACCATGTGCAGAAATTCTCATAATGATGATGCAATGATGCTAGTGATGGCAATAATGTCGATGACACTGTTCTCTGACGAATAAGGTAGTACATTGTCTAATAATAACGTTAGAAAACAATTTTGAAATAACAGAAGAGATTTATTCTTTATTTATTCTGAAACATAAATATAACCTCTGTTGAAACTGAGACAGAAAAAAGACGTGTAGTAAGTAGCTATTGGACACTTTGGTATCAGTATAAACAAAAGAAAAGAAAAGCTGCAAATAGTTTTTCTTTGCAGGTGCCTCAGGCTTAGTGGTGGTGGTGATAGCTATGACTTTTTCCTTGTTTTGCTTTTTTTACATAGTCTATTGATTTTATAGCTTCTTCCTCTTCGTCTTTTTCTTCTTTTACTTTTGTTTTTCCACTTCCTGAAACAGTGTTTCGTTGACTCTTTCGAATAGCTGTCTCAACACCGTAGCCAGCAGCACTAGAAGCAGCACCAACTGCAGCTGCTTTCGCTGCCTTTTTAGCAGCAGCAAGGACAGCCTTCTTTGTGAGTCGTTTTGATGCAGATTTCATTTCTGCTCTCCCACCTTGTTTAACCCTTCTTGTATCCCTTTCCTCATTAAAGTTTTCGCTGCGAATGATCCCATAGTTATGGTAATTATTCTGACAGATAAAGTGAGAATAAACAAAAAAACTGTGTGTAGCAGCTACTCGGTGCGTTTCTATTTCTAATATATGATAATGCTTTTTCTAGCAAACAAATATAGCTACATATACGTGTTAAAGCCACAGAATCAGAGCTTGATAATACTGTTTAGAAATTTTATTTAACAGGATATTCTTCAACACTTTTATTGTTGATAATATGTAGTTTCTTGTTGTTATCGCTGTCGTCGTCGTCGTCGTTGTCGTCGTCCTCGTCGCTGATTTTGTTGTGTCAGTTGTCGTCGTTGTTGTAATGCAAGTTGTTAAAGGCAGCGTCTTCGTCTTCCTCTCTTCCTTCTTCCCCTCCCCCTCCTCCTCCCTCTTCGCGATGCTGTTGGTAATTTGCTCTTGCCAAAACCATCCATCATGCCGGATGCTTCCTTTCCTCCGTCATCTTTCAACATATCGTCCAGAACCATCGAGGCAAGAATGGATGCTGCCAAGGAAGCCATCGATCCTATAGCCTTTCTAAGTCAATGAGTAAAATCTTTTTTGTTAAAATAATAATACTGATCAAGCTTTTTTCTTGGAACACCGGCGTGTCTCCAAAATTCTCTACTAAGAAATTGGAATTTCTTTGCTTTTTTCCACCCTTTCTTTTTAATGGTTGGTCTCAATGATCTCTGTACTTCACGAAGAGGTGTTAATTTAAGTCCGCTGTTCACAAACCAATGCTTTATATTATCGAAAAGTCCTCTGCCTCTTAAAAGTCCCCTACCTTCTTCTTCTTCTTCCTCTTCTTTTTTTTCGTCTCCCAATCTTATTTCGTGAAACACCCTGTTGCCACCATCGTTTTGCAATGCATCGAGCTAGTTGTTGTTGTTGTTGTTGATGATGTTGATGATGTTGATGACGTGGCTTATAATGTCCAGAGTGAAGTCTGCAATAACTTGTTCTGTTTGTCCGCTTTGTTATGGTTTGTACGTTTGTTGGTGAATTAATATCTGCTGTAGACTATTTCCAAGCTTGTGAAACTTCACAAAAAGATATAAAGGTAAGAAATCTTAAAAAAACTGTTGCTTTTAAGTACATATTCAGTTTCATTGTCTCTATAATAATAATGTTGTTGACTGCTTGTTGTTGTCGACGAAGAAAGAGATGATGGTGGTGATGATGATGGATCTCTCAAGTCGATATTGATAACATCTGTACAAGTAGTACAAAGCTGGAGCCAAGCAGCACCAGTACAGCGGTGATGCTCATCTTCTTCTGTTTCTTGCTCTATTTTTCTTTGTTGGTCAATGTATTCGAGTGATTGAACGGAGATGATGTTGTCAAAACGATTCTGCACAGCATTCACAACCCATTTCAAAACAGGATTTGATTCATATGTTGCACTGTCATTAAAAAATTCTGTATCATCACTTGCAATTTTCAAAATTATTTTCTTTCCAAGACAAAAGCTCGACTTTTGATGTAATTGTAAGTGCCATATATGCTAATTAACTGAGCAATGTTACTTGCTGCCAAATGATCAGTCGCTTCCACAAATAGTATTTGCACAGGAGGTGCAAATGGCTCATCATGTCTTCTGTTGTACTCACTATTGGTCCTGCTGCTGTCGCTAGTTCCATTAACAGGTTTCAAAATACAAGAAAATGAGGACATAAACACTGCAAATGTACAGACCACAGATGTTGATACCAACACTGGTTTTGAACAGAATGCTTTTCTCCTACTGTTTCTTGTTAGAAACTTTGTTATTGGAAAATAGTTCACCATCATCGTAATGATTATTATTACCATTGACAATTCTAGTGTGCATCAGTTTGCTGATCGCTTTATTACTGTCAAAATATAGTCAATTAACAAATGCACAATTGCTTTCATTTACATGCAGATAGGTAGGGTGGTTTGTCCAACTACCACAACAAACTCTTTTACAGCTAGAATTTTTCTTTGAAAAACAGTTTCATGTTGAACAACAACAGCAATGAGAAAGACAGCAACAGATTTCACAGGTCAAAATTTCAGTTGGTTTATCTGGAATTCCATTTTGCATATCATCCTTGTCCCGTATCATCAGATTGAAAAGTAGAGTAAGATCGGGGTCTTCATTTGGCAAAAGATTCATGCATAAGTAAGGATAGTCACCAGGCTGAGCTTCATTGAAATATCGACATATTTTGTCAAATAACACACCATGACGTTTTTGTGTTGGAAACATGTTTAGCAACATTCTTTTCACACTCATTCTAATTGACTTGTTGTCAAAAAGTATTTTGTAATCACAATTTTTAGAAATTGTATTTGCATACTGATGATTTGGATAGATGTCCTGCCATAGCAGAAAAACTGTTAATTTCTTGTGATGGCCTCCTCTTGTTAGAAGCTTGCAAATTAATGGTTCTTTTGTCATTTCATCCATCAAATCGTCCAAAACAACTATTGAATTTTCATGCAAATTTTGCAAAAGGTTTCTCACATCTGGATTATTGAAATCTCCATGTATGAAACGGAGTTCTGTATCTTCGTTGTAATCATGTAATTCTTGCCTATAGGTGTCAAATATGGATTTCATTTCAGACATTTGTTTATCTGAGGGTGTTCCATAAAACCAGTAAACATGCTTTGTATACAGTCCTGAAGAGTCAGTTGTTATATGTCGCCAGTGAGACAAAAAGTCAAATAGCCAATGTGTTTTACCACATTTGGATTTACCTGCAATCAGGATGGAACAAGGTACTTTGAAGCGAAGATCTTTCACATCACGTGTAGTGTGTAAACCATACTTTGTTTTATCATGAACATAATTTTCAATATGACAAATATCATCTGAACTCAAACAACCCTCTTTTTTTATAAAGCATATCGTAGGCAAGAGTTTGGTAGTACTGTTCAACCTCATTGCAGTATTTATGTAGATATTTTTCATCTTCTGGTGTCAGATAATCAGCACTGCTGCTGCTGCTGCTGCTGGCAATGCTGCTTTGCTCACTTGAATTAGTTGTTGACATTGTTGCTGCTAGAGTTTTTTTTTATCATCTAGCTTTGAAGATTTTTTCTGAATAATGAACTAATGTTTGTTACACCTTAAATCTTCATTGTCAAAACTCTAAATCAAGACATATTTTCATTTATGCTATCTTTCAACTCTAACACTCTCTTATGTACAAAGAAATCATTAATTATATATCAAATGCAACAAATAAATCTAGTTAACAGTTTATTCATACAAAGTTTATTCATCTTTTTCATCATAATCATCCTCATAGGCATTGTCTTCATATTCATCATTATCATACTCATCATCATCATCATCATCATCATCATCATCATCTTCATAATCTCTGTCTTCATCATCATCATCTTCGTTATCATCATCTTCATCTTCAGTTTCAGAATTTCTGATTTCCTTTTCTCCTTTTTGCTTTTGCAATTCTTTCAAGAAATCTTCTATTGTTCGTTTTAAAATATTCTGACATCTAAGTCTGAAAACATTAAACTTTGTTGAATAAACATGATCAGGATCAAGTTCTCTGACAACAATTATTCCGCCACCACCACCACCGCCACCACGAGCTACTTGATTGCAACTGAAATCTTCTTCATCTGATGAAGCTGTTGCTGCTGCTGCTAGTCCTTTTTTATATGGTTTGATGGCCATGTGATGAGCATATCCTTTCTCAAGCAACACAGGCACTTTGTTGAAGTGGTGATTGTAGTGATTTGTCATCAGTTCTTGCTCTAGACATGGAATGTGACGTCTGGAATGATATGGCCAGTCTTCTTGAAGATTTTTATTTACATAGTCTACAACTTTGTTTGGGTCTTTAGGAATGTTTTCCCAGTCAATTTTGCACAGGTGGCGTATATAAGCTGCAACAAAGAAAAACTCGTACTGGTACTGTGGTTTTTTCTTTTCAAATTTCGTTGTTTCTTCACTTGGTTTCTCTTCTCGATACAACTATTAACAGAGACCTTGTTTTTGCTGTGCTTATTGTTTTTTGTTTTATTTTGATTACAAATAGTTCTTATGTCTTTTACATATCTCCCAGCTCCAGTATGTGGTTGTACGATTGCTGTTGGTTGTTGTTGTTGTTGATAAGACTGTGATGGTTGTGGTGGTGGTGGTGCTGCTGCTGCTGCTGGTTTTGCCATCATGTTTAGCAATGGTGAAGTGGTACTGCTAGCACTGCTCCTACTACTCACCACAGGAACAGTAGCCACATTGTGATAGCATGATATGTGTTGTTGTTGATGCTGATATTCTTGTGTCTCTTGTTGTTGTTGATGTTGTTGTTGTTGTTGTTGTTGTTGTTGTTCATATATCGACTGCTGTAACATTTCAAGTTCATTCAAAGCTTGAAATAAATTCTCAACAGCATCTGTAGAAGCTACTAGCGGTGGTTGTGGTTGTGATTCTTGCTGGGATGCTAGCTGGGGTGTGAGTGGTTTCAGTGGTGGTGGTGGTGGCAGAGATGATGGCGAGAGGTGTTGTAGCAACTCTGACGTTGGATTTGCACATGATGATTCTTTCTGGTTGTTGTAATTATCACAAGTATCTTCAACTTCACTCCCGCAGCTATTATTGTTGTTGTCGAGTAGATATTTTGACATCAAATAATCAACATTGTAATCATTTTTGTTGTTGTTGTTGACATTGCTATTAGTGGTGTTTATATCAATTTCAAAAGGTACTGTTGTTGTTGTTGTTGTTGATTGTGTCATCGATTGAATTTGCATTGGAGTATTCGCATATGACTGAGGTGGAAACAACAATGAGGAAGATGATATTCTTGAGGTCATTATCATGGGCTCAACATCACAACTTTTCGACTTTTACTACTAGCGACAGTGGAAACATCAACATCTGTAGTATTTCTAAAATTATTATCATTGTTACTAGTACCAGCATTACTACTGCCTCCTCCTTTTATAGGATCCAGTACAAATTGATTATATAATCTGTGAAATTTGGACACATACTCTGGCATTGTGTCAGGACCAGTTTCCAATTTAACACGTTTTTTCAATCTATTCAATCCAGTGCCTTTTTGAACTTCTTCTATTTTAAAAGCAAAAAATTCCAAAAGAATGTTGTTCAAAACTTCGACATCACCACTAACACTACTAGCATTTCCATTGTTATCTTCTTGTTCTTGCTGATGCTGCTGCTGCTGTTGTTGTTGCTGTTGTTTTGTTCTTGAAATTGTTGAGGTTGCTGCATAATAATTGTTGTTCTTAAGTACTGAGCATGACATCAAATTCAACGAATCAATAATGTTCACAAAGCTGTGTGATCCTATTGTTGACGATGACTTTGATGAGCACAACGAGGACGATGACGATGATGATGGTGATACGATTGAAGAATATCGACTTTTAAATACGTATTCCGCCACGTGTTTCCTAGAGTTGGAAAGAGTTCTTCATCAGATATTGATATTTTGGTACCAAAATTTTTGTTCTTGTTAGTGTTACTATTCTCTAAATAATAGTTCAAGGCGACTTGTTTGTACAGGACATTTTGTTTCACTTCCAATACTAAAGTAGTCAGATCCAACACACATTCTGAAAGTATCATTTGACACGTGGCCAAACCTTCGTGTTCTAGCCTCAGAGTAGGAAATTGCTTCAGTAACAATAGAGTGTCTGCTGATGTTCCAAACAACGTTCTTCCTTCACAACCACCTTCATCATTATTATCATCACCATAGCAAGTAGCAGTACCAGCACCACCAATACATGAAGACGACGCACTTGTTTCAGAAGCAAAACAAGTGAACAACTTGTATAGGAAATAAAATGTTTCCTCTTGATAAACAGTAGGAAATATGAGTTTTATCAATTTGGAATCTTGTTCATACAGTCGCCCTTTCAAACGATGACTTGATTTTCTGTTTGCGGTCAGCATCATGTAAGTGCATCAAATCAAATAATATCTAGAAATAGAATTACGTAAATCACATAAATACATAAACATTATCCCTAAATTTTACTGCACTTACATTCTACAGTTTTCATTGCTCCTCTTCTTTTTTCTAATCACACTTCTCTGCTTCTTTCGTCTCTGGTTTTTCTATTATTGTCTCTCTACACAATGATTTTTTTTCAAAACTCCTCCTTACCCTTGAAAGTAGAGTAGTAGGAATAGTAGTTGTTGTTGTTGTTGTTGTTGTAGAGCTAATACTTCAGTTGTTGCAATTCTTTCTGCTTTGAAAAAACCTACAAAATAAAACAAAAAATTATATATTGCATCATAAATATCAAGCATCACAATGTCAAAAATAACAAAATTTTATTTTTCAAACGAAAACACACCCTTTTATTTTCACCAATCATAAATCAAGAGGAAAGGAATGTCGCCCATCATTCAAAACTCGTCTTTTAAAATAAAATGAACTAAACATAGTCTTTTCTTCGGCATATGTTGTCATGTTGTTATTCTGACGCTTAATTCCTCTGTTTATAGCCTTTCCAGATTTGCAAGTATTTGTCACATTCAATGCATCCTTGTACATATTGAAAATACTTGGACCGACAGCTGATTCATTGCTGACATTCATGGTTTTTGCTGTTCTAATTAGTTCTCGTTTTTGCACTCCTTTACTTGAAAACTTGCTGTCCTTCGAATCCGTGTTATAAACACGATAGGATTTCGAACATAACGATACCATGTAATGTCCTTCGCACTCCACTTTGTACCGATTTGGTTGTCTCTTTCCGTACTTGCAATTTGAGGTTAGGAAATAGTCATGTTTCAATTTTTCATACTCTTTTCTTTTTGTTTCATCAATATTATCCTCAAAATTCTCCATTTTCAGTGCAATGTAAATACTGTCAGTATCCGTCTCTAGCAACTCAAACCACCCTGGTTTCAAAACTACTTTTAGAAGATCATAGTAGAATTTCAACACTGACAGTTTTGTACCTGATAAATCTGTTTAACGAGGCAATATCTTTTCTTGTAAGATTTGATTCACTAAAGTTCATCGGGTGCGATGATATTTTTGAATCACTCAGTTTCATTAAAGCAACAGTTCTGTGCTTGTCTTTGTTTGTGATGCAAGAACCGAATGCAGAATTTCCGATTAATTTTGCTGTTAATGCCTGCATTTCACTCGATTTATCTTTATCTCCTTTTATTCGCAATTCCGTTATGTTATTGGTAAAATTTTTGAACAATGGAGCTTTATCATATTTGATAAAGTAGTAGATCTGTGTACAAATCAACCCTTTCTCTATCAGCCACACAAAATATTCATCGATTAATCCTATTCTTTCTCCGTAATACGAATCAATAACGCATCTTCTATCCTTTACGGATATTCCGGATCGTTGTGCAACGTTTTGCATGTATTCTCCGATATCTTCAAAATTTATTTTTGCATGCTTTAGTATCGGAGCAAAGTCTTCAAAGTATTCTCTCAAGTTATCAGGAACATGAATGTCGCATATAATAATGCCAAACACTTGCTTGTTACAAAGTGCATTTATCAAGATATCTTTTGTTGTATGCAGT
This sequence comes from Chrysaora quinquecirrha, assembly GCA_014526335.1. Classification (NCBI taxonomy): domain Eukaryota; kingdom Metazoa; phylum Cnidaria; class Scyphozoa; order Semaeostomeae; family Pelagiidae; genus Chrysaora; species Chrysaora quinquecirrha. The sequence continues at coordinate 155,284 of JACTAT010000050.1, forward strand.
GGGTTTGCTTTGTCTGGATGTAGAGCGGTACACACGAGTGCTTCATTTTGAGATCGTACGAATCTTTCCTTTGAAGCATCCCTTTGACATTTTTCTTTCCAAACACATTCTCTCATTCTGAATACCTCGAGACCTCTTTTCGATAGTATTTGATCGCGAATTTCTTGCATTGTTCGGATCTGTTCTGCCGATAACATATATCCTCTTCTATAGTAGTGTTTATTACATGTGAGATTGTTACATTTTGGTGTCCTGTTGCAACCATGCCAGTAGCAACCATTGTATTCTACAACTATTCTTTTTTCTCTTTCACCACTATCTGGTGGAAACCTTTCGACGTAGTAGCCATCACAAACAAATCTGTGAGCAGCCAATTCTTTGGGGATCCCAAGACTATGATACTGTTTCAAAAGACGTTTATGTTCCAACGGAGATAAATGTATTACGAATTCTCGAAGCAGAACATTTAAATCTATTAAACCAGTCGATTTTTATCCAGTATCAAATAATAGTGATTGTCATGCAGTAGCAAGTCAAGGGTTTCATAATCGTTTTTATATGTGGTTGCGTTTCTACAGCTATGCATGCATTGAAATTCTGGGATTTTCATGTTGAATAAAATCTGTTTCCCATCTTTGACTTTAGCTCTTCCAGTTTATGTTTTTTCTGCTTGAACAATCTTTGAAATAGTGAATACGTTAATTCTCGTTTTGAACAAATGTTCCATTTGAGATATTATGTTAATATTTACACCACAAAATTCATCATCATTTTCTTTAATACCATACTGAATACAGAATTCATGAAAATATGATTTTCCTCTTTCAATTACATTTTGTTCTGTAAGTTCTTTTCTTTCACATTTCAAATGCGAATACGCCAGACAATAGAAGAAGCATATTTTGTTTCCATTTTCCAACAGCGTCTTTTTACATTTAAAAGGCCCCTTGTACAAAATTCTTCGACCTTTTCTGAAATCAAGGATGGCTTTGATGTAGTTTGCAATCATTTCTTCGTTTGTTTCCTTCCTTTCCTTGTTTTTTTCTTCTTTTTCGGAAAAGCCTGCAAAGATTCTTCCTCATTAATCAAATTTTCATCATCATCATCATCATTATCATCATCACAATCTGCTTCTTCAATTATAAAAGGATTTCTTGACCTTCTTATTTCATCTTCATTGTCAACATCATCATAATCGAAATCATCATCATCATCATCATCATCATCATCATCATCATCATCAACATCGTTGACACTGTCATCGTTGTCGCTGTCTTCATTCTGCCCTCTGCCGGTGTAATTTTCTGACGATAACAGAACTTCATTGTCTTCGTGCGCGGGAAATATTTCTGCCTTTAAATTTGTAGGTCTGATGATCATTACATCATAAGCATGTCAAAATGATCTCTTACCAAATCGAAAAAATCACTTTGACGAAAATCTTCTACTACTTGATTTTCGTCATCTACGTTCCGAATCCTCCAGATATTAGGTACTTGTTGCATAACTTTTACATTATCAACATCTCTTTGCAAATGTTCATTTACGTAGAAGTATTTTATTTCATCGCCTTGTTCCTTGTATAGCATAAACCCAAAGCCAAGGGCAAGTTTATATGGTATTTGCGGTGCAGCGGCTAGAAAAATATCTCACAATGCTCTTTCGACTTGGTTGAAAAAGTAATCATTGTCGAGTAAATGTACATTGATAGAAACTAAATGACCGTCTTCATTTTTCTTACTATGTGTGACCATATTTCTTGCATTGTTCAGGTACAAAGACTTCAATCTTTCTATATTTTCTTTTCTTACCATCCCCGTTGCGCTTTTACGCGTATTGTCGTCATCTTTTGTTCTGTCTTCTTCACTTGCATGGTATGGCAAATTCCTTTTCATTCGGCGATATTCACTATTTACTTTGTTTTGGATTGCCCCACTACCTGTCAACAGTGTTGTAGCATCTGACTCCCAGGGTTTACTGTTATTGTCAAACTTTAAGTGATTGATAAATTTGTGTAGCCGTCTTACTGTCGGTACATTGCTTGCACAAACACCAAGTCTACTAAAATGGTGGGCCATGTGTCTGTTACATTCTACTAGTGTTGCAAATTGTTGTTCGCATGAATCACAATCGAAAGTCTTTTGGCAGTGTTTTGTTTCATGATTGAACAACCCGTCTTCGGATGAAAACTGTTTTCCACAAAAGTAACAAGGATGCTCACTATGATAATTTGCAATGTGCTCTCGTAATTTCTCTAATCTTGGAAAACTAGGTTCATCTTTACAATAAATACACTTCAGTTTGTGTTTAAGCTTCGAGTGCTTTTTGTAACTTGACAAAGATGAAAATGATTTTGAACATTTGAAGCAATAGCGTCCTTGCTCTTCACCATTCTGTGATGTAGCATTATTATTATTACCATTATCACCATTGTTGTTGTCATGGTGAAAGTTTTTTATATGATCTTGCCAGGATTTTCGATTCGTAAATACGACATAACTCTCGCCGTTGTTACATAAATTGCATTTTAAGTTATGTGTCTGACGGATATGTGCATTGAGTTGTTTTTTATTCGCCAAACGAATATGACAGTGTCTACAGATTTCATTATGATATGCCAATTCGTGATCGTCAAAACGACTCGGTGAATACTGACGTTTACACCTGATGCACCAGGGATGGAACTTTTATTCATGTTCCTCTAGTGTTTCCTCATTTGCGATAGGCAAGAGATTTAAATTGCAAAGTGAACACGTATAGTAGCTTGCATTATCCATTACGATTGTTCATGTATAAATACGTTTGTATATTTGTGTACATGCGTAGCTTCTAGTCACCAGACAACATCTTATCAGTTAGCATCTTCTTGAATCAAGTTGTGTTTTAAAATCTTTAGCGATCCGTCTTATAAAGGTTTCCCATTCACATGCTGCCTTGGCTGTCATTGCAGCACTGATGACACTCCACTACTGTCTACTATTCTCACAGGAATCAAAACTTCAAAATTCAACTCTTCGATATTGATGTCATTAATGAAATACTTTTGCTCCATGAAGTAGATATACGATGGTAGTTTATTTTCATCACAACTAAACTGACTCACCCGCATGTAATTTTTTTGCTTTCAAACACTCAAAGTCGGCTCTTCCAATGTAGTGTTTCACAGGTGGACAAGAACAATCTTTGTGACTTTTCGTCAACACTTTGAATGTGCTTTCATATAAGTCAATATTTCGGGATCTCTCTCTTTCATAACTTGCTCTACGTTCTTCCCATTCTGTACAATTGAGATTACATACGGCTCTAGTAATATCTTGAACGATCGCACTGTTAATCATCATGCTATCTATACACACAGTTTAAAGAAAAAAGCTATAAAACACAACATGGTGTGACTTTCTTACCGAAAGGCTGCTGCTGTCGAGATTCTTCTTCCTCCAACTCTTATAGGCGCTTCTCTCTCTCTTCCCGACCGTCCACTTGAGTGTCTGGTGCAGATCTGCTACAAGCTTATATTTTTTTGGTTATTTATAGTAAACTGAAACGGAAATATCTTTGATTCTTATGATTTTGTAATTCTTAACCATAAAGTTACAAAAGCATTTTTCTAGAGTTTCTTCTATGATGTCAAATTTTTTGACAAGAGGATTAAAATTCGCAAATTCATAAAGATTTGGCTATCTTTTGCGATTTTGTAAGTTTAGATTATAATCTTGATAATCATAAGTGTGTCGGATCACGTGTCATTTTTTATAACGAGAGATAAAAATAGCTTATTTTATAAGAATGGTCTATATAGCTATGTGTATGTAGTCTGGACAAGACTTGCTTATTGGAGTGCATTGTTTTTTTTTTTCTAGATATCACTAAAACATGGATTCTACGACCGGCAGTGGGAGTAGTGAGTTAATAGCTCTAAAAGTCAACACTCTAACTACGTATTTTAGCATTCGTGAAAGGTTCTTTGAGTACCAGAACATAAACAAGCACTTTGAAGGTCGAATTGAAAGCTGTTACTTAAACATGGATAGAATTATTGACAGATTCATTGAAGAAGGTCTCGTAACGAACTGGTGGCATGGTCTAAAACTAAACAATGATGATTTTGCAAAGTCGCACTTCATTGCCGTACAGCGGGCTGCACAATCTCTTCAGCGTTCTGGAAAAAACTCGTTCACCTTCTTTGTTTATCCGTCTAGTGATGAACTTTTTATTTGCTATTATGCCGATGGCTATCTTTTCAACATTGATGCACTAGATTTGGACATAGAGGCAAGAAAGACCGAGAGAGCTTGTGGAAAATTTCCTGTCAACATCCGCACATATCATTTAGCAAGTCAAGCTTTGATGATGAACAATTTAGATATGTACTGTTCTGCAAAGTATAACAATGTATGTCATACATTCAAAGATGTACTCGATTTTTGTACATTTTTCGCCAATAGAAAAGCAGTTCCTCTCTACATTTGCTGCAGCGTCAAACCATGTTGCCCATCCCGATGTCCAACCACCACCACCACCACCACCACCACCACCAACAGTACTCGTCAAGACGAGTTGGAAGAAAAATGCAGAGGCTGTTTCGACTTTTCCGTGTCAAAATCACTACACAAGGAAAAATGCAAGATCAAGTGTTGTCCAGGAATCGTTAAACTGAATATGAAACAAGCTTTGACATTCAAAATGAAGACTTTGCAAAAACTTTCTACAATTGTAATTTATCGTCATTTCTTTAACAAAGATAAACAACAGTATTTGATAGGACGTAATATTCCCAAAAATATATATAACTCTTATTTAAAAAACTATCGCTACGTTTTTTGAGAACTATGTGTTATGTGCATACAATGGCAGAAAAAAGGTGTTCTTAGTTTTTTCGCAAGTCTACCTAAGTATAGACTACTTTTGTAGAAAAATCAGTCATTGCGAAATCGTGCCAGGAATCTGCGCTATCGTCTACAACAATATCTCTGTTATCCTCTGCTTTATCTAAACGAAAAGTCTCCTTTAAAACCGATTTTCTAAACTGTACACCATACACTCTACGAACATTAACATCAAAAATCAAGCGTTTTTCGTTTTTTCAACTTTAGCTTTCCATCCCCGTTCCAAACTTTTCCAATTAACTTTGTTGTTGTTGTTGTTGTTGTCGTTGTCTCTACTTTCTTTTTTATAAAACTGATACACTGTTTTAGCACCACCACCAATGAAGCACTTAATCATGAAGTCCCAACTCAAACGCTGTCGTCGATTAAGGTCGTTTGATGTAGACCTCAACGTCTCAAGCTGTTGTTGGTCATATGGTCTTAGTGTATCATTGCTTAGCATTGTCTCTACATCATTTACTAGCCCCAGCCTGTCTTGCATTAGACCATTTAAGCTTCTCCAATGTCGTTTTCCTACCGAAGAACACTTTGTTTCATCAGCAATAGTCTTTTCCGACATCAGTTCAAAGAGATCATCCTTTGACAATCGAAACCAGTTGTTCAAATCACTATAATAATAATATGATAAAATCCACCATAAACTCTCGTCCGTTTGGTTCCTTCCATTTTCGTGGTACAACGAAGTCTGGTGACATTATGTTTAATACTGTTTTTACAGCTCTTATTTTTTCAGAAAGCTCTTTTTGTGTCCCGTCAACAATCTTCTTTTCGTCAGCGTCGTCATCTTCGAACCAGAAATAGTTATCTTTTCTTGAAATACCTTGAACGCTGTACTTGAGGAGTCGTTTTTTCCCGGTCAAAATTGTACCAAACACTTCAGGACGAACTACTGGAGGACAACCATCACCCCTGTCACTCATGATTTCTTCTAGCAATTCGTACTTTTCTTTTGCTTCAACCTGTGAGCATAGTCTGTCCTCAAATTCTATCATCATCTCATTGGCTTCTTTTTTCAATATATCTAGCATCAAATATTTCTAGACACTTACATTAAAGACTTTGGCGATCAAATCTAACTCTGCTTGATTGTTACCATCTGCAATTTTCGTTTTTTTTACAATTAAATCATGTTGATCAATACTGACTTGCGTTTTTCTTTCAAGCATCTTGATGTCTTAGTTCACATTTTTTACAGTCTGGCTTTTTGATAGTCTGGGTTTTCTCGCTATTCATAAGAAAAGTGAATCTTAATAGGATTATGAATTTGACAGACAAGCTTTCGACAGTCTGGGTTTCTCTCGTTATTCACAAGCCCAAAACAGCCATAATAGGATTATTTCTTACAAATCTACGATTTCGTTATTCATAATTCAAATCTAGGAAGTCGTTATTCACATGACCATAATAGGATTATTTCTAAAGATCTATGATTTCGTTATTCACAAGACCAAAACAGTCATAATAGGATTATTTCTTACAAAATTAAGGATTTCGTTATTCACAAGACCAAAACAGTCATAATAGGATTATTTCTTAAGAATTTAGGTAACTGCCCACAATGATAGACCAATCCAATCCAAAATGAGCAAAGAATACAAATTTTCACCGGCAAATTTTAAAAAAATAATGGAGGCGCTGGGACAATGCTACGAAACTCTGCAAGATTCTATTGTCAGAATCTTTGATCTCACTCGCTGGGGTTCAAATGCAAATCTCAGTTTTGAAGAAAAGATGGAGATCTTCTTGACTACTATCGACAAATACTTGTCAGAGACCCAAGGGTGGAAAATTGGTTTTTCTGTTCCCATCGAACACAAAGACATAGAGCAGGCCAAGAAAATCCTCAAGAACACCAGTAACAAGAAAGAGCTTAAGGACAAGCTGGTCTTCATGAACCAACTCGTTTCATTTACGAATCCAACCAACAAAAAGATGGAACATGATGAATACGCCATCTTTCTTGTAAAAAACGAAAGCAAATGGGGGATCAGTGAAGACTTTGAAGATTGGCTTTGGTTTGCTATCAATGCAAGAAGAATTAACAATGAAACCAGATTTGCGAGCAACGCAAGAAATAACATCATGCTGACTGGTATTCAGACCAGAGAGCTGTACAAATACTACGTAAACCAGGACAACATATTGATAAAATGGCTGCCCATTGACTTTCAAAACTGGTCCAGTGTCATTCAAAACGATCCCTACATTTCAAACATGATAGATCAAGTCAATGCTTTGGAGAAACAAGCCTCAAATAAACTCCACATTGGTCACGTTACAGATACTGCTTACAAACCTGTGAAACCTCTGCCATCTCTGGAAAATTCCCAGACAAAAACTCCAAACAAAATCCCAAACAGACCACCAGGATTTAATCCGAATCCAAGAAGGAAGAGAAAAAGTCAAATGATCATCGAATCTGAGGATGATGATGATGGAGATGACAGCAATGATGATGATAACAAAGAGACCATGGAGGTCAACAAGAAAAGCTGAATGAGGCGAATCAGTGGAAGAAAAAAAGCAAAATACAGAAGACATCTACCGAAGAACTAGATGAAATTGTTGCATAAAAAACTTACAATTAAAAAAACTTTATCTACTATAAAATAACCTTAATTGTTCGAATTGATTACAATTCATTACTACACAGATTTCACGACTATTGTGTTAAGTATGAATATATAGAATGAATTCAAACTAATTGTCGAATATTATTTTTGGCTTTTTCTTGTCAAGAACATCACTATTTATTTCTAACACTCGCGGCAGCGGTTAGCTATTCCGATTTGACGAGTACAACAAATTATTAGACCTTTATGCAAATACATAGTAAACGCAGGATACTTAGTACCAATGGCTCGTGATCGAAAATTTATTAAAAAAAGAAAAAAAAGTAAAAAAATGTATTCATGCATAAGTACAATGATATTTGTAAAATACAAGTTTTTTAACAAAGAGATCGTACTCCACGCCAATTTTTATCACAATTCCTTCCCTTTTTTGCTCAGCCTCTTTTTCATGTCTTCCTCCCATCTTTTCATCCCAGCCTCAATCTGAGCACCCCCGCGTATTAACCAGCGTACTATATACTACTTACGATGATTTGACCCTACCATCAATACAAAAGCACGTAAGGAATATTTAGTATTCGAAATCTAAAAATTTCTTGACAAACTGGCCTGTTAGTAACGGTTAAATGTTATAGCTTGTTATCAATGAGGACTATGTAAGACAAAATACGTACAAACTTTCGTGTAGGGGTCTAAAATTATCCCCTAGATTAGAGATTTTCTATATTCTCTAATGATGCGAAATGTCTCCATACGTCGATCGAACATGGACTTGTTGATTTTTAATTTCACACCTCTTGTCTTGTTATTGTCACTAAAGTATTGGCTTCCAACTTAATAGGATAAAAAAGCCCTTGTCCGTGGTCTCTAGCTAGATTTGGTGAAATACCTATGACTTTCGTGTGCCCTTTTTGAAAATAGACATTTATTCTTTTCAGGACTTGCCAATATTAAGATATTACTCAAGCCAGATACATACCTTCTGGATAGATATGATACCAAAAACAGGGTACAACAAGATAGCCTATAAAGACTAGGGTATACAAAGGACTTCCTAGGCCAAGCTGTCCTTGGCTGGGCTCTAGATTGAAAAGTTAGTAAGATTTTAAAACACGTACCATGCTTTAGATACCAGATTGTAGCCTCTTCCTCTTTTCTTCTTTGCTAGTAGGATCGGTGATGCGCCTTTGTCTTTGTTTGCTTCCCCCATCCCAGGTCTAACCATTTGCAGTATGAAAGCACCATCTTTGATTTGCCATGTGAGCATCAATATTTAAACCCTGCACGCTTTTACTTTTACATTGCAACGACAACAACTGTTACAAGACGGGGGCCATTCCCTAAATCAGAAAACTGTGGGAAGTGTTGGCTTCGTTTGAAGTGGACCGGTTGAAAGTGCCACGCATATGGAGAAAGGAAAGCTGTGGAAAGTGGTTGAAAGTTTACTTCGATCTTCTGCCAAAAAGTGGTTGCATTTTCAAAGTAAACCTAACAGGTATGTAGAATGAGGCATGGGCTATGATTCGTTATACTTTTCTGAAAAGTTTAGACACTTGGAGGTGGAAACTGAGCGATAACAAAACTGTTGGTATGACCGCATGCCTGAAAAACTTGCACTCCTTGTCTTTTCTTATCTATCGATGTAGACAGTTGGTACTTCTCTCTCCCTTGTTTCCTTGTGCTCTCTCACTTCGCAAATATTCATTTCACTGATAGTGTGATAAATAAAACGTGTTGAGTTGACAAAGTGAACGAAAATTTTGTTATGTTAAATCAACTGTAATACACACATAAAATAATTTTCACTACACTTTAGAATGGGCTTCCTGTGCTAAATATAACAGTAAGACAGTCCGCGACTGAACATGAAAAGTAAGCAAACTAAGATATGGACAAGCATGATGGATTTTTACACAAACCTAGTATCACACCAGACATTCACTGAAAAATGTAGATGTCTGAGCTGAACCCAGGAACAAAGAAGAGGTTTGGAACATTTCAGGTTGAAATCTGGAGTTGAAGTGTATTACAAATTTTCACCAGAATTTTGCTTGAAATATGTAATTAGCGTGTATAAAGTAAGAAATATGTAATTAGTGTGTAATTATATTGGATATTGATTAACAGCTTGTGAAAAATGAGAATATGAACAGATAATTATTAGATTTTATATAAGGTTAAAGGCTTATTAATCATGTCAGTTAGGTGCAAATTACAAAATATAGACTTTCATTCAGTTAATTAGATTATGGATGGGCTTATTGGAATGGTTATAAAATAAATGATGTTGAATGAGAATAGCTGGAATATATTAGTAGATTTGTTTATATAAGGTTAAATTTATTATTCTTGTCAGTCATGTGAAAATTACAAAGTGTAGAATTTCATTTCCTTTTTTGATGGTTGACCATAATTGGTAAATGATTCAGAAAAACGAGTATCATTTCTGCTGAGTTCTGTTCAGATTAGATGGGCTTGTTAAATGGTGGACACTAGCTTCCTGTCTGCGGACCAAATTTGACATGAGCTCAGTCAATAAAATGATCTTAGTTTAGAATGTCCAGTCATTTCTATGAATAAGTTGTGTACCCTGGGTGCCAGACTCTCAAAATTAAAGAACGAGAGTCTGGTTCAGTGCTCCCTGACCTCGTTCTGATGAGCCTGTTTTGACCAACAAGGAGCCACTATACATATCTAAGCACAGTTTGTGTTATTTTCCCTGTGAACCAGGATTCAAGAGTTATGTGTGTGTTTTTTCAGACATTTTTTGATTGTTGATGTCACTTTCATCAAAAGAAAGTCAAAACATTTATTCAAGATGGAGCTCTTATACACCAAGTAGTTGCCAGAAAATAATTTCATACTCTTGGTCAAAGAGCTTGCATATTGTCAAGCAAGCTGTAAATAAAAATGATCCTCTCTTCAACCCTTCGGTAATATTAGATGCGTGCCATTGAAGCATGAATCTTTTTATTCATGAACAAAATAATTATGTTGCAGCTGTCAGAAGTTAGGGGATTATTTCAGGTAACATATTTCCGATTTAAACGACCACTTTGCTAACTTTCTTTTTATTCCTCATATAAATGCTACTACATCAAACAAGAAACAAATTAAAACTCGAATCTTTAGCTAAGAAAATACGGATAAATTTTTACAACTTCTAAAAAATGCTTCCTGGAATCTTGTCCATGATAAAAGTGATGTCAACAAATGTACAAAAGCGTTCTATAATATTGTCCACAAAGCTTATGACAAGGCATTCCCCTTAAAAAATCTAGCACAAAAAAGGCTAAAAGATAAGCCTTGGGTTACATCATCACTAAAATAGTGCATTCTGAAAAAAGTAAACTCTTTGATAAATGTACTAAAACAAGAAGCAAAGAAAATAAAGAAAAATATACTAGATATCGTAATAAACTAATATCTTGTATTCACTCTTCAAAAACGGAGTATTTCAAAGAACTTTTCGACAAAAAATCCACACGAGTAACAAAGATGTGGTCAGTTTTGGGAAGCTTTTCGGACCCCTAAGAAACATAAGAGAGATAACGGTATCAAAAGTCTACAATATGACGGAAAAATTGTAGAAAATGCAAACGCTTTAAACTCTCATTTTTGCAATATAGGACAAAAAATTACAAGTAAAATAAAATAAACCATACTGAAAATAACTACTCTCATTATCTTTCTAAACCCATTCTTAATACGTTGTACTTAAATCTAGTGACAGAAAGTGAGGTCCTTAAAGAAATAAAAAACTTGAAGATTAAAAAATCACCAGGTTATGATGATATAAGACCCGCTATTATTAAAGCATCTTGCGCTTTTCTAACAAAGCCACTAACACACATATTTAACGTTTCTTTTTCATCTGGGACAATGCCTGACATATGGAAAATAGCTAAGGTCATCCCAATTTTTAAGTCTAGAGACAGAAACATACCGGACAACTACAGACCAATCTCTCTACTGTCATGCTTCAAAAAACTACTTGAAAGATTGTTAACCTGTCAAATCGTATCTTTTCTCAAAAAGCATTACATACTGTACAAACTTCAATTTGGTTTCCGAGAAGGTCACTTGACAACACGTTCTCTTTTAGAACTGCTCCAAGAGCTTTATTTTAACTTAGACAATGGCAATCCATGTATCAGAATTTTCTTGGATCTTACCAAAGGCTTTGATACGATTGATCACGAAATCCTTTTGCATAAACTGATACACTATGGTTTTACAGGTAAAATTCACGATTGGTTCTCCAGCTATCTTAGAAATCCAAGACAGTTTACATTTACTAAAGATGTCCCCCAAGGGTCTGTCCTTGGGCCAATACTCTTTACAATTTACGTTAACGACATGCCAAACACGACAAAACTAATACCAAGACTCTTTGCCGACGATACAAATATATTCAATTTTGGAAAAGATATTCCTAATCTTATAAACGAAACTAATACAGAATTAATCAAACTAGACGAGTGGATGAAAGCGAACATGCTCAAAGTAAATACTGCAAAAACAAATTATTGCCTTTACTACCCTTTAACGTTCAAAAATACTGATAAAAGTAGTTGGTAAAAATGGGAGATGTTCTTTGTCACACTGATGATATTAAATATCTTGGTATTGAACTAGACTCTAAATTATCCTGGGAAAAACAAGTCAATAAGATTAAAAGCAAAATCATGCAATACACTTCAATGTTTTCTAAATTGCGTCATTGCTTGCCAAAAGCCTGCTTAACAACCCTGTACAATGCACTTGTTCTTTCAAAAATAGCCTATGCCTTTGAAGCCTATGGCTGTACTGCAAGTAAATTTCTAAAAGAATTCTTTGGTTACTAAAATTTAAAGATTACATATATTTAACTAATGCTCCTCATAAAGAAACTAACTTTATTAAATTAACAGATTTGTAAGAATTTAAAACCCTTAAATTTATGCATCGTGTTAATTATAATAATGACGAAATTCCAGGACTATTTCACAAGGAACAAAAGTTTACATAAATACGACACTCGTCAAAGTAAAAATTATAAAATCTACAAAGCAAATAAAAAATGGGGTGATAAAATGCTAACAAATAAAGGTGCCCGTCTGTGGAATGCTTTGCCTGCTGCCCTAAAAAACATCGAAAACCCTAAACTTTTTGCAAATAAGTTGAAGAAAAGTATAATCGATAATTACTAAATACATATATAAAAAAACAGTATAAAAAGAAAAAAACATTTAGCTGAAATCAAAAGATTACTTTGCATTGTTTTGGACTATATTGTAGTTTATTGATTTATTGTAGTTTATAGTATAAATTATCATTGTAACTATTTTGTTATAGAACTTTCTTTATTACTATAATTTAACACTTTAATTTAGCGGCCCAAGGTAGATAAGCTTTGCTTTTCTTGGGTCGCGTAAAGTGCAAGTATTTTTATAGGCTTTTAATTTTGTAAACTTGTATTTTGTGAATAAGTTGAAATTGAAATTGAAAAAAAGAAGTGTTGGCAATGTTTACAAATTTTTTATGCAACAACAAAGACTTTATTGTGTTCACATCTAAATATAAACATTAGTAGGTTGCAAAGCAATGGCTCTGGCGAACGCGGGTTCTAGCGCAGTGACGTCATCAGTGACATCATCAGGTTGCGCTATAGTGCGACGGTTTAATCTAGGGCGATGGTTTCTCCAGCCTCAAGAGTCCTCCGACTCCAGTGACGTCATCAGTTCGCGCTATAGTGTGACGGTTTTTTTGGATCTTGTCTCAAACTGCTAGCCTCGTTTCGGATTTAACAGTCTTTGCAATCGGTTTGACAAAACAATGCAGTATAAACAGCTGGTAGTAAGTGTTGGTTTTGAAAAAAACCGTTTTTGTTTGAGTTGATGTGACAAGAAGCCTAGGCTCTCAGGGAGAAATATTTATTTTAATTCTGAATGACCCATCTCTAAAGATTAAGATCATAATTTGCATACATTGTTCGTCCTCTGGGTAACGAGCAACCTCGTCAACTTCTTCAGGGCAGCCGTGGTAACACCCCTGATAAGGCAACAAGGCCCAACAACTCTGACCATCAAAAATCTGAATGTGGTCTTCTTTGATGTCCATATTCTATAAAAAGAAGATATATAAAAAGAAAATATATAAAAACCTACAAGTCTGGACTATTCAAAGCACCCCATGGATTATAAAAAATTAAAAAAATAAAGAATTAGAAATTTAGTTGAAAGAATTGAAACTAAGACTAAGAATTCAAACGAAGACTAAGAATTGAAACAAAGACTAAGAATTCAAACAAAGACTAAGAATTGAAACTAAGACTAAGAAACTAAGACTAGTTGCCCAATAAAATAGCAACCTTTTGGGTGCATTTGTGTGTTTGGCTTGTTTGGATATATTCAATATCCATGATGGCAATTTGAGACATTCTAGAATAACAAGGTGGAATAAAAGGTGTCAAAAAGTGTGTGAAGAAAGTGTTTAGTGGTTTGAGCGCTCATATAAAACTATACAAAGCTTTAGTAAAAATTACATACCTGAAATTTCTTCAATGAACAGCTAAAAAAAAAAAAGAATTAAAAAGTTAGTTGGAAGAATTGAAATGAAGAATTGAAGTCAGAGATTCTAAGCCCGGCCGGGTCTTGAAACTTCATAAGTTTCACGGCTTTTAATATAAGTTATAGCCAAAAAAATAAAAATGAAACATCCTTAAATAAGCAAGAAATAGTTATTATAAGTTAAAATTATAAGAAAACAACATTTCTAACACTTTTCTATGAAAAAAGTAAGAATTGAAACGAAGAATTTTTTGAGAAAAAAGTAGGGAAAAGTGAAAGGTACTTACCACAATTCCAAGAAATTTTCCAAGAGTGTTTACATTTGCTGACGTGACGCCAATTTTAATTTTTCCCATGATAAAATCCTCGTCACGTGACACGTTTATCGAATAACTTTCTGAAGAAGACTAGATTGGATTATGTTTCCAACTTACAGCGATTTGATTGGTTAAAACTCTTGTTTTCAGAAGTTTCTAGAACTTTCTAGAAGTTTCCAGAAGTTTCCAGATTTTTCTAGAAGTTTCCAGAAGTTTCCAGAACTTTATAGAATTTTCATTGCCTATATACTCTATAGATAATAGCAATTTATTAATGGCATCGTTTTCAAAGAATGTTCACACAGAAACAAGGTTTTATTTCTAACAGTACATTAATGAAGAATAATTTCGAAACATTTTTTAGGTATAGCTATTTCTAGTTATTTCCATAGTATGGGAATAATTGAGTACCAACATATTTAACTTCTTTCACACCAGCATCCTCAGAATTACTAGCTTCCTCTTCTTCATCATTCTTCGCTTGACTTATGATGAGATATTTTCTTTTCTCAATAGCATAATCTAAGGCCTCTTGCATATCCATACCATCTTCCTTTTGCGCTTTTTGCATCATTGCTATGACTGCAGTCACAACAGCATCATTTTCAAAACTTCTATTATATAAAAAATTACGTCTGAAAACTTGCAGTATGTTTTCATCTTCATCCACTTCCTTATGCATTGAAGGCCATACATTCCCTAAAGGAAGATCCTCCTCAGTGTTGACAGTTTCATCATTATCATGGTCACTTTCCACTTCTATCTCATCATCATCTGAGTCAGACTCTTCACTACTCTCCTGATGCATCTCTTGTTCATGTCGCTTAACATTACTTTTAAACTTGGAAGAGAATTCACAATGATCACATTTATACTGATTCATGGTTAGCTGTTTGCTTATAATTGTTACTAACTCTTAAACACCTGAATCCTAGAGCATAAACTCGCTTGAATTTATAGACTAGTTCCTCCATTCAATATAATGTGGGAAAGGAATTCCACACTTGCATAGGAAGGATGTTTCCAACTAAACCATACCTAATCCTTAACTAATCCTTAGCTAATCCTTCCCTGAGTCAGCAAAAATCCCAGCCTCTTTCCCAACTTCAAACCGAGCGTGGGTGAATCTCTCACAACGCCCAGTTGCTTAAACATGTTGCCAATGGCGGATTCTTACTTGCTGTACTCACTCGCTCAATCTTTCATCTAAAAAGATTTGACTTGCACATTGAGTTTGCAATTTTGGAGAGAAAATGCGCTGTGTTTTATTTGAAAATTATCACTTTTGAAAAATCATATTTTGATCTCATTGATGGAAATACTTCAGGGAAGCTGTGCATCCACCTCCAAGATTGACTTAAATTCTTTCTTAGATTCTTTCTTAGGCATTGTCCTTCATCTATGCATATTGCTTCCTCTTCGTTTGACTTAAAATCGTCGAGCAGCCAGGACGGAGGGGTTCTTTAGTATTTACTTGTCTTCATTTCTAAAGATGTTGGTGCCTATTACTATTTGCCTGGTTCTCAATAGTATTCAAAATTTCCCTTATGTGAATGATGATTAGCTTTTGATTTTTTGCTTTTGATTATGTTTTTATTTTTCATTCAATATAGTCTATACAGTAGAATTGTCTTGATGTGAGACTGATATGATGAGACTTCCATCCCATTTTATACTTTTTACTGCCTATTATTATCAAATTTGCCAAGTAAGATTAATTCAGTAAGACAATCACAAAATTAAAAATTGAAATAACATTGAATAATGAATTATAGTCATAAAGAAAATAGACATTTTTAGCATACATAGATTGACAATGAAGAATGCTTTCAAATTTTACAGATAAACTGTGATAAGGCTCTGACTTATTAAAACAGAGAAATTAAAAAATGTGGGTTCTAGATCAGATGTGAGGACCTCACTAAGACTTTTATGCCTTTTAAATTTTCTGACTGCTGGTTGTGTGAGTCTATAACAAGGACAATTTAAACAACATTGCTGTCACAAATAAATAAAAAAATGCAACAGAAAAGTCACTTTGAGTAACTCAAACTGAGCAACTAGGGCTACCATAGACAAAGAGAACTAATGTTAATGTACCAAAGTTATGCCTTGAATTAAAAAAATTGTATTTTGTTTTTTCAAAATGTTCAGGAATCCAAAATTTGAGCCATCTATGATAGAGCAGCACTGAATAGTTTTACACAACTTTGAACAATACCAATTAAATGCTGTTTATAACTGTATGTGAAGTTTGGTAAACATTTACATTTACAAAACATTACTTTTTTAAAATGATATGAAATTTGTGTTGACTTTTACATTCCATTAACTCCACAAATGTGGATAGATCTATGGTAATAAGGCCCCCTTAAAAACATTAAAATAAGCTCACCAAGACTTTAAAGAGTTTTTATGGTAGGTCTTGAAGCTCTTGTTTCAATACATTATCGCTAAATTATAAAGTTGCTTTTGCCCCTTCACACATGCAAACGTTCAGTGCCCATAATGAGGAGAATATGATAAATAGTATGTATTTTGCGTTTACTAAAGGCTATTGACCTCACAATAGGCTTCTAGGCACCTACTGTATGTACAAAACCATTTAATCCGAATAGCTTTAACTTGATCTTCCAACAATTCTGAAATACCATATGCTAAATTCCAGTGCTGCCATAAACTTAGATTGATCCCATTGCACTTCCCTTGAAGCTCTGACAGTCGCGATGTTTGATTTGAGATTAATCACTGACAAGAAATTCGCCCTGTACTAATGCAAAAGCCGCTCTGTTGCCAACACAATAACAGCAACGACAGCTTATCAAGTAGGCAGTTGGTTAGCCAAAAAGTTGGCTAACCATTGTATTAACACAAAAGGTATGCAAAAGTAAAACAAAAGGTGTCTTGCATGAATACGTGTCAGAACAAGCTTTTCAAAATTAATGTGCAGACTCTACAGTTTGGCTGAGAACTGATTGAGTCTGTGCGCAGGCTAATTGGATAGAAGCTCGGATTGTTTCATGACACGAAAATGTTTTGATAAAACTCTGAACAGGTCCAGACTCATCATTTTCTTTATTACTTGTTGAGACGGAAGATGTCTTCTGACGAAGCCTATCTGACTTGGGCATTATTTGTCGCTAAAATTTGGGTCAAGTTCTAGAAGTATGGGATCAGTACTCACTATTGTCAAAATGTAATGCTTGAGTAATTGATTGCATCATAAGAACTTGTTTAGAACGCATTGAATGCATTAGCCATGATTATCCAATGACCTTAAAATCACTGTCTTAGTCAGGCATTTCATGGATTTGCATAGCCTTAACCCGTGAAGGTTTCTGTTCAAGCTCATGAGCCTGAAATCCCTTCCCTGTTCCAGGCACTGACTATAAGAGTAGTCTATCTCTATTTTAGGCCAATGGGATGTAGGCAATAGGTGAATGTGCTACTGGATAAATATGTAATTTATAGCGCTGAATTGAAAATCAATGCAACACTTGTGAATTCTTCATAAAATTTGAATTATAGAAACTTGAAATCTGTTGCAATCTCGTGGTTCTTCACCCTTGTCATGCCAGAAATCACGCATAATCATTCGTTTATGTAATAGTCCATTTAACCCATGCCCATGCCATGTATTCTATTTGCTACTTGCCCAATAACAGCTTGATCATATGTACTAATGTAATGAATCCCTCCATTGAGCAAAGAAGCAAAAAGAAAAGGCATACACATTTAATGTTAACTATCTTACAAAAACTTTTTTCTTTTGCCAAATATTTTATATAATAAACCTAGACAACAAAATATGTCTAACCTAGGTACTCAGCCTGAGGAAGATGCAATAGTCCCTTTAGTAAACTTGCTTCTTGCAGGTGCCCACCACACATAGTCGTTTATTTCCAGCCTCATTAAAAGACAAAGTTTGCTGATTCAACTTAGGCAACAGGAAGCACAGAAACAACAGTGACCCAAGGCATTTCAGTTCTGTCAGCTTTGACCCCAATTGCCCGATTATCTTGTACAGAAGATACAGGAGCAAAAATTTGTTGATTTTTCCTTACTGCTCCCAAGGAATAATGAGAAGCTTCCTTCCACTGAACCAACAACACTGTAGATCAACAGCACATTTGTCGATTGGACTGAAGCCTGAGCAGTATTTATAGGTGTAGCAGCTATGAGTGCCCTTAGCAAAATGGTAGGCTTCATTAGGTATTTCCTGTTGCTGTCTTCTGCCTTCCTTGATATCCCTGGTGTGGGTTGTTTGAACTATGAAGCATAGAGACATAATTCCCCCCTTATGGTCAAGCCCAGTATTTCAGCAGGCCCAACTTTCCCCTGCTTTAACTGCATAGTAGGAGCAGTGAGCTTGGAAACTGTAAATTCCAAAATCACTGAATGTCATGCCAAGCCCTACATCCAGAAATCCTTTGCCCAAACAAGTCTTTCTCTGAAAGCTGTAAGCAGCCAGCAGACTCCTTGCCTCAAATACTAAGAATAAGTATTCAAAGTGAATGGCCGCTCTTCTGATTTATTTTATGCAATGTGTAACCCTTTTGTTTTTTTCCTTAAAATTTCTATATTTGGTCCCAATTGCTGTAGATTTTAAAACTCTAGACACCTAATTTGTTTTTAATAGGCTCTGGCCCTGCCATAGGAAATTGCTAGTCTGCTTCTAGGCAACCTAAAGTGATTGAAAGTTACTTTAAAACAAAGTTTGAAGCAATCGTAGGCCCTTTTGGTGAGACCCAAATATCCAAATAACATATTAATCGCTATGGGTGTCATTCCAAGGTCAAGGCCAAGTTTCCTTTAATCACTCATCTTTCCTTCCCAAACAGGGTAAATGTTAACGATTATATTCCTGGTAGAGAAGCTGTACTTTCCAATATTGGAATACCTGTTGTTATTTCTTGGATACTGCTTTAAAATAAAGGAGTGCAAAATTTGAATTGCAAAATTTGACATATGGCGGGCTTATCCACATTTACCAGTTTGCTTAGAGCATCATTGTTTTCTATATATTCCCTGAAAAGGGGAAATTTTACATGGATTTAGCTTTGCCATTTCTTTATGCCCTGCTAGGTTTGCGGGCTGCTTGCAATTTCAAATTTACTTTCAATTTCATTATCACAGAATAAAAAGAATTTTAGTTAATATAAATAGATTTAGTCTGTGGAATCAAAAAAAGCAGGGCTTATCTAGTTTGAGCGGCAAATGAAAGTCGTAATGAAACAAAAATAAAAAATTAGAGATACTAAAATCAAGGTTAAGGATACAAAACTAAGGAATGTCTCATTACAGTGCAAACCTATAGCTACTACTCTAATACCAGTTTTATGAGTACAAAAATTTTTTTTTGCTTTCATTTTTGACAATTTTCCATTTTATTTCTTTTTACTAACAGTAAGCAGATGTAGCCTTTTCTTTCATTAACTTACAAAATTTTTTAGTATTTGAGATTGACTTAAGAAGGAGTGGAAGATCATTCCATAGCTGCACCATTTTCTATTAGATTGAGAATTTTATAGTTACTTTTTGTCTAGTCTCATATTTATGCAAATGTTCATTTGTTGTGAAATAGTTTAGAATTTTTCTGGCAAGGAAGTTTTGTTGAAGTGTATGTTATTCATGAATTTTAAGATTTATTTCTTTATGTAAAGTTATTTGTTGAGTATTTCCTGTAAACATATAGTTGAAGCTGTATCATAAGCTTCAAGTCCGTACATCATGTTAAAAGTCACAGGTGTTAAAAGGCATGCTTTGGGTACTGAAAACTTTAGATTGGCAAATATCAAAGAATACTTAATTATTTCATTTTTTACTTCACTTATATTGGAATCTTCCATCAATCTTTACACCAAGGTATTGATGTTATTTGCCCTGCTGAATGAATTCTTCTTCTCAAGTTTAAAATCAGGTATGCTTCTATCCTTGAGGGAGCAGACATGCAACTGTGTGTTTTGCTAGTGTTTGTTGGCTCTGAGCAATTCAGAAAGAATAGCCAGGGAAATAGTTGTGAAAAACTAAGGAACAGCCTAACCTACATGTCCTAGATGTGGTTTGATAGAGAATCAACAGGAGAATCCATATCAGAGATGGGGCCTTTCAAAATATTTACAGAAATCATGTGATTCATGACGTCATAAAAGGGCATATAATCACCTAAAACCTCATAACTTAGCCATAAAGTTTTATGAGAGTGGTATTACCACCATTCAAACCATCGTAAAGGCTGTGGCAATGATGGATATTTTTGTTTCAAATTGAAAGTATTTTTGATACAATATCTTAATTTTCTTCCCAAGGTGGCTTTAGTGAGCAGTGGCTAAACGAGGTTGGTTTTTCTCAACCCTTTAGAAGATAAAAGAGTTGTTGATACAAAAGTTTTTGTTATATGTGTGTTATATTGGCTATTGTTTAAAGTACATTTTACCTGTGTTCACTCCAGATGCCTTCTCTCTGTAAATCTTTGGAATTCTTTTCAATTTTTTGATTCAAAAATTACCCAAGTCTTCCATTCCACATATCATATCGTATCATATCATATCATATTGTCAAGTTTCTTTTTTAAAGAGTTCAATAATTTGGAATTGACCATATCTCTTGGAAGCTCATTCCATCTATGCGCAACCCTGACAATGTAGAAACGCTTTCTAACAGTGGTGTTATATATTTTATTGAATATATTTACTTTTTGTCCCCTTGTTTTCCCATATCCTTTCTTTTTCCATACAGACGTAATGTCATAACAGCCATGTATATGTTTGTATGTCTCAATAATGTCCCCTCTGAACCTTCGGTAAGCTAAACTTGGAAGACTCAATCGTGCGCACATACGTTGTTTTATTGTTTTATTCATTTATATTTACTGTAGGAAGTTAGAACACTAGTCAATCTATAGGAGTATTGTTAACATGATTCATTCATTAAAATATGTTGATACTTGCGTAAAAGCCTCGTATTGGAATCGAGAAAAGGAAATTAGTAAGGGCTAAGGAGTTTACTTTAAAAACAACTATTGTATTAGGATTAAACTACGCAAATGGTATACTTATTTTTCATTGGTTTAACTTTTTGTAACTTTCATTCTGATTGGTTTTTCTATATTTGTAGTACCTTGTTGGATATTATATAAGCTTGTTATATGAATCATAAGTTCAGATTCTCTTAGTTGTACGTAGAGGTAACATGTTTTATTGAAGAAAATTGTGAAAACGTACGAGTGTCTTATCTCTAGAGTATTCTATTTCATTTATCCTCAAGCTAGTTTTGGAGTAGGGAACGGAATCCCGACATTAATGGTCCACCGAATCGGATAAGTGGAGTAGAAGATCATGGATTTAGAGAAAGCGAAAAGAAAGAGAGGATCCCATTGTGGAGCGACGACGAAGTTGCTGAACAAGATCAAAGAGGCCTTGAAGCAAGATGAAGAAAGGGACGAGGTGCGTTTACAAATTTATCTGAATGAGTTAAAAGACAAGGCAGAACTCTGAAAAACTCTTGACGAAGAAATTTTTGAATGTATGATTGACTTAGAGGCCGAGCAAGAGCTCTGTGACCAGGAGGTAGACGAATCTAATGAAATCAAGGAAAAGATAGGCTACAACCTACTTGCATTAGAAAACGCTCTTAAGGAAATTGATATACAATCGGTAGGAGGACAATTGTTGGCTGATCTGCAATCCTAGCCTTCAGGGGATTTGTCTGGAAGTGTATCGAGTTTAAATTCGAATTTGTCAGGATCGACGAATCTGTCAGCCGAAATTGGGGGCCGAAGAGTGAAACTCCCAAAATTGGAATTAAAAAAGTTCTCGGGAAAAATTGCCGAGTGGCAAGAGTTTTGGGACGGTTTTAAAAGCGCTGTTCATGACGATAAACAGTTAGCGAAAGTAGATAAATTCAAATTCGCCCTAACAGAGGGGGATTATGATTCAGCCATTTATCTTTTGAAAAACAGATATGCAAAGCCGAGCGTCATCAAACGCGCCCACATCAATGACCTCATCAACTTGAGCCCAGTCTAGAATGAGAAGAGCGTTCAGCAGCTCAAAATTCTGAGAGACCAAATCCAGACACGTTTTCGCGCGATGGAGGCTCAAGGAGTAAATAAGGAAACTTACTCAAGCGTGGTTGTACCAGTTTTGATGGGGAAGATTCCTGAATCGTTGAGGAATAATATGATTCGATTTGGAACAAACCACATGGAATTGAATCTTGACGATATGTTAGAAGCACTGGGAAAGGAATTGGACATGCTTGAGGGACATTTTCCAATCATGTCGACCCATCCCAATCAAGGAGGAAGACCTGAGGATCACCAGGCAAACAGGCCTAGACAACAGGATAGGCCTCCGACGGCCTCAGCTCTGGTAGCCTTTAAGGATGGCAAATGTGCTTTTTGTCAAGGGAACCAGGAAGCAGAGAAGTGCGAGAAGATCAAAGAGCTGGGAGAGCTTAAGACATTTTTGATTAAAAATGGTAGATGTTTTTGTTGCCTAAAAGCTGGCCATAGGGCCTTTAAATGTAGATTCAGATTAGAGTGTAGTGTCTGTAAGGGGAATAACCACCACTGCGCCATTTGTCCTTCCCTGGCCCCTAAGGAACCGCAGCTTAAGCCCTCCATGCCCACGCTTAACCCAACCGCGTCTGCCTGGTAGGGAATACTGGCTCCTCAGAAGGGAGAGTGGCCTTGCAAACAGCCTTAGCTGTGGTGAATGGCACGAGGGAGAGCAGGGTGAGAGTGTTATTTGATACTGGAAGCCATAAATCTTTCATCACGACTAAGGCTGTTGGCAAACTAGGATTGAGGCCTGTTAGGAAAGAATGCCTAGGCATAAAGGCATTCAGGAGCAAGGAAGCGAATGTTGCAGTGAGAGATGTGGTAGAAATCTCACTGGGTTCTTCTGAAGGGGATAGCAGTGTTGTTATTGAAGCTCTTGTTGTTAAGGATATTTCTGATATTCCTAATATTCATGTCGAGGTAGTTAAGAAGAAATCTGATCACTTAACCAATTTATGGTTCTCAGATGTTTGCAGGTCTGATGATACCTTAGAAGTGGACTGCCTCATTGGCTCCGACTCGTTGTGGAGATTTCAAGAAGGAGAAACAATACGAGGGGGGCCAGATGAACTGGTGGCACTGCAAGGTGAGAAATTAGATTCTATTCATTGCAATGTAAATTTCTGCATAGATACAACACCTTCAGTGAATGAGAAACCCGATTTAGAAGAGAAATTGCATAGGCTCTGAGATCTAGACAGTTTAGGAATCCGAGAAGAAGATAAGGTGCACGAAAATGTTCTGGATGACATCACCTTTGATGGCAACACATATTCTGTTGGACTTACCTGGAAAGTTGGGCACAAGCCATTGCCCTCTAATTATAATATCAGCTTGCAGCGGTTGAAAGGCCAAGTAAAGAAATTAGAGCAGACACCTGACATTTATGCTCAGTATAATGATATTATCATTCAACAGGCTGAAGCAGGAATAATAGAACGGGTTTCTGAGCTTGAAACAACGGATAAGATCCATTATCTTCCCCATTGGGCTGTGGTTAGGCAAAATGCGAAGACCACAAAGGTGAGGGTGGTGTATGATGCCTCGAGCAAAGATCGTAAATCAGGAGTGTCATTGAATGACTGTCTGCATGTAGGCCCCTCGTTGACCCCTCTTATTTTTGATGTTCTCCCCAGGTTTAGGATAAACCCAGTCGCTTTGGTGGGGGATATTGAGAAGGCATTCTTGAATATTGCAATACATTCAGAAGATCGAGATTGCCTAAGATTCTTATGGTTGAATGACATCTATGCTAAGAGCCCTGAGGTTGTGACATACCGCTTTAATCGAGTAGTATTTGGGTGTAACTCATCTCCATTCCTCCTCAACTGTGTGCTTAGGCACCACATCAAGAAGTACGAGAAAGAAGACCCAGAATTGGTGGCAAAGATGATAGGGAGATTCTTTGTAGATGATTTGGTGACGGGTTGCAAGGACACTCAGGGGGCCCTTGAGCTCTATGACAAGGCCAAGGTTAGGATGAAGAAGGGTGGATTCACCCTAAGGAAGTGGAAAACGAATGACAGAGGGTTAGCAGCAGGGATAGCTAAGATAGAAAGAGACAAGGCAGAGGAGAATAAGGAACCCATTTCTGGAGACCCATCGTTTGCAAAGGAGACATTAGGCACATCTGGGAATATGGGTGAGAAAACTAAGGTTTTGGGTATCACTTGGGATAACGAGAAGGACATCTGGGAATTTCCTCTAGGTAAAAAGGGTGAGGAAATAGGCAAAGCGACCCAAGTTACCAAGTGGGGTATCCTTAGTTCTTTTGCATCATTGTTTCACTCCCTTGGACTAGTTAGTCCTATAGCGGTATCAGCCAAGATACTATTCAAGGAGTTATGCTTGGAGAAATTGGGCTGGGATGATCCTCTCCCCAAGGAAAAGGCTATTAGGTGGGAGGGTTGGCTCAGGGACTAAAGGATACAGGGACAGTCTCTATCCCCAGGTGCGTTGTATCAGTGAATAAGGGAAGACTATTGAGTAGGCAGTTGCATGGGTTCGCTGATGCTAGTAAGAGGGCGTATTGTGGTATGGTTTACCTTGTAGAAGAAACCACTGAAGGGATTTTTGTACAACTTCTAAGTGCCAAGACAAGAGTTGCTCCCTTGAAGCAATTAACGATTCCCCGATTGGAGTTAATGTCAGCGAGGGTGTTAGCTATATTGATGCATACAATAATTGAGGCTTTAGGTCCACAGTTCAAGGTCGATTGTGTCAAGTATTGGCTGGACAGTAAAACCGCTCTCTATTGGATCTACAACAGTGGAGAGTGGAAGCAATTTGTCCAGCATCATGTCAACGAGATCTTAAACCGAAGCACTAAAGAGAATTGGGGACATGTAGCTGGTACGGAAAACCTGGCGGATTTGGGTTCTCAGGGGTTTCGGCAAAGCACTTGAAGGACAGCAAAATGTGGTGGCAAGGACCCCAGTGGCTAGGGCAGGGTAGGAATAGCTGGCCCAAAGCATTATCCGTAGAAGAAAGTACCGATGTGGGGAGTGAACGGAGGAAAAATGTGAGCGCATTACTGACTGTGGAAGAAGAGAGGCGAGGAGTCAGCAATGTGGTGAGCATAGAGAGGCATAGCAGACTAACAAAGCTGCTAAGAGTAATGGCATATGTAAAAAGATTCATTAGGAACCTGCAGTGTAAACGAGGGGGGAGATAGATGGGATTGGGACCCTTAAGCGTTGAAGAAATAGAAGATGCCGAGAGAACTTGGATTTTAGATGCCCAACAAAGCTTGAGGGGGAGAGACGACTTCAAGAAGCTGTCAATTCAGTTGGGTGTGGTGAGTGAGAATGAGTTACTGGTGTGCAAGGGGAGGCTAGGGAATTCAGATCTAGATTTTAGAAGTAAGTATCCGATACTTCTGTCCAAGAACGACCTGTTCACAGACCTAGTCATCCAAGATTGCCATGCAAGAGTGCATCATAATAAGCTTAGGTCAACTCTAGCTGAATTGAGAGGGAAATTCTGGGTACCCCAAGGAAGGCAGCAAGTTAAGAGAGTCATTGCCAAATGTTTGATATGTAAGAGACTAGATGGGAAGGCGTTCAAACCAGGCCTAGTAGCAGAATTGCCTAATTTTAGGGTAACTGAAACTTTGCCTTTTAGCAACACAGGTGTTGATTTTGCAGGTCCGTTGTATGTTAAGAGCGTTGCAGGCGAGATGAAAAAGGTATACATAGCCTTGTTTACCTGCTGTGTGACAAGAGCAGTGCATCTTGAATTGGTTGCGGACTTGAAAACATTGACATTTGTGAATTGTTTGAGAAGATTCTGTTCTAGTAATGAGTGAGATAAGCAAAACAACTGTGCGAATTGTGATACAAGCACCAAAATTTCAGAAAATACTAAATTTGATATGCTAAAAAAGATGCGATATAGACCCAAGCCATATCTTGCCCCTAAGTTCTATTTTTAGACTGGGGTAATCTGGTTCAGACCCCCAATTGTACCATTTGCCATAAACAGAAAAGGCCAGGCCATAGAATGTCACAATTCACAAGGCAGTTTAATACGCTGAAAAAATATGTGATATAGGCCCAAATCATATATTGCCCATAAGTTCTATTTTTAGACTGGGGTAATCTGGTCCAGACCCCTAATCCTACCATTTGCCATAAACAGAAAAGAGCAGGCCATAGAATGTCTCAATTCACAATATAAAGGCAGTTTCATACGCTGAAAAATTATCTGATATAGACCCAAATGATAAATTGACCCTAAATTCTATTTTTAGAATGGGGCAATCTGGTCCAGACCCCTAATTGTACCATTGGGTTTAGAGGAACAACGACAGGTCATAGGAAGTCGTAATTTACAGTCAAGGGCAGTTTGATGCGTCAAAACGATGTTATATAGACCCTATTCACATCTTACCCCTAAATTCTATTTTTAGACTTGGGGTTGATTTGCCCAAGATCAGCCAATGCATTTGTATAAAATCGGTTTGCAGCTTTGCAAATTATGTAAATATGCGGGCTATGCAGCATATGTAAAGCAAAAGCAGATAATCGAAGAGAATCGACTTGATATTCGATGTGTATAAAGAAACAGTATCAAAGAAGGAGCTCGACAAAATCGCGGAAAGGGAAAGCGGCTTAGAGTAGTAGAGTCTGCTATTCTTCCAAAAAGGTAAAAAATTTCCTTAAAGATAGTGCAAATAAGAAGGAACTTTTTAAATTCTTTGCCAGTCCCGTTTTTCATTGCATTTCGTTAGATAGAATAGTTGTAGTCACTTTCATGGATCAAATGTTGACAAATAAGACAACAGTTCTGCAGAGTCAGTTTAGTCGTTGCAATCACAAAGAAGCCTATAGGAAGCTTCTTCTTCATGCATCCAATTGTGGCTTGAATGGCACAGAGGGGTTCTTCCATACTCAAGGTACTTGGGGATGTGCTGCACTAGATGGTATACTTTTTCGGACTTTTAGTCTAGCCAAAGGTATACTTTTTGGAAATTGTGGTCTAACAAAGGAGATCATATTTGGCAATGGAGCGGCCACGCTTTCGTATTTAGTAGCCTTGGAAAGTACACATTTCAACTTAAACATTTTTAAAGGGAGCTGGTAAAATGAATACAGGTCACTTTGAATTCTCCGTCTGAAGACCAAAAATTTCATGCGTATTTCTATCAATCACGTATGCTGTTGGTCGTGACATCTGCACCAGCATCATGTTCTTGTATGCGATGTCTGGATTCGATACAGTGTGTGCATTTGCTGGATTTCAGCTATGTATAGAATCAGAGTTTGATTAAATTGCAACCATTACCAGATGTTATTAAATGGGGCTGGTAATTTACAAATGGCACCCTTGCACAATGGCAGAATTAACGGTCTAACAATTGAGTACCGTTAGACCCAATTAGAGTTCCGTTAGACCCAATTAGAGTACTGTTGTCTAACAATAAAAGTTAGGGGCAGGTATAATTTGGACCTATATAACGTGTTTTTTTAATGTATCACAGTGAATTGTGACTTTTGGGTCTATATCACATCTTTTTCAGCGTATCAAACTACGCTTATGTGGTGAATTGTGACTTTCTATGGCCTGGCCTGTTCTGTTTATGGCAAATGAAACGGTTAGGGGCCTGGACCAGAGAACCCCCAGTCTAAGAATAGAACTTAGGGGCAAGATATGACTTGGGTCTATATCAGATTCTTTTCAGCATACAAACCTTAGTATTTTCCGAAATTTTTGTGCTTGTATCACAATTTGCACAATCCTACTATATTTCTGCACTAATCTCCTGCACTATAGACGAGGAACCCCTAGACTTATAAATTCTGATAATGCTCGTACATTTAAGGCTGCAGATCAGTTATTGAAGAAATTGGAAACTGATCATACCTTTGAAGAATGTCTGCATCATCGCCGGATCAAATGGAAATTCAATTTACACCTTTCACCCTGGTGGGGTGGATACTTTGAACGTATGGTGGGCTGTGTCAAACGATGTCTTAGGAACGTTTTAGGGAATGCCAGATTGAATTATGATGAGCTAAGTACTCTTTAACCGAGGTTGAGAGTACTTTAAACTCAAGGCCCTTGACCTATTTGTATGACGAGCTTGGAGAGACTCTGACACCATCTCATCTACTTCATGGACATAGATTTTCAGCTTTATCTGAGGGTACAGACCCAGTCATAGATCATGATGATACCCACGATAAACTTTCTAAAAGGTTTTTGTATCTCACTAAAAACTTTCTCATTTTTGGAATAGGTGGAGGAGAGAGTATATGGCAGATCTGAGAGAGTATCACAAGCTAACAGACTGCAAAACTGTGCATGTGAAAAAAGGAGAGCTGGTCTTGCTGCAAGAAGACAATGTTAAACGTGGCCAGCAGAAGATAGCTGTGGTAGAGGAGGTGATATTTTGAAAAGATGGTGAACCGAGAGGTGCTGTGGTACGTAAGTCAGGAGGTAAAAAAGGTAAAATAGAAATTCTTAATAGACCTCTTCAAAAGCTTTACCCTTTAGAGATTTCTACCCGGAGTGAGAAGCAGCTAGGTGAGGAGTTGTCAAAGCAGGATGATGAGGGTAATGTTGGAAAGGAGAATGAGGGCAGGAGTCGGTTGTGCCATGCCACAGCCAAAGACCCGCGTTGGAAGTCAAAGCTCATGCTTGACCCATAACCTAGGTCAAGGAGGGGGGAGTGTAGGAAATCCCCAATCACGCGCACATACGTTGTTTTATTGTTTTATTCATTTATAGCTAGTAGTTTAGTTAATGTTTGTATTCTGTAGTCTAACAATAGCATATTATATTAATAATATCATATGTATATTGTATTCTACTAGATCCTTTACAGGGTGTTGAATATTGAATATTGAATAGAATTTATATTTACTGTAGAAAGTTAGAACACTAGTCAATCTATAGGAGTATTGTTAACATGATTCATGCATTAAAATATGTTGATACTTGCGTAAAAGCCTCGTATTGGAATCGAGAAAAGGAAATTAGTAAGGGCTAAGGAGTTTACTTTAAAAACAACTATTGTATTAGGATTAAACTACGCAAATGGTATACTTATTTTTCATTGGTTTAACTTTTTGTTACTTTCATTCTGATTGATTTTTCTATATTTGTAGTTCCTTGTTGGATATTATATAAGCTTGTTATATGAATCGTAAGTTCAGATTCTCTTAGTTGTACGTAGATGTAACATGTTTTATTGAAGAAAATTGTGAAAACGTACGAGTGTCTTATCTCTAGAGTATTCTATTTCATTTATCCTCAAGCTAGTTTTGGAGTAGGGAACGGAATCCCGACATGTGCATAACTTTGCACTTACTTGCAATAAATCATATTTGCCATGTTCTAGACCACTCTTGCAAAGATTCCAAGTCCCTCTGTAACTTCTCCTTGTCTGCAGCGTTTTTGCACTCTGCAAATATTTTGTGTCACCAGCAAACATTTTTATGATTGCTATTAACTATTTCTGGCATGTCATTGACATTAGTAATATATAAATAAAAGGGGTCCCAGGACACTACCTTGAGGAACACCACTGTTAACAGGTACCCAACTAGAGGGTATACCATTCACAACAACTCTCTGTCTTCAACATATTAGAAAGTCCTCTATGCATTTCAAACGATTTCCTTGAATACCATGGCTCTCTAATTTCATCAGTAACCTCTTGTGTGGCACTAAATCAAAAGCTGTTGCAAAGTCCAGGTATACAACATCAATGGGTGTTCCGTCATCTAAGATTTTTGTCCACACTTCGACTTTCTCTATCAACTGTGTCATGCCATGGTCCACCTTCTATGAAACCATGTTGAGATTCTTACATCATTCTCTTTGAATGATCTATAGTCTTCTTCCTGATAATCTTTTTCATAACGTTGCCTACAATAGATGTCAAACTGACTGGACTATAATTGTTACTATCCGCTCTATTACCCTTCTTGAAAATGGGGGTTATGTGGGCATCCTTCCATTCCTTTGGCACTAGAAACTTTCTATACAATATTGTGAAGGGTATTTTCAGTTCTTTTTAGGCTTCTTTGAGTATCCGTGGGTGCAATCCACCTGGTTCAGGTGACTTACTTGCATTCAAAGCCTTCAAGTAACCATAAGCATCTTGCTCCTTTATTTCTACATTTCTTCAAGGTTAATAGATCCAAATCTTCATCGGTAAATACACTTCAACAGAACCTTTTCATTTCACTAGCTTTATCTTGATCACATTCTATAGTGGTCTCATCATTGCTTGTAAGATTGGAAACTTCCTGCCTTGTCTTTAGCTTTTAGTTGACATACTTATAAAATGCCTTTGGGTTACAATTAGATATATTTGCAATTTGCTTTTCATATTCTCTCTTAGCCTTACGGAGTTCTCACCTTGCTTGATGTCTGGCCCTGGCGTATTCTTTGCCATTGTTTGTCATTCTTTGGGTTGAGATATCTTTTATATGCTTGGTGTTTTTTCTTATCTTTAGCTATTGCACTTTGGCTCATCAAAAGTGGCTTAGAACTATGCACATTTTTTTGCTTGCTGTGTGTTATGTTTGGATATCTAATCCTCTATCCTTGATTGTATACTCAATGATGTTTCATTAGTGTCTTTTCCTTTCAATTCTTTATCCAGATATTTATTTCCAAGCTCGTTCCTAATTTTTCTATAATTTCCTTTGTTGTATATTAGTTTGATAGCAACTGAATGATCTCTGATACTATAGCATTTGAACAGAAAGGATAGCCCACTTTGGTGACTTTTGCCCATGTGACTGATAAGATCTACACTTTGAGATGGCAAAAATTTAATAAACTGGGTGAAAAAATGACAACTAGGAGTAGCTTTTCTGTCCAAAAGATTTTGAATGAAACAACTTGCAACAAAAATCCCAAATCCTTGAAAATATGCTCATGGAATTTTAACGGCTTCAGGAGCGCCAGGGTTCAGCATATTAAACAAATTGGCTGCGATTTCTTTTCAAATATTCTAGCAAATAATGATCTGGTCTGTTTTTCTGAGACGTGGAGAGACAAAAATGATCCCGCTACTTTCGATTTTGATAATGATTTTGCCGAATTTCATGAATTAGGATATAGAAATCATCTGTCTGGAAGGTCATCTGGGGGTCTCTCTCTACTTGTCCGAAAGTCAGTGCTTCGAATTGTCTCGGTGTTGCTTTCTGATAGCTATCATTTTTGGTGTAAGGTAAAAAAGGATGATTATGGTTGGGAATCAGACTTATTTATTTGCTTTCTTTATATTCCACCAAATACTTCAACATTACTTAGGTCCGGTCAATCTCTTTCTTTTGAAAAATTACAGTCGGAATGTGCTTTTTATGAAAGAGATGGGTGGGTCCTTATTTGCGGGGATTTTAATGCAAGAACAAATACTGTTAATGACTTTATCGAGAATGACGAGGTTGATGAATTTGTGCCTCTTGACATCAGTTATGAACCAGATCATCAGCTGGAAAAAAGGATTAACAAAGACGTCAGTCCTGTTAACACAAACGGAACCGCTTTCATCGATTTTTGTAAAACGTCTGGATACCGCATTCTTACTTAATGGACGTCTTGATAAAGACATTTCTAGCAATTTCACTTGTTTCACGACTAATGGCAATAGTGTGGTTGGTTGCCCTTCTAAGAGAAGAAAATTTCAAAATTGTTGACTCATTACGCGTAGGAGAAGTGTGTGAGCTGTCCGATCATAGTCCCATTGAGTTATCGTTGAAATGTCCCGTAAGTAGAAATCTCATAGCCCAAAAACAATGTGTTTATGCTGATTCTATTTCTCAATCGCAAAATGATAAACTTATAAAAAACTATAATAAGCAATTCTTTATTAATGAAGAAATTTCGTTAGAAAATTTAGCTATTGAACTAGAAGGAGAAGATATTAAGGACTTTTTAGAAAATGTAAGTGCGCAACTCGATAATGATGACGTTAATGTTGATAGAGTCGTAAATGAGCTAGGTTCTAAAATGATTAAACTATCGGAAAACCATCTATAATCAAGAAAGCTTTTTGTCGAAAAAACTGTAAAAGCAAGCACAAATGTCCTTGGTTTGATCAGGAATGTAAAAACGCTAAATCGTCAATAAACAAGGCAAGAAAATCCTATCAAGCTACTCTAAAACACTCAAGTGATTTCTCTACTTCTAGAATTAATGAATTAAAATCAGCATATTTCGAGCAGCGAAGAAAATACTGAGTCCAAGCGTAAACAGTTTCTTGATGCTGAAAAAATGAAACTTTGGGAATTAAAAGGCAAAGAGCCAAAAATATTTTGGAAGAAATTAAAAAATAAGAATGTAAGAACAAAACTTGATTTTACTAACAATGACCTTCGTGATTACTTTGTCAACCTTTTGGATTCTAATTCAACTGTAGACACTAACACTAATGCCACTAATGCCATTATAAACAGTGAAATTGTACATCCTGCTTTCTCTCCTGATAGCTTAACACAGGAAATGATTGACGAATCCCTGAATCGTGATATTACTTTCGAAGAAGTAAAAAATATGTGCAAAAAGCTTAAAAACGGAAAGGCGGCTGGGATTGATATGCTGAGCGCTGAACTTCTTAAGAATCTTAACGGTAGATTTCTACATGTTTTTTCCAAACTTTTCAACAGAATCTTACAGTCTGGAAAATTTCCAGAGGAGTGGTCAGTGGGAATCATTGTATTGCTTTTCAAAGGGGGGTGACAAATCGGATTTAAATAATTACCGTGGCATCACACTATTGAGTATATTTGGCAAGTTCTTTCTTGGAATTCTTTTGGAAAGGTTAAACTCTGTGATATCCCATAACTCAATTCTTGAAGAAAACCAAATCGGGTTCAGAAAAGGATACCAGACTTCAGACCATATTTTCACTCTTCGTGCTTTAATCGATACAACATTTGAAAAAAGAAAAGGGTCCCTATACCTATGTTTCGTGGATTTCAAAAAAGCTTTCGACTCTGTTGACCATAAGCAGCTATTACGTAAAATAGCTACTTATGGAATTAGAGGTAATGTTTTGAAAGTTATAGCCTCTCTATATGATAAAGTAAAATCATGCGTCAGAGGTAACAACGGGCTAACAGAAATGTTCTCTTGTACGCGTGGCGTCCGACAGGGATGTCTTCTTAGTCCCGTTCTCTTTGCGTTGTTTCTAAACGATCTAAACAATTTCATACAAGATTCTTCTGAAGGTGTTTCGTTAGGCAATACCTCCATACATTCTTTACTATATGCAGACGATCTTGTTCTAGTAGCTAAAGACAAACGTGATCTCCAATCTCAACTTGACAATCTCGAAATCTTTACAAAATCAGTTAAAATGGAGGTTAACATGGATAAAACGAAAGTTATGATCCTTAGAAAAATAAAAGGTACAAAAATCTCGTGTTAGCAAGAAAGTATGGAAACTAGGCGATAAAGACGTAGAAGAATGTGAATCTTACAAGTATCTGGGAGTAACAATAAAATCAAATGGCTCTTTTTCAGAACATATTGACAAGATCAAGGAAAAAGCTCAAAAGTCGTATTATAGTCTTCTATCCAAAAGTAAAGAATGGGGTGGTTTCCAACCCAGACTTTTTCTCCATCTTTTCGATCATACAATTTTACCGATATTAAATTATGCTTCTGAAATCTGGGGGTTTGACGATTGGCAAAAACTAGAAACACAACACCTCTCAGCATGCAATTACGCGTTAGGGGTAAAATCAAACACAACCACAGAAGCAGTCTATGCTGAGTTGGGTAGAATATCCTTAAAAAGTCATCGTCATGTCACTATCCTTAAATTTTACAATCGTTTATGTAAGTTAGAGAGTGAGCGTTATGCTAGCCGAGCATATCATAGTCTCAGCAATGATGCTAATGAGGGAATTTCAAATTGGGATTCGGGGGGTTCGTAGCCTTCGAACAGAATATGCCATTGAAGACTCTGATAACTCGGCAACCATAAAAATGAAGGTTAGACAACACTTTGAGTCTGATGTTTTAAGTAAACTTAATTTGCAAATTTTAGAAGATAAAAAAATGAAATTCTTTGCTTCATTTAAAGCATCGTTCAAATTTGAGCCCTACCTTGACTTTTTATTAGACTATGACATTAGATCCTCGTTAGCGAAATTAAGACTTAGCTCCCATAATCTACAGATAGAAACAGGCAGGTTTGGAAAAAATATTAAACCGAGAAACGAAAGACTATGTCCTTATTGTAAAATGGCTAACTCAACAAAAGTTGAAAATGAAGTTCATTTTATAATGTCTTGTAATTTATATAGAAATGAGAGAAAACATATGCTAGATAGAATTTACGAACAATTTCCAAATACAGCACAACTAAGTGAAGAAAATATGTTTATTTGGCTAATGTCCCAAGAAGACAGAGATACAATAAAAAATCTAGGTATTTACTGTAAGAAATCATTTACAAAGAGAAAACGGTTTCTTGAGAGTCCAGAAACACTATTTGAAAATATAAATGATTAGATGATCGTAGTTTGTTATAATTTGAAATCTTAATCAGATATTGATTAACTAATCTTTCCTTGATTCATGTTATTAAAAGCTTAGGCTTTCGATGTAGTTAGTTAATTGTAACATTAATGATAATATCTTATTTTGCTTGTAACAATAATAGCTATTACCTAATACTGTTTGTAAGTAGCTTTTCTAGCGTAGTGTAGAAAAATTGATAATCTTAAGTTGTAAAATTATATGGTAAAGGGCCATCTCGGCCTAGATGCCTGAATAATAAAAAAAAAAAACGAATGAATAGAGGAAGAGTGTTCCAAAGTTAAGAACCAAAATATTGAATCGTTTGAAGGCCATACCTAGTGGTATTTTTAAGAGACTTGAAGAGGTCACCTCTGGTTGCCTGACGAGTTCCAATCTTATGGATAGCTGTGTTTGGTTGAAAGTAATTGTGGAAGTAAGATGGAGATAATTTATTGATTGCTTTGTCAACAAAAGTTAGGATATTATGGTTCAGAAGGTCCTCAAGTTTAAGAATTTTCAGATAATGAAAAATTGGCGCAGATAGAGCTGAGAATGGTTCAAATTTGATACAGCGTAGAACTTTCTTCTGTAATCGAAATAATGGAGTTAGGTAAGATTCATAGGTAAGACCCCAGGCTATGATGCCATAACAAAGGAAGGAAGAGAATAACGAGTTGTACAGACAAATGAGTGTAGAAATTGGACAATAATGCCGTATCTTAAAGAAATTGCCAGACGTTTAGATAGTTTTTTACAAAGCTCAGCTATGTGATATTTCCAAGTTAGATGCTCATCCATCAGTGCTTGTCAATGAGATTGTGAAGAGTAGTCAACAAAATATCAAATTTTTCATTTAAATCAAGAGCATCGTCGTTCAGAAAAGGTTTTCCAATAGCTACATAATCTCTGAGAAATTTTGCTTCATCAAAGTTTTTGTAATCATAAACTGTATAAGATTAAGTTATATAATTTGGAGTGTTGCCATACAGCACAGCAAATTGAGGAAGATGGTCAGAAATTAAGGATAATACTAGCCCTTGCCCGGAAGCGCGCTGCGCGCGCTTCCGCACGGGCTTTTTCGCTCCGCGGTTCACTTGGAACTTCCGCCTTCCAATAAATCATTTATAAAGAAACCATTCTACATATTTAGTTTCATTTGAATATTTAGCATGTTAATAACTTTCAAATGAAATGGGAATAATTTGCAGAGAAAAGCCTGGATTGTTGAATTCAGACAAAAAAACCACTCGTAATGTGGATGTGGACGATGATCAGTAATGTTGAGAAATATCTTCAATAGTAATGCGGAGGGATTCTCGCTGTAATGTTAAGGATGTTCAGTAAATAGAATAGGCAGCCACGAGAGCTCTTCTTGACCATCCGGTCCCTCCGCATTACTCCGCACCCTCCACATTCCGATTCCCTAAAGGCTCAATGTTACTATTGATAGCCCTTCATATGACTCCGCATGAACAACATTACTCATAGATACCCCAGCCCTCCACACTGCTTCGCATGATCCACCACATTACTGCAAGATAGCTCTCCACATTATTGACCATCCCTCCTGAACAATGCTCCAAGATAGCCCTTCACGTCACTGATGACCCCTGGTGATAGCCTTCCACATTTCTTAAGATATCCCTCCACATTACTCCGCACCCTCCACATTACTGATGATAGCCTTCTACGTTTCTTAAAGATAGTTCTCCATATTACCCCGCATCTACTACATCTATTACATTATAGCCCTCGACATTAGTGAACATCCTCCACATTACTGCAAGATAGCCCTCCACATTACTCCGCATCCTCCACATTACTGATGATAGCCCTCTACATTACTGAACGATAGCCCTCCGCATTACCTTGGACCCTTCACATTACTGAAAGATAGCCAAGCCCTTCACATTACTCCGCATGCACCACATTACCGCAACATAGCCCACCACGTTACTGATGATAGCCTTCAAGATATTCCTCCACGCTACTTTAAAGACATTCCTCCACACTGAGCACCCTTCACATTACTGACAATAACCCTCTACGCTACTGATGATAGCTGTCTACGTTACTTCAAGAAGACCCTCCACATTACATCGCCTCCACTACATTATCGCAAGAAAGCCCTCTACATTATTGTGCACCCTCCACATTAATTTAAGATAGCCCTCCACATTACTGAAAGATAGCCCCCCGCATTACTTCGGACCCCTCACATTACAAGACCGTTGGAAGGAATCTCGGATTGGGGGGGCTGAACAACTTAAAAAGTATTAGATGGTGTAATGATTTTACGACGTCATACCATTGTTTTCAAAATTATTGGGGCAGCCCCCCGCTTCCGACGGCCCTGCATTACTGAAAATTAGGCCTCAACATTACCGAACATCCTCAAAATTACTGAAAAATAGCCCTCGGCATAACTACAAGATAGCCCTCTACATTCCTGCTCACTCTCCACATTTCTGAAAGACAGCCCTCCGCAATCTCGGACACCCTTCACATTTCTCGTGATATCCCTCCACGCCACTGAAAATAGCCTTCCACGCTACTTCAAGATAGCCCTCCACATCACTGTGTGCCCTCCACATTACCTGAAGATAGTCCTCCACATTACTTTGCATCCTTCATATTACTGAAAGATAGACCTCCACATTATTTCGCACCCTTCACATTACTTGAAGCTTGAAGATAGTCCTCCACATTACTTCACACCCTTCATATTACTGAAGGATAGTCCTCCACATTACTGAGCACCCTCCTCATTACCGAACGAAGCCCTCCACATTACATCGCACTCTTCACATTACTGAAAGACAGTCCTCCAGATTACTTCGCATCCTTTAAACTTCTGAAAGACACCCCTCCACATTATTGAACACCCTTCATATTACTACCACATTAAAGATAACCCACAACATTACTGAACATCCTCCACATTAGCCCTGAGATGTAATGAATTCATTTGAAATGTTCTGATCAAAAACATATTCGTTCATCCTTCGTTGGAATCGAGAATTTGAAATCTTGAAATCCTTTTGTGTTATCCTGAAATGGCCGTCATTAGGAATCAGTACAATGCAGAGCAGTTATAATTATGCAACGAATGGCATTACTGTAACTAATGACCTCATTATCTGTCTGAGAACATGTAATTAACGACCAAATCATAGATCTAAGCATCCGCTCTTCCAGGTAACGACTTTTCTGGTAAAAATCGTCCATGTGACCCTATTGTTTATTGTGTTGAAAACAATAGCAAAAACAATGGAAGAAGGGTTGTTCCCCACTTTTCGGCGAGATTCTGGTAGCTAGGGTGAAAAAACCAAGCGATGGCACGCGTTCAACAGTTTGCCCTTGCTTCTGGTCCAAGTGCGCAGCCCAGGGACCTTCTAGAAAAGCGTGCTCGCTCTGACAAAAAAGACAATAGACTTGCAAGCGCGTTTTAGTAAAAGAGATGTTACCACCACATACCCTATTCTCAGTAGCACTGTTTATAAAAATATTATCAATAATAGTAGATGAAGTATCTATAATACGAGTTGGATGTAAGATTGAAGGTTGAAAGTGATTCGAGAACATCATATTGATAAAATCATTTGTGGCAGTATGAGTTTCATAATTTAACGAATCAATATTAAAATCACCCATGATAGCAATTTGTTGTTTTCCTTAGCCAGATTTCCAAACATCTCTTGAAGATGGTCAGTAAACTTAGTAATATCAGAGCTTGGATGCCTGTAGACACAACAGCAAATTATATTTTTTGCCTTTTGATTATTAATTTCAATCCAAACAGTTTCAAAATCAATATCACGGACACAAAGATCATCCCTTTTGTTAGCTTCAAGACTGGATTTTACATAGAGATCAACACCACCAGCTGAACTATTAGAAGGCGTGTAATAAAATTTAAAACCAGGGAGGTCAATATTCGTTTTAAGTTGAGCATCAGAGAAAACTTTTATTTCTTGAAAGTTAATATTGAGGCTACAAAGTAGGGCATGAAGTTCTTCAAAGTGGCGTGAATGGCTTCTAATATTCATGGGAAAAAGTGAGAAGTCTTTATCTGACAGCTCCATCGAGGCAACTTCTTGAACAGTGGCATACTGTGAGGTGATATTTAGATTTAAGTTCTCATCTGTGTCATAATCAGATAAATTAGGAAGGTTAGTCAGTTGTGACACTAACTCAAAGGAAGGCAGTGTATCTTCAGATAAATAACTCACCCAGTAGCCAAAGGAATAACCCCCATCTTGTTCAGTTACTAACTAGAATGACTTATACTTAGTGTACTGTTTGTCAGACTTGTGACGTTTGATCATCAGGATCGCAGGGTATGCCAGATAACCATTTGATATTTCCTTGGCAACAAGCAGTGATCTGCGTTCAAGCATTGCTTTGTTTCTTCTTTTGGTAACGTCTTTGGAATACATCTGGTCGACAGGAATACCCATCTTTGGATGCTGCCGGCAGAGGCAAAAAAAACCATTCTTCACTGTCTCACTGTCTTTCCACGAGAAGAATTTTACAAAGACATACCTTGGTACTTTCCTGTCACCGGCTTCATTTCTACCTCTATGTACACGTTCAATCATATGAGAAACCTTGTCAAGATCTATTTCAAGGTGCCTAGAAATAGTTTCAGCT
Organism: Chrysaora quinquecirrha; assembly: GCA_014526335.1. Classification (NCBI taxonomy): domain Eukaryota; kingdom Metazoa; phylum Cnidaria; class Scyphozoa; order Semaeostomeae; family Pelagiidae; genus Chrysaora; species Chrysaora quinquecirrha. The sequence continues at coordinate 194,818 of JACTAT010000050.1, forward strand.
AAAATTTTCTCAGTTTCTTCCCAAGACTCATGGGGCTCTTCCTTAATTCCCTTAAAAATCAGGGTTGACCGCATAGAGCGATTAATCTGGTCATCAAGACTGGCACTTAGGATTTTATTAGCTTCTTTCAGTTCATTAACAGAGGCCTGAAGATGCGAAATTTGTTGAAGGTTGTCATTTGCCAGAGTTTCTGCCTTGACAGCAATTTCTGTTGTTTTTTGCATGTCAATCTTAAATTCTGCAAATTTGCTGTGCATCTCTCTAAGGATGTCATTTTTCTGATCGTTCAGAAGCGATTTAATTTCGTCTAGGGTTATATCTGGCATTTCAACTTTGGGCCTAGGTGAATGCAAATAGGCCAAGTTTCAGCAGATCAGATTTTCATGAAAAAAATGAACAGCTTGAGCAGCGGCAGGGTAACAGAGCTAACGTAAATATATAATAAAATTGATAGTTTTCCTCGTGATGTGTAAGATGCGACTAGATTCGTTAGATGCAGTAAAAATAGAACACTTTCTGCCTAGCTCAATTTTAGGCAGCCATACTTGTCCCTGTCCCTTACACTAATGAACCCCCATTGTGGCATTGAGCGAGTTTTGTATTTTTCCAGGCCTTGATTTTCAATCTCCTGTTTCAATTGCTTTAATGATTGCTTGGAGTATCTCATCCTTCTAGGTTTCTTTTTGTACTTCCACTATTGTCTTAGCTTTAGGGATTACATTTGTTGTTATTTACCTCACATATTCATATGCCATAATTTCTCTTACATGGATCTTTGTAGGGTATCGTGACATGAAATCAGCCGGATTATCTTTCCCTTGCTTGTAGACAATGTTAAAACAATACTGCTGAAGGCAAAACACCCATCTTTCTATGCGCATTTCTTATTTTTCTTGATTTAGATTCCCATAAATCCTTCCAAAAGGCTTGTGATCTGTTATCAGGTTGAAACATTTTTCATGAAGATACATGTGAAAATGTTCAGTACCCCACACAGTGCTAAGTTACTCAGTTTGAGAGTATCTAAGCTTAACAGGAGTAAGTGCCCTGCTGGCATATGCAATGAAATTTAGAGGCTCATCGTTGCTGGTTTGTGCAAGAATTGCAGAAATATCTATAATAAGGTATGTTTCTTTTTCTACATTAGAATATGTCATTGCTGGACTGTCTGTTAAATAATCTTTGAGTTTCTTGAATGTTCTTCTTCCCATTTAAATACAGAATTTTTGTGTGTCAATTTTCTCAGTGGTTTTGTTATTTCTGCAAAATTTAATATAAACTTGGCACTGGGTAATTCCATATGAAATCATCCAGAGGCTGACACCACTATATCTCAGATAGTTACTATGTTTATGTAATATGACCACTATGATAAGAAATAAAAAGCCCCAAAATTTCAGCTTCATATCTCTCACGGTTTTCTCTTAATCACACTTTCAAATTTTGCTGACGTAAGCAATTTTCACAATAAACGCCCCTCAGTTTTTGGCATTGCGCCTCAATAAAATTATCGATATCTTTGTAACCATTTCACATATGTTAATGAAAATAGGTGACAACCCATTTCTGTGCCTGCTGATTCCAAATTTGTTATCAGATCACTGATCACATGATGGGAAAATATCATTATTGGCATATGAAATTGAAAATTTTCATTTGCGAAAGTACCCCTTTTTAACCATGAAATCAAGGTTGTTGACCACTTGTGACATAAAATGTCAATGTTCCATCTTAAAGAGTATAGCTTAAACTTACTTTGGAGCAGAGTTTTAATTTTGGTATATTAAAGGTAAGAAATTTATGGAGCATCAAACTTTTGCTTTTTAGCGAACTTTTATAAGCAATAAAAACTAAACTACTGGAAGTCATAAATGCTAACAACTTTTTTATATGATTTAATTTGAACTATATTTGTAATCTTAAGTGTATTAACTGATAAATATATATAATAATAAACTTAGCTTTCTTTCAACCTATTTACAATATGACTTTTTGGTGAAGGCTTTAAATCTCAGAATGAGAAAATCTTTAGTTTATATGCAAATGGCAAATTTTACGAAAGTCAGCATCTGTTATGGTGTATATTCTTCCATTCACAGTAGCTGGAGTGTCAATGCTGCATATTATGTCATCGAAAGGCACCCAAGATGTCTCTCTTTTTCGAGCTGCCTCACTACTTGGCCAATAAAAGTTTCTGGTTGGTCCATGTGGGAGCATAAAAACAATTTTGACATCCTCAAATTCAGAACTTATCTCCACTATCATTCCAATCCACCAAAACTGCTTGTATTTACACGCAACATACTGCATTAACTCAAATGATTTATCGGTCTCGGGTCCTGTATTCTGGAAATAGAATGACTTTGAAAAATTCAAATCATCACTGGTTCTTTTATATTGTAAAGCAAGAGTAGCTGGGATTGGCTCAAAATAATGATATGATCTTGTGCCAGGGACGGTTCTTCCAATTTGAAATCTTTCTTCTTGGGCTTTTCTTATATTGCACATGTGCTCCTTTGAAATGTATTTAAAAATTATTGTTTTAATAAAACTATTGCAATATTCTGTCATAGCATCAACATTTAAGATCTGGTCGTTAAGTGGTCTCTGTAAACTAGCCCATGCTACTGATCTTTTGACAGCACCACCCACTCCATCACATGGTGACTTTCCCTGATTTGTAGCAAAAAATGTCCAATCAGCTTCTAGGTCAAAATCATCTTTATGAAAGCATAGATTCTCAAAATTGTTGTAATTTTTGTACTGCCCTGCACAACCATCAGAGAAGTAATGAACATTCTTTACTCCAGGACACCGAGCTTTAATGAATTCTATGGCAAACTTTTGCATCTCATGAACGAAACAGACATCGTGGTTCATATCATCTGGCAAAACACAAAGAGATACTTCAACCAATTTGGAATTTTCGTCTTTATAGTATAAAACAACAGGATGCAAGGTACATTGGTCATTATTCCAATGAAAACTTTGGATCTCGTCCTGTACGACAAACTTGTGATTTTCAGCAAAATCAAGCAGCACAATGCAACTTTTAGCGCCGATGTCTTCCTGTAGATTTTTCAATTTTCTGGCTTGGCATTTTGCGATAAATGAGTGTGCTGTTAAATCATCAATCGCATTAACTAAAAGATCTGTAAATTCATCCACGCTTACAGTTACAGTTATTAATGTTGGTCTGTCGGTACTTTGCCACTGCTTGTATGTCACCTCTTCATCATCCCACTCCTGTAACTCGCTTTCCAGAAACATCCGAAGATTTTCCGAACCTGGGCACTTGTCACAACGGCTAACCATGCATTCTCTGCTGTTCTCATCACATACAATCTTTTTTATTAAATCTTTGTACGTAAGCCCAGAATCGAAAGCATTAACCAGCAAAACAGCGTTTTGATGATGTGTACAAATACAAACTGTATGTGTACCAGGAGACCCTATGGTAACACACCACTTTGGGCGGAGACTGCAAAATTTGGAGAAACCGATTTTTGATTCAGGATATTTCTGTTTGAACGATGCATAAAGCTCGTGCAGGTTACAAAAAAGAAGTCGCTTCTGCTGATGAACATTTCTAGCAACAATCACATAATCTTTTCTACCTGGCATCATACGTGAATATTCACTATCCTCGTAAAACAAACGAACAAGTTCTTCTGTTTCCTTTTGTAATCCTCTACCTTGCTTTCTGGGCGCATCTGGTAGAAGGCCTTTCTCTTCCAGTAGAAAACGTGCTCTACGAATGAGATACTCTGAGACGTTGAAAAAGTTAGCTGCATATTTTCGAGACCAAGAATCCGGGACAAGAGTTAAGAGCTTGATCGTTTCTCTTTTTGTTGAAACGGTCAATTTCTCTTTGATGAGACACATCAGCTTGTCAAAATCAGCCGCTTTTTGCTCAACACCCTTGTCACACGTATCCACCTTCTCTTCTTGCAACTCAGCTACAGGCACATCAAACACATTAGCAGCAAATTCTTGTTGTTGAATGAATGATCTTGCCAGTTTGTCTTTTGCAACTGCTATTCTTCTTCTTTTCGATAACCCATGCGCCTCCATACATTCATTGACACTATCTTCTGAAACTTCATGCTCAACAAGGACATCATTTTCATCATCACTTTCTGGCATAGAATCATCGTCAGCATGCAAAGTCGGCTGTGTTTCCATTTCTTTTTTGTCATTAATATCTTCATAGCAATTTCTGCAAAGCTTCCATCCGGGTAGAACGTCATGACCTTGTTCTCTAAGTTGTTGAGCTAACTCGATTGATATCTCTCGTGCACCCTTTGTTTTACGCTGATGCTTATTAAAAAGATCGCAACATTTTTTCTGCTTCCGTTCAAAACCTATTCCGAATTCAAGTTCATGGTGAAGGCAAATTGTGGCTCAGGTTGTTTCTATATCATCCAATATACCAGCTCTCCAGGCACGCTTCAATCGGGTGTCCTCTGGCAAGTCACTAAAGTTTTTAAGAGAGTTTTTTCTATTATAAGTGTTCTTGTGACAGACTTGATTTCGAAAAGTACCAAAAGTGCATGAATCCCCCGTTTTTGATGCCATAATTCATTTAGATATTTAATAAACAAATTTGTTATATCCAATGTGAACTAACTTTCAACTGGCAAAATATAGTTAGATCACTCTTTTTATAGCAAAAAATTATCCAATAAATGCAGGATTTATGCCACCTTACATCATAATCCTTTTACAAAGGAAACTACAACGGTATCACTTTACAGTGATTGAGGTATTGTGAAATGTGTTGCTGTGTGGGTGTAAAGTCATTGAGTTATTTTTTAACACATGATGATGTTAATAGCAAGCTTTTGTTTTAGGTGTAAATGTGTTTTGCCTTTGTGAAACGTAGCCTGATACCAAAACAACAGAAAACATTGTAATCTTGTGAAATCTTCTGTTGTGTGAGTGTGAAAGTATGTCTAAGTTTTAAAACTACTTATGACATCATGAGTAATTGAAAACATGAAATTCTTAAGAAATATGTTGTTCTATTGGTGTAAAAGTGATGTTGATATTACCAACACCATTTATCCCATTGACCAAAATTTAATTGTTGTAAATCTATTTTTGTTGTTTCTTAACTGTTTCTTTGTCAAATTTCTTTGTATAACCTCACATCTTTGGTTGCTGTAAGCAATCATATACTCATTGCTCATTGAAATCAAATATGAATAAAAACATATGCTCACTGACTGTACCAAAAAAATATATACTGAGTCAAACAGTAGATAAAAATAAAGCCCAATTTTATCATTTCTCAGTTCACTCATTTTATATATTACAAATATGGTTCAAATTAAATCAAATATAAAAGTTATTAGTATTTATGACTTGCATTAGTTTAGTTTTATTGCTTATAAAAGTTCGCTAAAAAGCAAAAGTTTCATGCTCCATAAATTTCTTACCTTTGATATACCAAAATTGAAACTCTGCTAAGTAACTTTAAGCTATACTCTTTAAGATGGAACATTGACATTTTATGTCACAAGTGGTCAACAACCTTGATTTCATGGTTAAAAAGGGGTACTTTCGCAAATGAAAATTTTCAATTTCATATACCAAAAATGATATTTTCCCATCATGTGATCAGTGATCTGATAACAAATTTGGAATCAGCAGGCACAGAAATGGGTTGTCACCTATTTTCATTAACATATGTGAAATGGTTACAAAGATATCAATAATTTTATTGAGGCACAATGCCAAAAACTGAGGGGCGTTTATTGTGAAAATTGCTTACGTCAGCAAAATTTGAAAGGGTGATTAAGAGAAAACCGTGAGAGATATGAAGCTGAAATTTTGGGGCTTTTTATTTCTTATCATAGTGGTCATATTCTGTGAAAATAGTAAATATCTAAGATATAGTGGTGTCAAATTTGAAATTTGCTGGATGATTTCATATGGAATGACCCCACTGAAATAAGCCATGCCTAATAATCTTCTTACTCGAGATGCATTGTTTGGTACAGGAGCATCAACTAGATCAGCAATTTTTTTAATCTGGGCATAAAAACGCTCCCGAAAATACCATGCCAAAAGAAAAAAATTACTTGTTGTAGAAATTTATTTTTTTTTCCATGTTTACTGTTAGATTTTGTGAGGCATTTAATCAAGGCTTACTTAACCCTTGTGAGGCAATTATTCAAGGCTTATTTCGCTCTGGTTTTCATGGAAAGCCAATGTGATGACATCTTTTTGTTTTAGACTTTTTTCAGCACTCTTTCTTCCAATCCTCGAAATATTTTATAACAACACTTGATTCATTCAACTGTTTATAGCTTGATTTCTTGCTAAATTTTTGCTACTCACAACTGCAAAATTATTCTGCAACCCGAACCATATTAGATAGGGAAAATACCATAACAAACTAAAGTTAGGTGTTGTCAAACTTCTGAAAATGGTTTTGTGATCCTTGGTGACTGGAGAATACGAAACCGTGAGATACCAATCAAAATTTCACTTCCGGTCCTTGGGCAGCTCATTAAATAATTAACGGTCAAGCAAAGATGAAAGTCGGACAATTTCAAATCTGTTTGCACCATTGGATAGACCATCCAAAAATATGCAAAAAAGTGTAGAAACAAAAACGCCCTAGCACTTTTAGTCTTTGAGATATTGACTGTCAAAAGTTCGGTGATGCCGTCATCAGTAGCATATTCACCATTTGAAAATTGAAATAAACAGAACAGAGAATACATAAAAAAGAAAAAGAGTATGCTTTTTAGAGGTCAAAGTCGCTGTAAGAATCGTCAGCAGTGTCATCTGAAAATGTGAGCCATGCCCAGGCACTATCTTCTTTAGAATCGCTGTCGGAATCAGCCTCAGATTCTGCTTTGATGTCTTCTTTTTTGTCGCTATTTTTCTATGCATGTTTTGCCACCTTCTTCGCTATTTGCTTGCGCTCTCGAGCTGGGCCTTGGAAAACTGGATCTTCATTATCTGAACTCCTTCCGTGTTTATCTTCTTTGAAGATAAACACGGAAGGAGTTATGAACACCTAAACCACAAAGGTGACAATCCATTTTCACTTTTAATCCAGCCTCTACCCTCAGTATTGGGATAATTGGTATTTCTTCTTATGCATTGCCTCCATATGTATGTTTGTAAATCAACAAGTTTTAAATGCTGGCTACTACTGCTCGAATCACGAATCAGTTTGGAACTGCATTTCTATTTCAGTTTCTCAAACATCCTAACTCTCGTTTTTACTATATCTTCATCGTCTCTTTCTGTTTATAAAATTATCTGCCAAAATTGTGTCGCGTGATAAAACTCTGCTACAGGCACGGCTGATGTCCCTAATTCTTCTAGAAGGTATACTTTTCAACATTTCAACATCTCTTTAAAGGACTTAATTTTTCCAACACCAAAGTGATATGACTTTGTGCCTCACCCTGTTAGTGAATGGAATGCAGTTACTACATAACACACATCATTCCCAAAGTGATTCGAAATTGATTGAACGCATATATAACAATCTGCAATGAGGTGCATCTGCCAGTCATTTGACGGCTTTAAAGGGTAAATTCCAAACAACACTAGCACCAGAATATCAGCATCAGTAGCACTGATGATAACATTGTTGTCGGATATTGATGAGAAGTAAACAACTCTTGTATCTGCTTCTTGGTGGCTGACATCAGGTAGTTTATCGCAAGAGTCGGATGACAATCTCCATGTAATATCTACATCGTTAACATTTAAGTGACAGCTTATTGTAGTATATCTTATAATAATTAACCAAGAATCTGATTAACTTAGTTTTGTTCTCAGAAGAACTGAAGAATGATTGCCAATCGCTGGACTTTGGCATTGTTTGCAAAGGGCTTGAAATCATGACACGTCTAGGTGCCGTGCTTCTTTTCTGCTGTGTTGGTTGTTTGATTGTCCCCTGTTCATATTAATCCATGGCGATTATGATTTGCTTTGGATTTACAGACGCTGGAGGTGTGCAGAACGTTAATAAAGCTAATGCATATTCTTTCCATGTTGATTTTGTTTTGACAGATCTTACAGCTGCCATCCCATCGAATATCCAGTCACTTCCGTCGTTTGGATTTTCTGCCAAGCAGTCTGCCTCCTCTATGGGATGATTTCTAAAACCAGCTTTGGAACTTTGGCGAAAGACCCCATCTGGTGCAGCTAAAGCAAGTGGTGTGCTTCTTCCAAAGATGTAGATTTGCCAACGAAAATTCCAAATGCTTGCTTATCCTCCTTTAGTACATTGATGACCTTGGCCTCTATAAAGGCTGTCCATGAACCTAAGGGGCAACATTTTTCGTTTGTGTTATCTGATAACAGATATCCAACAACACCTGTGAGCACCCATAAAATGTTTTGTTTAAGATCCCAATCTAGCTTTTATCTCTCCTTTTTATCCTGAAACGCTGGTATTACAGAGGGAAAAATTTTCTTTGTGGTTTTGTATACACCATAATCCCTTGCTTCTTGTACTAGCTTTCCAGCAGCTTCAACTTTTCCAACCATCACTTGTTCTTCATTTGATTTCCCCAGAAATACAATGCCGTTGGTAGAATGTGTTGTTTTAGCTCCTGTTGCCGTTTTTTGCTTGCCATCTGAGTTATCGATGGCAATATGAAGGGGCTCATGCTTCACAAGTCCACTTGGAATTCCAGCAATTGAATTGATGGTAATAATTTGTGCCCAAGCATTATTGAGTGTTCTTATATCATTTTATGATATACCATGGCCAAGCTTGCTCTGCAGTGTTGCTACTTCTTTGCTTCCAGTTATTCTGTTGATGATAAGCCCCATCATTATTGATTTGGGAGATCGCTTTCCTGTTGTAAGTGATTCCCAGTCACTAGAAATAGACCAATCTCTGTCACTGCAGATTTTGCTTGAGAGATTCACGAAACCATCCTGGGTTTTCTTGGCATGCGGTCAAGAGACCATGCAATTGTATTCTTCTCGTTTCTTTACTTCTTCTAAGGATTTCTGGTTCTCTTCATCCAACTTTGAACTTCTCAGCTGATTGACAAAAAAGCATAGCATCGCTTGTGATACAGAACATCTGCGGCAAATAGATCATGACTTAAATGAGAAAGAATATCAAGACGCTTTCTAGCCTCAGCATATCTATCATGAGAACCATAAAGGCATTTTGATTACGAGTCTCACTTGTTTTTAGGCTAGTGAATTATTGCAATAGATATAGAATAGGACTTAGTAATAAAACTCACCTTTTTTCTATTGTCTTTATCGAGTCGATTCCCGCTGCTCTTAGGACTTGTGTGACATCTTTTTTGATATACCTTCATTGCATAAAATACATAACTGATCATTCTTTTTCTTTAAATACGGTTCTGCGGGCATGTTCTGGCTAGTATATTCGTTTAAAATTTTAGACTTTTTTCCTCTCAAATTACAGAAAATGGATTTGTTTCAAGTTTAAAGGGTGAAATCAATCGGAAGTCCATGTATTAGCAAAGCAAGCACTGAAATTATGACATCATCACTGAAATTTTGACAGTCAATATCTCAAATACTATAAGTGCTAGGGTGTTGTTCTTTTATACTTTTTGCATATATTTTGATGGTCTATCCAATGGTGCAAACTTTGAAATTGCTCCTTTTCATTTTTGCTTGACCGTTAATTATTTAATGAGCTACCCATGTGACCGGATGTGATATTTTGATTGGTATCTGGTGGTTTCGTATTCTCCAGCAACGAAGGATCACAAAACTGTTTTTAGAAGTTTTACAACACCTAACTTTAGTTTGTTATGGTATTTTCCCTGTCTATATGAAAGTTTGAATCAATATCTTTGATATATTATAATATGTTAAAAGATTTCTAGGAACTAGTTCCTTAGATGTGTGGAATGCATGAATATGATTTTAGTTTTGAGAAAATTTAATGCCTCCACTGATGAAGCTCTGATCAGCTCTCAGATTTAGGTTCATTACAACACTTAAACAAACGCATTTTTCATTCCAATTTTTTCCGACTGCTCTGAAAAGTAATAAATCAGGGGAAAAAGAATGAGGACTAATTATATGGTTGAAAATACAACTTACTGGGTACTAATAACTTGATTGTAGCTGTCTTTCTTCTTGAGCACTGCCACCTTTTAAACTCGATCAGAACCCTTAAATTTGGAATCTAAGAGTAGCCTTGATGATATGCGCATCAAGGCTGTGGTAGTTTCCCCTCCTGTGCCTTGGGCGCTCCCTGGTGGAAATACAGTAAGGCCCCGCATTTAAGAAACCTTTTTTTCACAATTTAGCCTAAAATGTTTCTTATATCTATGGTACTTCTTCATTTTTTAGTCTTAAAGTTTCTTTTTTCATTTTTAGAAAGTCCTTGAAAAAGTTTGTTACAAGAGAATTGGTTGTTTATTGATAAATTGGCCCTGTGTGTAGGTCATTGATGGCTGCTAGCAAAAAGAAATGTCTCTTGGTAACAACTTGTTATACTCTGCATGAATCAGAATGTACCAAAAACAGGACAAAGTATAGCATGATAAAAACAGCAAAAACCAAAAAAAAGTGTTCATCTCATCTCATCCGATCCATTTGTATTGGTATCAATACAATCCATAAAAAGCTTCAAGCATTATATCTGCAGTGTATGGTCTTTTCCTCAATGCTTCTCTAGCTTTCCAAAGATTTCTGATGCCTGAAATAAAGTTTGCAATGAATCTGTAGTGAATGGGAACTTCTAGTCCTTTTCCCTGTCCCAAGTTGTATCTGGATCCAATAACTTCTGCTTCAACCACACCACCCATGTCTAGGAATCTAGAGAAATTTTTTGAAAATTCAATTGGAACCTGACCAACAATTGAGGCTTCTTTTACGACTTGAACTGCATATTCATCATCATTGTTGTCTGGCTATTGGTAGCACGAATAGACTTCTCCAATCACAGTTTTAACATCTTTGTAGTAGATACCCTCTCAGTGAACTTTCAAAGAAAAATGATTCAAAATAGTCTCCACTCATACTTTACCCTGGGTACCAGACTTTCAATGTCAAGAAAAATGAAAGTCTGGTCTCAAGAGAACCTAGCCTCATTTCCATGCTGTGTAACTGACCAATCAGTAGCGAGCATTCACATTTTGTGCACGTTCAAAGGTCACGTCAAGACAATAGAATTGAGAAAAATTAACTGTGGGATAAAAATGCAGACCAGGACCAATTCTGAAATTCTGAAAACAAGATGGCGACGGCTGACGAAGGCAAATTGAAAGTTGCCGTAAAGAGACACTGTAAGATCTCGTTTTCCAAATGTGGATGATGTATCGAGCATGCAGTTTGAAGCCCTACACTCTTTATTTGATTGGAAAAGTGACACATTTGCCACTCTGCCTACTGGCTGGACATTGCAAATCATTGATTTTTTAGCTCAGGTGCCTTATTGCGAAGAAGTCGATGTTTTTAGGCCACTCCAAGTCCAATTCCATAATAATTGTTATTTCACCCCTTTTGGCGATAATGGATATGCAGTGCAAGGACGACAACAACGGAATCATTTTTGACTTGTATATGTCACATCAAGACAATTGAATTGAGAAAAATTAACTGCAGTAGCTACTACATATGATAACATCTTAAAATAAATATCAGTATGACTACATTATTAGCCGGATAGGGTAGTCATTTTTCATACAATAATATTCAATGGGGCTAGGCTGGTGCTAATCAGTCATCAGTCATACCAGTTGTAATAAATGAAGGTGAAGGTGAAATGGTGTTTTAGCGCCAGTCGCTAGGATCTCAGTAGTAGGTTAACTAATCGAGACCTCGACCCTGGCCGTGATGCTACCGTGGCTGGGCTCGAACCCTGACCACACTGAGCTTCTGACACCAGGAGTCAGCTGGATTACACCACGACGCCACAGCACCTTCATAAATATTCCACCTGAGAAAGACAAATAAATATTCCACCCGAGAAAGACAAACCATGACATCTCAGCATTGGTACCCTCATTTAGATACCTGCATTTTGGCTTGATTTTCTAATCCACAATAATAACTAGTAACTTGCCATTTTCCTTGGATTTACTCTAAAATCTTTAATTTATTAGCAAGTCTCCAAATATGAGTCATCATTGCTGGTTTGAAAGGGGTATTTAGATTCCATGCCCATAGTTGCCTATTTGCAACCTGCATGCATGATGATGATGTATTATTTTAGGTGTCTTCAGAAGTAATGAAAATATGAATAAGGTGTATCAAACCAATGAAGTATTTGTAAAAATTGAAATATGGAATAGTTCTATTTATAGGTTCTCTTTTCTATGCTGTCCATTCAACTCTTCTTAATATGGAAGAGAAAAAAGTTTTTGCAAATGCTTTTACAAAAAGTAACATAAAATTTAGAAAAGTGCCCATTAAACCCTAAAACTGGTTGTTGCAAGTGACCATCAATTCTTTTAAACCTCCCATTTTTCAAATGCTTCTTGCATCCCTGTTATTTGAATCATGTGGCATTTCATCATAGTTCGAATGCATAGCATATCATGCCTAAAACTGGAAAAATTGCAAACAAAGATTATGCTCTGCATACTTTGCATGGAGAGGGTCTTTTGGATGCACATAAGGCATTTCCTTCATCTTCAACAACACACATGTTGACACTTTCATGTTTTGTGAGAGGCACTATCAAAAAGCAAAAGATTTGTGTTTGCAACAGTTCATTATTAAACAATTTGAAAACTATCACATAAAATATTAAAAGGCTAAATGCTACTAAGCACAAGTCTGCAGAGTATGGCAATCTTGTGAAGACTGTGGGGCACAATTACGAAAAGTTTGGGATCACTTTTGAACCAAAGTGCACAGGGTACATCAGCAACTGGGCACAAATCAGGGGGTTGGAGAAAAACGTAATACACAAGTCTGGGATGAACCATTATCACAAAAAGGTACACATATCACAATCACATTTTCGTTGTCTAGAGAGGATCCATCTCAAGTTGTCCAAAAGCACCTTAAGGGCTCATTGGCCATACTCTGCAGGCTGAAAAAATACAATTTTCTAAGGTTTAGGTATGGCCTTAGGTATTAGGTATTCAGCATTGTGATGCCCATAATTGGCTTTACTTATTAGTGATAACATGGATAAAGAGGGCAACAGTAACATTTGCCCACACTTGTTAACAAGTTGTTTGTGCATCACCACATCTCAATTGCAGCAAATATATTTGGGTTGTAATAAATTTGTTCAACTCAAGGTAATGCTTTTTTTCATAAATCAGAGTAACCTCAAATTCAATTGGCTAAGATTTGGCATAAGAATAGGCTAGGCCTCAAAGGCCTGTCATTGGTTTGGTGCAGCTGACTACTGTCTCCGCACAACTCTGGTAGATACCACTGAAAGTAGTAAAAGCTCTGCCATCCTTTAAACATTTGAATGTTCGGCATTCTTTCTAAAGTTAGGTTTGTATTATTCTAACACATACTGGCTCGATAAAACTTTTCCTGGCTCAGATTTCGAAAATTGTCTTCCTCCATTTTCTGGTTCTGATAGTCTGACAACAGCAACAGTTCAGAAATCCAGTCTGCAAAATTTCCATTGCCAGAGTGTTGCACGGATGACTGATTTAACAAGGAAATGAGGCTAGGTTCTCTTGGGACCAGACTTTCATTTTTCTTGAAATTGAAAGTCTGGTACCCAGGGTACTCATACTTTGATGAGACAGCAAACTGGCTACTTAATGCTGCTTTATGTTCAAAGGAAGGCCAATGGCGCATTTTTAAAATTTTTTTTATGCGAGAGACCCAAGACTATGCCTTCTGCACGTCCATGAACATACACTGGAAAATAATTGATATTAACGGTCAAGATGAGGTCCTCTTTCGGAGAGATTTATCATTTGTTACCTAGAAATTGTCGTTTGTTTACGACCAATAATTGTGGTCGGCTGCAGTGCATATAATGAAAACATCCCGAATTCCTTGCCTTTGACCTTAACCCTTATTCACTTTTTTATTTTTTTTCAAATTTTTTCACTTCTTGGCAGTAATTGCTTGAGTATGTGTTGGTGGGAAAAATTGGCGGGAAAATGTTTTCTTACCCATAGGCAATAGTGTGCTCAACTACTGCAATAGGCAATAGTGTGCTCTACTTCAGACTTACATCTCAAGGAAGGAAAAATTGGATGATTCAAGCATGATGACCAAAGGAAAAATTATACAACAATTTTGATTTGAGTTACCGAAGTTTAAGCTTTTATCTTGAATTAAAATGCTGTAAATCCCAGAAAGGTAACAAAACTGTGACAAAAACCTACCTTACTTAATCCCAGCGTAACAAAGAACTAAAATGATAGTGACATGATAATAAAATGATAATAATGATTTGTAATAATCATGTATAATCACAAGTGAGAATAAGATACACTTAACAAGCCCAGAAAACTGAACCTGCTATCAAGCTTCAGGGGGCTCCAGGTACAAGCTTTTGGCGTGACTTTTATACCAACATTTATTTTTAGAAAACAGCGATTTTAATTGGTCTTGAACAATTCAGGTGATGAACACGTTGGAAGAGGCGGGTTTGGTATATAAATGCGTTAATGACATTTGCAATAGATAAACCAATAAAAAAGGTAAACATATTAATATTGTCATTGTTTTTTTTCTAAACCCTGCGCATCATTATTCAGATATCTCAAATAAGAAGCACAAGGTTCTGTGTCAGGCTAAAAATATCCATTCGACTTCAAGAATGCACAAAAAGTGAGATTTTGTTTTGCATTTTGGCCCATCGTGTATATTCTTGATCGATTTCCTTCTTGTCAACATATCCTACATTTTAAAATTGTTACAACTTGAAATACTGTTACATTTTTTTCAAATACTGTTGCATTTTTTCAAAGGATCATGATAATATTTTTAGAAGAAATTAAACAATGCTACAAAATACCATGAAATTCGGATGTCTGTCTCAAATCCTATTGAAAGAGATTCAATTTCCAGACTTCAAGGTGAGGGTGCCTTGCTTAGCTTTCTAATATTATCTATGTTCTTGTTGCATACAATTATATAATTGCACATATTTTCCAGGTAACTGAGAACACACGATGGAGGCACAAAGAATCTTTAAGAAAAATAAAAGATGCTTTAGAAAAAAACGGTGAATTTACTAAAGTTACAAAATTCATAGTCACAATACCAGAAAAAGAGAGGCAGCAAAACCATATAGTGGGCACAGTAAGTAGCACGTTTTGCTTAAGTTAGTTTTACATACCAGATAATGAAATACAAAACTACTGTATGCAATTTAGCGCATGGAATGCATGATTAATTACCCCAATTTTAAGAGTGTTTGTTCAATTTTATGAGTAAATTAGTTTTTGCCGAGATATCTGATGAATCTTGGGTATGTGTCAATATTGGTCCATTTACGCCCAAGCATAAATGATGATTAATGCGCAGGTCTGGTGTTTGGTTCCCTTGCTCACAGCCATGTGCTTGTCATTCAGTCAGGCCCAAGAAGAAATGAACTGGGTTTGCGAATTTGCTGCGTAATAAACAACTTGAAATTCTTAATACTGATATGGTGTTATCTTTTAATGTATTGCCAAGAGTGTACTCATTTGAGCTGTCAAATTCAAATCTAAACATGGAAATGGTTATAAAGTTCAACTATGAAAGGATTGGGCAATGGTCCGAGAACAGAATAGGCCAGCGTTAATATGAATGAGGATGACTACGATGGTGAAGTGAAGGCAGTACCAATTTGCCAAGAAACGCTTCTCCTAGAACTGTATTGCAAGTGTGTGGATTGCCAAGTTCAACCATCAATCTCGAAAGAACAGTATTTTGTAGTATACAATGGATCAAAAGTCTCAAGTGGGAAATAATGGAAATTCAAATCATCTTCGAAGATGGCAGCTGGCTGGCAAGAAGCCAAAGGCCTGAAGAGAGATGAGAATTCAAGGGAGCAGATCAAAAGCGAATCGATAGGAAGGGAAGTATTGTTTAAAGCTTCTTTATTGTTTTGAATGTTAATTAATGGTATTCGGCTTGCAAAACGACTACCTTAAGATTAAAACCCAATTCTCAAAAAAAGCTAACCTTCTTTCCTGTTCAAGCTGTTTGTTACCCACATAATCCCAACATAACAAAGTTGGCAAGCATCCAAGTTGCAATGGCCAGTGGCCAGGTATAGGCACTGCCAATATGCAAAGCTTAGCAAGCATAGCATTTTACATTGCTTTCACCCTCAACCTTTTTTAACACATTACTTGCCTGCTCAGGATTGCCCATAATAGAAAGCCTATCTCAGATTATTTACACTGTTCCCTGCCATTGCACAATGTCAATGGTTTCTCCAATGCTGTCATAGCTTCTAAATATATTGGCTGCTATAGACACCCCTCTATTATGATCGCTCAATTAATTTGTTGTGCACTGTCACACAATAACTTTAGAAAAACCAAACAGGAATTTATTCCAATTATCGTGTACTTTATTTATCATGGAATAGGTCTGCCTTCATCGGTAGGGATTAGGATTACAAGTAGGTTTACGATATTGGTAGGGTTATTAGAAATATACAAGATTCTTTGTCACTGGTGATGTATAAAAGAACTTGACTTCAGCAATGTAATGGCTGATAAAATGGATGCAGCATAAGTACTGTACCAGTTTATCACTTATTCCAGTGAAGGTGCAGGGTTGGCTATTTGGGCTGTATTTTGGAGGGTTGGCTACCTACAATTTGGTGGCATTCTTGTATTCGTAAACAAAGTGTCATTGTAAGTTATTATGCTGTCATGAATTTGCTAAAATATGATACCAAATACTGCATATCCCCTGTGTGTATATTGTCTCATTTGTTTATCTTAGAGGCCGCCACGCATTAATGGTCCATTTACGCCCAAGCGTAAATGATGATTAATGCGCAGGTCTCGTGTTTGGTTCACTTGCTCACAGCCATGTGCTTGTCATTCAGTCAGGCCCAAGAAGCATTGAACTGGGTTTGCAAATTTGCTGCTTAATAAACAACTCGAAATATTCAATACTGATATGGTGTTATCTATTTATTTACTAATAAAAATGATAAGGAATTGTCTCACCGCGAATCGCTGTTGCAGAAAAACCTTGAGAGAGAAAGACTTACTTTTGTGCTTTTCTGTATCTTTCAATAATCGCTATGAAGCAACTAACCAACTAAAATCCAACTAACTAAAAATTTGCTATGTACAGGTATATAAAATTAAAACAAGGAAACGGAGTATAATTTTCTACCTACGATTTCAAATACTGTTCGAATCCAAAGTTTTTTGAGTTTTCTTTAATTCCATGAATGTTCCATAACGGAGAATATTAATGTCCGTACCGATCCGGAAAGTGAACGTGACGTCCCGAGCAAGTCGTACGAGTTTGTGAATCCTTAGCTGAAGATGGCGGTGATGCAGTTGACTGTAGCATTGATTCAGGTGTTGTTGTAGAGGCTGAAGCTGAGAAGAAATCGGAGTCGAGATAGGCTGATTTCAAACAATCAAGGCTAATTGTTTGCCGTTTGTCTTTGATTTCGAGAGTGAAATGTTTGTCTGTTCATTTCAAAATTTTATAAGGGCCATCGTACGGTGGTTGAAGAGGTTTGCGGATGGCGTCATGACGAACGAAGACATGTGTGCAGGTAGCGAGATCGTTTGGAAGATGCGATTTCGGTGTTTGGGGGCGAAGTGAGACAGGCCGTAGTTGTTGCATTGAATGTTGAAGACGGTGCGAATAATTTGAAGGTTGGAGATCAGAGTGTGCTGTTGATGGTGCGAAGAATTGTCCTGGTATACGAAGAGTAGTACCGAAGACGAGTTGAGCAGGCGTACAGTTGAGATTAGGTTTGAACGTTGAGCGAATACTGAGAAGGATGAGCGGTAGAAGTTCAGTCCAGTGTGAGGTGTCGGTGTAAGATTTGATTGAGGCTTTGAGTTGGCGATGAAATCGTTCGAACATGCCGTTGGCGCAGGGATGATACGAGGTTGTGTGAATGTGTTTTATTCCAAGTAATGCAGAGAGAGAATTGAATAGCAAAGACTCGAACTGTGAACCGCGATCCGTTGTAACGGTAGAAGGAACACCCAAGACTGATATCCATCTAGTAACGAAAGCACGAGCAACAGTTTCTGCGGAGATATCTGCAATAGGAATAGCCTCAGGCCAACGAGTGAAACGATCGATGCAAGTAAGAAGGTATTTAGAGCCATTAGATGGTGGAAGAGGACTGACGATGTCAATGTGGACGTGATCAAAACGAGAATATTGAGTTGAGAAAGTACCGAGTGGAGTGATAGTGTGGCGATGAATTTTTGCTTTTTGACAATGAAGACAGGAACGAGTCCAATTACGAATGTCCTTGTTGATGCCGGGCCAAACATAACGCTCGGTGATGAGCTGCTGAGTTGAACGAATGCCAGGGTGTGAAAGCGAATGAAGATTATGGAAAACAATACGGCAAAAGGATGAAGGAACATACGGTCGAGGAGTGTCGGTTGAGGTGTAGCAAAGAATAGTTCCAGATGAGAACAGCAGAGGAAATTCTTTCAGTTGGAGTGAAGATGATTGTACATTAGAAAGTTCTGGGTCTTCTTGTTGAGCTTGAGCGAGAAGAGTGAAATCCAGTTGAGGTGAAGAAGTATGCAGAGCGTTAATATCCGTTCGAGAGAGTGTCAGCTACGACATTTTCCTTGCCATGGATGTGACGAATGTCGGAGGTGAACTGCGAGATGTAATCGAGATGACGTGTTTCTTGTGGAGAGTAACGATCGGGTGTGGCAGATAGAGCGTGTGTGAGTGGCTTGTGATCTGTTAAGACGTAAAATTCTCTTCCTTCTAAGCAGTGACGAAAGTGTCGAATCGAGAAGTAGATTGCAAGTAATTCGGGACCAAAGGTACTGTACTTGCTTTCTGCTGGTTGAAGTCGCTTAGAGAAGAAGGAGATAGGGTGCCATAAACCATTGATGTGCTGTTGGAGAACTCCCCCGACGGCAACATTGGAGGCGTCAACCATGAGGCAGTATGGTGAGTCTGGAGCAGGATGCACTAGAATTGTAGCTTTGGCAAGAGCAGACTTGATTTCATTGAAAGCAGACAAGGCTTCTGCGGAAAGGTTGAGAGACTCTTTATTGCGTTTGGGAGAGATTAGATCTGTCAGTGGTTGGACGATGGATGCACAGCATGGATTGAAGCGACGATAAAAATTTATGAGGCCAAGAAATGCTCTGAGTTTCCGCAGTGAGGTATGTGGCTGGAAATCTTGAATGGCTTTGACTTTGTCTGGAAGAGGTGAAATTCCATTAGCTGAGATGAAATGACCTAAAAATTCCAGTGATGATGAGCCAAAGATGCATTTAGATGGATTGATGACGATACCATATTCGGTGAGGCGTGTGAAGAGAATTTCGAGATGTTGAAGATGCTCTGATTCAGATGTGCTGGCAATGAGGAGATCGTCGATGTATGCAAAGACAAAATCAAGACCACGCAGAACCTGATGAATGAAGCGTTGGAAAGTTTGAGCCGCATTGCGAAGACCAAATGGCATTCTAACAAATTCAAACAGTCCAAATGGAGTGGTTATGGCTGTCTTGTGGATGTCTGATGGGTCAACAGGGATTTGGTGATATGCTCTGACTAGATCTAATTTGGAGAAGATGATTTTGCCGTGGAGGTTGGATGAGAAATCTTGAATGTGTGGAAGGGGATAACAATCTGAAATGGTTGCTTCGTTGAGTGCGCGATAGTCGCCACAAGGACGCCAATTGCCTGGAGTGGATTTTGGAACCATGTGGAGTGGTGATGAACAGTCGCTGTCCGAAGGACGAATAATTCAAAGTTGTAGCATGTGATAAAATTCAGACTTGGCAATTTTAAGGCGATCAGGTGCAAGTCGATGAGGACGACAGAAAACAGGTGGACCTCGTGTGCGAATGTGGTGAGCGACGGTGTGCTTAACTGCAGTGTCTTTGTAGGTTGGGCGAGAGATGTCTGGAAATTTGGCTAAAAGTGTCGAGTATGGTGTAGAAACGTCAGGCAAAGCATAGACAGGGCATGGTGATGAATCTGATGAAGAGATACCATGAATTGACAAGCTTGTGGTTGTGTCTACGAGTTGACGTTGGGCCATATCTACTCTTAAACCGAAGTTAGCCAGGAAATCAGCACCAAGGATTGGAAATGGCAGATCAGCAATGATGAAAATCCATCGGAAATTACGGTGAAGACCTAAATCCAGGGTCAAGGATTTTTCCCAGTAAGTTGAGATGGGAGATTTGTTGACGGCTTGCAAAGTGAGAGGAGATGATCGATGTTTGTCAGAAGATGAGGGAGGAATCACACTAACATCCGCGCCTGTATCCACCAAAAAGCGTGTACCAGTGTATCTATCGGTGACGTAAAATAGGCGACTTGTTGTGGATGAGCCAGGAGGACTTGTCGCCTCTAGTCGCTGGCTTGAGAGTTTTCCTGGTTCTGGGCAGTGGTTGTGTTGGTGGGTGGGTGGGTTGAGGTGAATGTGCAGGGTGGATTGCAGTGTCTGGCATTGCTTCCGAATTTCCAGTGATACCAACAAAAGGGGTGGTTCTGATTTTGGCGATTTGGTGATCGTGAGAAGGATGAATTACTATGTCCTGGAGAACAAGATTGGCTACGACCACGGAAACGAGGCTGTGACTGAAATTGGTTGGTGAGAGCCTGAATTTGTGTGGCAAGATTATTGATTTGGCCTTGAAGATCTGAAATGCCTTTTGCAGGGTCAGAATTATTTGAAGATGAAGGGCCAGGTGTGATGGAAGCCAGAGAAGGTGTAGGCAGAGCAAACTCGAGAATTTTATCAGCTAGAGTGGCCAGTTGATCAATGGAAAAGGTGTCGGCAGATGAGGCGAGAATAAGTTGGGCGTTCATGGAAAGACGTTGGAGAAAAAGCTGTCTTAATATACGATCTTCTAAAGTATTTTCACCTAAAAGCTGCCGCATTCTACGCAAAAGTTGCGAGGGTTTTTTATCGCCGAGTTCTTCTGATATTAATAGCTGGTTTAACCGTTTTTGTTCTGATGTGGAAGTGCGTTTTATTAGTTCAGTTTTCAATTTGTCATAAGGTTGATCATTGGGTACGTTTATCAGGAGATCTCGAATTTCTTGTGCAACTTCTGGTTGTAAAGATGCAATAACATGAGCAAATTTTGTTTGCTGACTTGTAATGTTTCTGGTAAGAAATTGTGCCTCAACTTAGGCAAACCAAACTTGAGGATCATTTGGCCAAAATGGTGGAATTTTAATGCTTACCGTAGCGACTGGCGAAAGAGTTGGTACTGCTTCAGTGGCTGAAGAACTGGCAGAGCTAGCTGAAGTTGATGCTGATTCTGTATTCATTATGAGATCGTTGAAAATGACGAAACTGATCGAAATACGAATGAAACTGATCGAAACCTCAAGAAACTGTTCGAAACTTGAAATAAACGTCGTGAAAAATTGATAACGAAAATCCATCAACCAGGACGAGATAAACAAACAAACACGTTGTGAAATGCACGGCGAAAGAACGCGAATTGAAAACAGCGATGATTTAAATACGGCGAAAAGTTAAAAAGACGATGAGTCAATATGATATATACAGTAATAAATGATGATAAAAGTTATTGATAAACTACGAACGGCAACAGTCTTGAATTGACTTTGATATCAACGAAGAACGAGTAACGAGAATAACAACGAATTGAATAACGAGATTGATTACGTTCAGTACGATGAATACTGCAATGTTTTCATTCAAAGATAATGCCAATTTGTGTCTCTTGTTTATCAAGAAAAATATTCTATCGATTTATTACTGTCACGTCGTGGTCACCAAATTAGCAAATAAGGGTTATTTATTTACTAATAAAAAATGATAAGGAATTGTCTCACCGCGAATCGCTGTTGCAGAAAAACCTTGAGAGAAAAAGACTGACTTTTGTGCTTTTCTGTATCTTTCAATTATCACTATGAAGCAACTAACCAACTAAAATCCAACTAACTAAAAATTTGCTATGTACAGGTATATAAAGTTAAAACAAGGAAACGGAATATAATTTTCTACCAACGTAAAAATAAATAAAGCTGAGTAATAATAGGAAGAAAACTAGAGGTAAGAGGAAAAACGAGGTATGAGAGAGGGATGACTAAACCTAGGTGGAAAAACCAAAACAAAGGGATGGGAATACCTAATGGAAAAGCTTGCTGCGCTATGACGCAAAAGGAAAAAGACATAGAAATGTTACGGTCAGTGAAAATCTGACTTTTGAATTTTGTGTTTTTAATGAGATGGTCGGAAAGAACATCTCAAATGGCATACCGGAATTTGATGACCCAGGACCCAGAAGGAGGATCAAGGATCAGGACTCAGGACCAGGACCAGGACTCAAAAGGAGGACCCATTGCTTGTTATTTGTTGATTCTTCAGTTCCATCGACTAAAGTATTTCTGTCGTTGATTTTGTTGTGAAACATTAATTGAGAAAGGGCCTCCGAGCAGAATATTCCTAAGGGCCCTGAACTGCTCTGTTGCGCGACTGGTTGGCTGTCTCAAAATTAAGCCCCTGTCAATCTGTCATATAAGCACTCATAAAAATTCATTTATCCATTTAGGCCCCTCTTGAATAAGTTGCCATCTCAGAATTAATTCTTGGAAATAAGACCTTTTGGATAAGCCCCACTACAAAGAATATTTTTTCTCATAATCAGGAACATATTTCTCATTGGAATGTCTGTCTTGGGCGTCTTGAATAAACACCCAAGCCCCACTCAAACAAGCAATGACTTGAGCTTTTGCCAGTTTTCCTTATGCTTAGACCTCGTTAACACGACAGAAATTGGGTTGGCTTTGGTCCGAGCAAGTGCCAGTTCTGCTTCTTTTTCAACACGTTCACAGTACGCGAAGTAACTGGATCGGTTCCGATCCGACCCAGAAATACAGGCTACTGTATTAATTGTGTTGACGCATGCGTTACCAGACTTCATGCTACAAAACTACTTTAAATTTCTTCGTTTTATCAAAGATTTATCTTGTGGCTGGGGGGGGGGGGCTAAAGCATAAAAATCGAGTTCTCTTCGAAAAACGATGTGCTCTTGCATTTATTCATTAAAATTTAGTAACGTTTCGTATCCGTACCAGTTTGGATCCGATCCAAGTACACAGGATCTAAACAGAGCCAGAGAAGAGCTGGCTCAACTTCTAAACAGATCCAGAACTGGCTCTTATCACTAATGTACGGATCCAAGAGATCCCTTGTAAACGAAGGCGTTTTCGAGCCAAAACTGGCTCTGAATCGGACCAGAACCGATTAAGTTTCTCTCGTGTAAACAGGGTCTTTGTTACCATCAAACGTAATGAATGCATAATAATCTAGATTTCGTGGTCAGTTCAATTCATGACCATGAAACCTAAACCTATTACCTGAATGGCTGGACACTCAAAATACGACTATGGCACACGCAAGTCACCACAATTAAACCCGGTTTGTTACCTGATAAGCCCACTTTATCTGTTGATAAACCTACTTTACCAGTGATAAACCCATTCTATCTGCTGATAAACCCACTTAATCTGATATCTTTTGTCTTACAATAGAAAAAGTGATATTTGGCGAATAAACCTACTTCATCATCAGATAAACTCACTTCTACCCACTCTATCTCCTAGAAAGCTAATTTGTTTAAATTACATAAGACTAGGAAATTTGCAGCTGAACGAACTTTGCAAGTATGTTTTGCGTTGTTTTCCTCTTATTCATTATATATTGTAGTTCTGAGTTTCACAACTGACCATACTTGGACAAATACTTTCTTATATCCCTTTATTTACCACCATAAGAAATATCCAAGATAACGAACTCAAATCTTTCAGCGAGATATATATGGGTCAAGAAAGATTTTTTTCCAAAAAGCCCTAGTAGGCCAAATTACAGCAACCACCTTAACGTTTCTCATTATTTGACATCCTTAAATGAAAGAACTCTGAAAATATTACTAGAAAAGTACATTCTTTCCTTCATTTAGTCGTTCACATTTAGAAAAAAAGCACTTTTAAATTTAGGCCAAAATTTTGTCTGACTGAAAATCAGTCAAAAGTTCAAAGTGTGCTTCGAAATCATGTCGCCATCTTGAAAGCAAAAGCTAAAGCTATAGTTTTTGCATAATGTCCATCTATTACTTCATGTAAAAACGTATGTATCATATTATTATACGGAACAGGAATTTTGATGGCTTTCTCTGATGGTGTTGATGGTGGAACTTGGAAGTACCGTCGGTAAACAAAGGGATATACTAATGTATGAGCAGTAGCTAAGCATAAGGCGAATATGGATAATGACAGGTTTATTTGTCGCTACAATAGATGTTAGGATACTTAAACCTAAAGACAGCGCAAGGTAATGTTGGCTGTTGTACAAATTCTACAGCCGCGCCTAGTATGCTATGGATGTTGCACTAAGGGATATCTTACTTGTTAATCCCAGTATTACAGTTACTCATACTTAACGACAACGATTAATTCCTTTTGCAAATGTTGTACAAACAATGCCGACAATAGTTACTGAAATCTAAATTTGTTTCTTATTTTTCATCTGAGGCTGGACATGTTCTTACAATGTTCATACTTTCTTGGCCAATTTTAGCCTCAATGTTCTAATCATGTCTTCTTATCGGTTATTATAAAATATACACTGATTAGGTACCTTTAAAATATAAGAGCTTCATTTTATACATCGGATGCTTACAAGAAGAAGACTGAGAGAAATGAAGAGAGGTATATTTTGTATATTATAATTGAGCCTGGTTGAAAATGCGGAACTCGTGGAACATATTCTCATAAGCAATTGTGAAATCGATATTCACGAATGAACTTGTAAGTCCTGCATCAATAAGATAGAAAACGAAGTACATTTCCTGTTAGATTGAAAGAACTATGAAATTTAGCGAACACAATTTCTGAAGCAATCAACAATCAATGATCTATACCCCACGTTCATTAATATTCCAACGTTAGAAGAGCTGTTACCCTCCATACCAAAATATAGCAAAGCTATCGCTCTGTCCGAAGGACTATAGTAATCATCATAATCGTCGTCATAATCACCAATATTGTTTGTCATCATCATCATCACAATCGTTATATTTATTGTCATCATCTTCATCATCATTATCATAAACATCATCATCATGATTATCACAATCATCATCGCCATCATCATCATCATCACTCGCAACAGTTATGGTATTGGCAACCTATCAGTTCTAAGGAGAGACTAATGTAGCCAGTTTGAGAATCCTCTCAAGAATACGTCTGAGTTAATGGGCCAGCAAACACTTCCATTTGGTTAGTCTCATTTCTTTAGGAATTTCATACTAAATATTTAATCATGCAATTAGAAGATTTTTGCGACTTGTATCTGCAAAGCCATGGAAGGAACAATTGATTACTTCTACTGCCTCTTTCACATATAAACATTTGCAATCTTGGCTAAAATATTTGGAACAAGGCCTTTTTCCAAGGAATACGGCCTATTTCATGGACCTTTCCATAACTGTTATTCTTCCCCCTTGTACCCCAAAAACAATGTTGATAGCATACAGAGACAACTCTTGTTTGAAACAATATTGTAACTGGGGGGAAAGGGGAATTCATAGATAATAGCAGAACTATTCAGGCTGTTCCAACATATTTTGTCAAAGATTGTAGGGATGGAAATTGTGCCAATTTCACTGAGATCACTCACCATTTCATCCCACACTTCTCTCTTTCCCTTAGGCAACTCATCATCCCATTCTAACTTTAGTAGGCACAATTCCAGAAGCAACATCTTGGAACTTAATGGGGCTAACAAGCCCAAGACGATCAAACAATTTTGCTAACTAACTTAGTACAGTTCTCTTTGTTATCCTAGCATTCCTAACAATAGCACCTAGCTTGAATAAGTCTATCTCAAAGTTATCATCATTTAAATTTCAAGTCGCACCCGAAACTTTTGTCTTACCCTCTTCACTTTCAGTACCAAGAGTTTCCTTTGCATATGTCTCTTCGCTTGATCCAATTGCTTGATTGTTATCTTTCTCATTGAGCTCTATGGCCAGGGTTGGGTCGTTGATTTTCTACTTTCAAACCTCCTTGCTTCATTCTATTCTTTGCTTTCAACTGAAGCTCTCTAGCACCTTGCAGATTTGCACACCATGTCACCATATCGTCAACATAAAAGCTTTTTGCTAATTTATCTGCAAACTCTGGATCACATTCCTGAAATTTACTCAAACGAAACCTTAAGACAGCATTAAAAAAAAACGGGGAGAAATTTACCCCAAGTACTAGCCTATTGAATCGGTATACTTCAACATCGAACTCCTTAGAATCCTGATTCTTAGCTGATAAAAATCTCCTGTCTTATGGATCTACCTCCACATTCAAGAAGGCCTTTTCAATGTCTGCAAATACCCCGATCCTCTTTTCTCTAAATCTTATCATGATGTCAAGTAGGAGTGTATTTAAGGGTGGACCAACATGCAGACAACCTTTTAATGAGGTCCATTCTTTAATATCCTAAGATAAGGCATCATATTACAACTCTTACCTTAGTGTTTCGGATGTTTCTCTGACGACAACTTCATGATGTAGGTAATGAATCTTGTTAACCTTTTCAAGTTCTGGTACTTTCTGGATGATACCTGTGTCCACTTCCTCCTTAATTATCTTGTTGCATGCATCACTCACTGTAGGATTGTTCTTGAGTCTCTTCATCTGACTTGACCAACTGTCCAGGGCAATTGTACTGAGTACCTCTCACCTGTGAACGATATTGTATCCAACAAATCTCCATACACTTCATCCTCCTGAAGAATCCCCATACTTTTTAAATCTCAAAGTTTCATTGCATTTGCATCCATTTGAATCTGCTCTTGCATACATGTGGAAACTTGAAACACATTTTTTGGCATGCCAAGAGCAAGACATACATTGCAATGTTCTGACCTGTTTAATGTCATACCTTTACGAGAGCCTGATAGAAACCCAGCCCAGTTTTGTTTTTATCGCAACCGGGTCACCAGGCTCCCCTCCTAGTATCGCATCTCCTTGAATATCCAATAAGTAATCCATGCCTACAAGCTCATCAATCTGCAAAAAATCTTCACTCACACAAACATCTGAGAAGCAAATATTAAAAAGATGTTTATATTCATCTTTCAAAAGCTCAATATGTTCATTTTGAACTTCAGAAATTTGAAATTATGGATTTTGGAGCGAATAGGTTAAATGCAAAAACCCTACTGTAATTGTGTTGCCGGAATGAATAACAAATTGTTGAAATCTGCACCGTGTAGAATCGTTATCGAAAACTGCTTGTTGTTTCCTAATCTATTGACAATCTTATATATCTCTTTTCAGCAATGCAGCAAGAAGAAGTAGAACAAAAAGCAGTATGTTTATTCTTCATTTTTTTAACATTCAGTATATCATTGCTGATGTGAAACTTAAAAAGGTTTTTAATATCCATTCATTCATTGGGTGATCAAGAGACATTTTCAATCACATCTGGATTTTATATTTTTCTGGAAGATGGCAGATATCTTAAGTTTGGGAATCATCTCCGCGTGCAACGAATT
Organism: Chrysaora quinquecirrha; assembly: GCA_014526335.1. Taxonomy (NCBI): domain Eukaryota; kingdom Metazoa; phylum Cnidaria; class Scyphozoa; order Semaeostomeae; family Pelagiidae; genus Chrysaora; species Chrysaora quinquecirrha. The sequence goes on from JACTAT010000050.1 coordinate 222,459, forward strand.
TTATTGCGGATGCTTCAGGAGAGGTAGTGCAGCAAATTTGGCTTCAAATTCACCATTTATTGGAGTAAAACTGAAAAGCAGGATTTAAATTCCAGCTTATATGCTCAAGGACGCATTTAGTTAAGCATTTTTCTTTTCTGTAGCCTTATTTTTGTGTCCGAAAGACATATAATAAGGAAGTCTTTAACCGCATACTCACTCTATACTTTGGGTAACTCCCTGGTATTTGGGTTAAAAATATTCAGCAAATTCACAATTATTTTCGTCACCCTTTCAAACACTAATTGCATTGCTCGAATCATGATTGCATATTTTTATTCCATCTTTTGGAATGGTGCATGAGAAAGTATTTTATTGAATAAGAAATTCAGATACTAGAAAAGTACAATGGCTGATTTGACACACATCTCGCCACCAATTTCACTGCGTCTTTCGAAAAATGCGGCCGCACACTTGACAAACCGATGATGCATTGTTTAATGCTTAGATTACACGAGAGAAGGTAATTTTAGCTCTTCTTTAGTCTGTAAAATGATACTTATTGTTAAATTTCAAAAGGGACAAGGAACAACAATTGATGCAAAGACAGCTCCAGCAGACAAAAACAGTTGAACTGCTAGAGGAGCTGCATTATACAAAAATTTTGCAGATTGCTGAGCATTTTATTTCTTCGCTACATCAAATAGGGTAGCTGCACCAAGTTTTCTTTGATATCAAAGGTGAAGGACCGACATATTTTCATTATCATTGTTTTGGCAATTTGCTAAGAACAAGAGTTTAGATGTTTACAGTTGTTAAATGGAAAAAATATTTCCAAAATATTAACAAATTGAGGGTGTGATTTTTCGGTGCTCCAAAGTGGCCGAAAGATGCAGCCGCATTTTTGGTGCCATTTTTAAACATTTAGTTTTTCGAAAAGGGCAGCGTTTTATCCAATCAGCCACTGTAGAAAGGTCAAATGTTATGGGGTATGATAATGTCTAAAACATGTTTGTTATTAAGAAAAAGCGCATATAAAATGCAAGTTTCATTTTAAAGGAAAAAGAGAAGAAAAAAGAGAAAGAAGTGGAAAAGATTGCAACAGGCAGTGAGTAGCTATTACTGTATAAGTTTTTCGAAGCAAGTTTGAAAATTTTTCTTGGTGCTGCAAAATATTGCTTGAAAATTATGGAAGGCTTTATAAACGGGGACTTTTGTTGGACTCTTAAATTTACTCAACTACTGCGAAGGTGGCTACTTAAAATCCCTTTCAAAATACCTAATCACCTTTAGGCAGGGAAATTTTCATAACAATCTGACTTTCAACCTAACTTTGAATTTTATTACACACTCTGGGTAAATCGATAGCGCTGCTTCCAAATCCGAAATGGCCCTGTGAAATTTTGAACAGAAGTTGGATTTTTTGATGACGTTATCAATGTGCCTTTTTTGCCTTTTGACTGTAATTACTCGCTACTGGTGCAATAAAAGAGGTTGGCAAAGGCATATGTATTCTCCTGACTTAGAGCTTTCGATTGTTGTATAGTGAGTTCGATTAAACTAAACTTCACCCAAACTATGACGTCATTGTGATGACGTCATCACAGAGAAATATATTTATTTTGACAAAAAAGTTTGTGTGGGAACTGTACTTAGCAACATAAATAGCAGAAAAAAGTCAGTGTCTGTACTAGCTTACATTTAAACAAATTTTTCCTTGGATAATGGATGCGCATTACTGTTACACACCTTTTTTATAAGAATACAGTCTATAAGAGTGATATCTGGCTTTCACATGAAAAGCGTTTCATTGTTTTTAATGCGATTATGCTATACACCAAACGATTGCTCTTGACGAGAGCTTATATACAGGGTGGCCCAAAGAAAGGGACCCCCTTAGGTGAATAATTTCTGAATAAATTTTCTCTAGGAGGACTTTTATCAAATTTATACCAGGTAATTTTCAAGTCAAGTGCGCTACCGTGTAGAAAGATGTTGGTGATAAGAGCTTTCATCTCGGCGCAATAGGACATTAAATTCATGAGGTCCAAAAACCAGCTGTTTATATAACATCATTGCGTACTGTACTGCAATCGTGCGTGAAGGAGAATCATTATCCCAGAGTAAAATTGTCACAACCATTAATGTATGGTCAGTCATATTAGAGAAGTGCATTGAGCAGGATTGAGGACACTTTGAATATCTTTGACTGGAAGAATGAGTTATTGATTTTTCTGTTTTGTTGCGTAAGGATTACGTAAGGGTGTAAAGTTGCACATTTTGTTGCAGTACATTGTTGGATTATAAAGATTTAAAGTCAATTTATTCAGAGATACTAACCCATATCATCATCATTTTTACATTATATATCTCACTTGAGTTGAATATCATGTAGTACTCAAGAATGAATTATCTATAATTTATTTAGTTAGGGGGTCCCTTTTTTTGGGCCACCCTGAATAATACATGACATTTATGACGTAATATTTCAAATGAATATTGAAAAAGTAGTGAAATTAAGTTTAAACAGCAAAATGCTGTCTTTCTATGTAAATAAAACTGATATGGACGTTTAACAGAAGGATAATGTTGACAGTGTACAGTAATTTGGAAGGCTGCAGCTATTAGATAATTAAATCCAAATAATATGGTAAAAAATATATTTTGTCCATGAATTTGTCAAATTGTGCTAGCAGCCCATGAATGCTTGTTGTTATTACCTAGATTGATCATTTTTATAAACATTTTCAGTGAGAATAGGAAGATTTGCTCAAGGAGCAGAAATTTCAGTACAGAGCTTCATATTATTGGTCACCCATCAACAAATCACGTGACTAACACCATTGTCATGCTATTTTTAGAACAAAAATGGTTGGGTGTTTACTTGTACAAAGTTTGAACTTCATAAGTGCTATGGGTGCTGAGATAACTAGGGGATCATAATCAGTTTTGCTTGCAAACACTCTTTGGTAAGCGTTGTACCGCCATCCTTCGCACATTGCGACAGCATTGCTATGTTCTAGACTTATTACACTAGTGCTTTTTATCGCACATAAAATGTTTAGTGGTTGTTGTTGTCAGAAAGCTGCTCAAATTTGGATTCTTGGAGACTTATAACTTGAGTCTTAGTTATCACTATTGAATTAAACTGCTGGACGCTTAAACTACGACCGATTATCTTTTTAGATTCACTTTTTCTGCCTCCTTCTTATATAACCATGCTTACAGTGACGTCAACGGTAATTTGTTGAAATAGTCTAAATCTACCGGATCTAAAACGCCGTGAAAATCAATGTTTCTATGTCTCAAAACTGAATTTACTATTAGTTTTTACAGAAAGCTCTTGCAAATCCTGCTTATTTGCTATTCGTTCACAACCTTTTGCGTGATCTCTATACTAATGCGTGAAGTAGGCATGGCGTTGGCAATCACGTTTCCTTATCGGAGTTCGAACCGAGGTTCGGCCGCTTCCCGGTTTTTAGGGGTATACTTTTTAGAATTTTCATAAATTTTGGGGTCAACTTTTTATTACATAAATGGCACACCCCTGTCACTGATCTATTGAAGTTACCCCCCGGCATTTTATTTCGTATCTTTGTAACTGTTTCATTTATTTTTGTACTTTTTTCATTTCTATACTTCTTCCTACTCATTAACACGCTTTCACTATAAACCTTTATCTTTATTACAATAACCTTTTTGTTTATCACTGTTGTTTCGAAACCATCCCAGATTTTAATTAATGTAATTTTGTAAATAGTTAGAGTTAAATTTGCATTAGAATGAACACACAAAAAAATCAAGAAACGTTTCATCTATCTGGTGTGTCTCTCAAGCAGTGCAAGTGTTGGTGAGATCATTTCAATTTATACGATAAGTAAATCTAGTTTTTGTTTGAGCGCTAGTTTTGCTAAACATACAGTCGAGCTAATTATTTTATAAATAACCAATATTTGGCAGAAATTGTGTGCACAACTTGATGCGGATTCTGTAAATTTAATGTTTTTCTTTTCCCCAGCCATGGGAAATCTACACTCAATAATGTAGACTTCTAATCGAGTCTATACTCTACTCTTCCCTCCTTTTGATTTTCGTAATTTATAAGTGAAACAACCTGAAACGACTTGAAATGACCTGAAACTACCTGACACGACCTGAAACTAATCGATTGGTATACTGTCATTCCCACCAACGACTATTTTCCAATCCACGCCTATGACGCAAAGGTTTCCTTGCACATGAAGCACCCAAAACACCAACCGTTGCATACCTACTGTCAAGATATTGTCGTCTACACTAAGGTTTTTTGCAATCCACGCCTATTGAATGACTTGAAACCTGCTGCAAAATAAAAAATAAACTTTTTCTTGCATACTAAGCACTCAAAACACCAAGCTACTCATACTTACTGTGATGGGAACTACAGTTTACGTACTATGCAATCCACACCTGAAGTCAGTCAGGCACTAATGGACCAAGGGTACAGCAACTGTACTAAAGAACAACCGAGGACGGGGACCCAAGAACCAGCTGCAAATTATGGTCTATGCATGTCTTTCCATTTCTAAGGGGCAACGTCTACACCGATATGTTTTACAAAGTTCCGTTTGCAAAACATTCCGCACTGGAAAGCATTTTCAAAATTTCGTTCTCAGTTGCAGATTTACCGTCACCATGTCACCTCATTGTCACTAGTCTCCCTTCCATACAAAGATCTCTTTAAAAGTAGTATCGCTACGGTCACTAACAGTGCCTTTTACCTGCCATGTATAGAACGTTCAAGGACTGTGCCCGTCCCACTAAGCCATTTGTGCAGACAGTCACTGAAGCTAAGTTAAGACTAACCAGTCTAAAAGCTTCAAACCGTTCATGCACTACCTCACTGATAAAATACTTCCCCAAACCATTGTATACAATCACACCATACTAACTTGCCGTGCATACTATGAAAATCTCATTCACGTCACTCCCTATAACAGTGCAGCTTTCTGGCTGAAGGCAACATAAGACACCACTGAAACAGTTTTGCCTCATACTTTTCTAGCAATGATCGTGTCCTCTAATCAAACTGATTTGTTATTTAGACTGACCCCATTCATAAACAACCTTTCCAAGGTGGGGGTTCAAAGCCTGCCTTGGAGCAAGGACTAGTAGTAGATAATTCATTAAATTCAGATAAAACTATTCTTTTCCTTTCAAAAATTTTCCAATGAGATAAGATACAAACAGACAAGTTGAAGAAAGCAATTAGTGAAGACACAATATTTAGCACCAATGTTAGGTCAAAACCCTAGAAAAAATTAAAAGACTTTCAGGTGCAGCATCATTTCAGATCCTGGAGTGATCCAGTCAGATTAGTACAGGGTAGTACATGCAAGTAAAATCTTTGTGTTATTCACTTGAACTAAATTCGCTTGACGGTAAAATTCCTGTAATATGAGTTTTCAAGTCAAGATAATACGAAAAAAATTAAGTTGGGGTTTGTTAGATCACAACACTTGTGCTTGCAAAGTACTGGCAACTTAAATAACAAGACAACTCTTTTCCCTGGCCGTCTTTTTTCTTCTCTCTCGCTTTTATTGAACTCCATTTTAAAGAATTGGCTACAGGGCCGTCGCGAACCATCCTTGTTTGGGGGGAGGGTGATGGGTGTAGATTTACCTGATCAAGGCATAATTTACCTGAAATTTTTTTAAGAAAAATGAGCTTTGTGTCGATATTAGCAGTTTTAGGTAGCTATAATTGGATTAAAAATTTAAGAATGCTTGTTAGTTGTAAGAAGAGTAAAAACATCATCATGAACATCCTTGAAACAAGAAACTTTCTTAATTCTAAAAGGTAGCACCCTTTGTACCAGGGCCAAAAAAATGATAAATAAATAAAAAATAAAAAAAATAAAGGAGAAAGTTGGCTCTGGTCAAATGGTGACATTCATTGTAGGAATTGACTAATGAGAAGCCCATATACCCAAACGGTTATATTGATTTGGTTAAGTTTGCTTGGATAGCGTGAGTCACATGACACGGTTACGAATATTTATTTTCAAACAGCAAAACTATTCGACCAAAGCTTTCATTTTGTATTAGCGGATATTTTGGCCTGATAGCTTAGCGAGACAGGCTCAGGTCCTTTGATCATACTTTAGGTAAAAAGTCCTTCAGGAATATCTTAGTTCTTTGCCTAGCTGCAACATTCTAAACATCCATGACAAATGAAACGAATCCCCCTTGAAAGATAGGAGCACATTACTGCATGAGTTTGATGATTTAGCCCACACCAAATCTATGTAATGACTTCGGCGCCATTCTGGCTTTTCCTCCTCCCAGATTGTCCGTCTTATTAATCTTGAGGCTCTGGTACCCAGGGTAAAAATGTAGCTACTTAGACAATAACAAATGTAGTCTCGCAGTTCAAGTTTTATTTTATTTTTTCACGACGATTCTTTAACAGGGACCACTTTTTCGCAATCTTCTTGAGATCAATCTCGTCTGTTATGTCTTTTTCATTGACCAAAGGCATGCAGTCATTCAAACGATCACCAGACATGCTGTTGCGAAGATAATTTTTTACTCTTCTCAAAACGCTAAATGACCTTTCATTTTTACACACTAATGGAGCAGCTGTCAAGAAAAGCTGGTGCAGATTTGCAGCTGACTTGAAAAGATGGCGATGATGTGAATACTTCAACGCTAGATAACCAGCCTCGCTTATCGTCATAGAACAGACATTTGATTCTTCAAACTTTTCCTTTTCTTCTTCTTCTCTGTCTATGGGAATATGTCTTCAATATCTGGAGCTTATTTTGAATAGCTGTGTAGGATTCTTCTGTAAATGTTACAGGGAACGTTTCTACAAGAATCTTGGTATCAGCAATATTTCCTGACCTTTCCGGATCCAAAACTGCTAGGAAACAATCGAACGTGTCTTTTACTAGCACCAACTTTTCTTCCAGGTCATTTATTAGCGTATCCATGAAGATGAAAATTGAGATTTATAGTAAACCTTGACTGTGTTTATCTCCATTGAAGCTGTCTCGGGTCTATAACGATTTTGTTTGCATTTTTTGCTTTTCAAATATTGCAAGACTTTGAATTTTTTGTTTGGATTAATAATACTCAGTTTGATCAACTTCCATTTCAGGCAACAATGTACCTGAAATTTTCTCAATTCCGTTTTTTTCAAAGAATTTACCTGAATTTCTTTCAAGAGTTTTTGTTGGGGGGTGCCGCACCCCCCAACACCTCCTGGTCACAACGGCCCTAATTGGCTAGCTTAATCAGCTTACCCAATATTGCCACTAGCAATCTGCATTAATCGTCTTCTCTAAAATCTTCCTGAACAATCAGGACCCGCTTGTATTTCATTTGGGTGTCCTGAAAAACGATATACGAGATAGATGAATAAGTCGAATGTCGACAGTGGAGCATTGTAACTAAAAATTATCATTCAAAATAACGTTTATCTTACAAACATATCATTTGAAGCAAGGATTTTAGCTGCCATGAATGATGCCAACGCATGGACAATGCTGAGGACAGCGCCGGGGATATAAAAACGTTTCGATCTATGATCTTCATCAGTAACTGTTCTTACAATGATTTGGGGCCTACTTAAATACCTATATTACAATGGGGTAACAACACCATAGCAATCTATCATGGGAACCTGCCTAATACAATTTAATGAATAAGACGAAATTATGGGGATGGTTGAGTTATAAAGTTTACGTTTGAGAGTTCTGGAGATGAGGTTAGCTATTTGGATGTTATGGTTCGTAGGAAGGGCGTGCCTTGGAGACAGACCTCTTCTGCAAACCAACTGATACGCATCAGTATTTGCAGAGGGCTTCTTGTCACCCATGGCACATTAAGAAGGCTATACCGTACAGCCAGGCTCTTAGGATCTGTAGAATTTGTTCTAATGAGGCAAATTTTGAGAAAAGGTCAGAGGAACTAGAAGGATGGTTGATGAATAGGAGCTACGAGGAAGGTTTTGTCAGGGAACAAGATGATAGGGTTTGGGTCATTGATAGGGACAGGTTGTTAGAGCATCATGTTGGACATAATCGGGGCTGGGGGGACCGTATCCCACTTGTAGTTAGTTATCATCCAGCTCTTAATAAGATCCATAATGTCACAAGTAGGCTTCAGCCAATGTTGGAGGCGTCTGAAGAGCACAAGAGGGTCTTTCCAAACAAACCGCTTGTTGCTTTTAGACATGCCAAAAACGTCAAAGACTTGCTGGTTAGGGATAGGCTTGCACCTGTGTGGCAGGAGGACTTTGTTAGGCATTGTTATCACTGTGGTAAGGCTCATTGTCAGATTTTTCAGTTCATAAAAGAGGGAGATAGGTTTGTGGGTCATGTTAGTAGTAGTGAGTATAGGATAAATTCTAGATTTGATTGTTATTCATCGGGTGTAGTTTATTTGTTGGGTTGCAAGGTCTGTGGTGTACAGTATGTAGGCAGTACATTTACTCCGTTCCGTAATAGCTTTAATAATTATAAGTTGTGTGCTAGGAGGTTAGAGAGAGGAGAACTGGTTCCACAAGTAGATTTTTTCAGGCATTTTTAAGAGGCGGGTCATCACGGTTTTCAGGAGGATATTAGTTTGCAAATCATTGATAGGTTATGTGGGGACTCTAGGGTTAGAGAAGGATTTTGGCAGTTTAAGTTGGATACTTTTGCACCTAGGGGGCTTAATGTTAGACTTGTGGACTTCTAGACCTGTTACTCCTATGTTTTTACTATTTCTAGCATTTTTCTGTTTCTATTTTGTTATTGTTTTCCCTTTATTTATGTGTGGAGGGACCTGTACGGGTTTTTGAGGTTTTATTTTTTTTTCTCTATACTGGATCCTGCTTTTTGTTTTTTATTTTGCTTTTTCGTTCGTTTGTTTCTCTTGGAACAGACCGCAAATCACTGATTTAGCAAGTATCTCCAGCTTGGAGAAATGAATATGCGTTTATCCAGCTTGGGTACGCAGTGATTTAGCAAGTATCTCCAGCTTGCAGAAATGAGAAAGCTTTTACCCAGCTTGGGTACACAGTGATTCAGCAAGTATCTCCAGCTTTGAGAAATTAATATGCGTTTATCCAGCTTGGATATGCAGTGATTTAGCAAGTATCTCCAGCTTGGAGAAATGAAAATGCATTTACTCAGCTTGGGTAGGCGGTGATTTAGCCAGTATCTCCAGCTTGGAGAAATAAAAATGCATTTACCCAGCTTGGGTAGGCAGTGACAGACAGTATCCTGGACAGAACACCGGTCAACAGTATCCTGGAGGAAGAAATCAACATGATAATGGGTTTGTTTTGACGTTATTCACGCTTTCATTTGTTGATAAGAAAAATTGGAAAGGTTTTCAAGGTCGAGGCTGTGTTCTCAAAATTACATCAGGAGTTTGGTTGGGCAATGGGGGACATCTTCGAGCTCTGTGGCAGGAAAAGATGGATTTTCCATTCATTCCCTGTTAGGTATAATTTGCCAATAATAGGTTTAAGGGGTTTGGTTTCGCTACAAACCTAATAATCATTGGAGTTAGGATTAGGTTAAGCGAATTTGGGCTGATGCACCAAAGCCCAAAGTAGCTCCCTATGATGTGAAAACATAGCCTCATGCCTGATATTTACATAAATGATGAACGAGCTATATGTCTGAGGGTGCTTTACTTTACTTTCTAATGAAAATAGCATTTTTGTTACATTGCTTTGCTCTGAGTGCAACAATTAACGTTTTTAAAAAATTTTGTTTATATTTTTGAAATTCTCCTAGATATTATTTATATAGATTTTATTAAGGAGCTTATGTCTAATATTTCAATAAGCTTTATGTTGTTCTCCGCGATTTTAAATTCTCTACCACAGATTTGTTTGAAATACGAACAATAGACAAGAAACTTGATAACAAGAAAAAGGACAGCAGGGAGCAGAAGGAAAGGAAAAGAAACCTAAAAAGAGGTATAAAGCAATGTAATATAAACTAGGACATTAACAAATTTCATTTAAAAGTGTTTACTATATCAACAATAAGTCATTAAATTAGATGCACATTTCCTTTAGAGAAGTTTGGAAATGATCCCTTCAAAAATGGCAACCAAAATGGACCAGAGGCGCAATCTATAATATTTCATTCAAAGTCAGAGGTCCTGGCACTAAATTTTCTTCCTTTGGGTTTTTAACGCAGAGATTGTTTTTGTGTCTATTTTCCATCATAACATCAAAAATCTTCTGGTTTTGATTTAAAGTGATGGCGAGTGCAAGGAAGAACAATTTGCCTGTCAAAACTAGCAAGATAAGGGCCTGTAGTGAATTTAAACTTCGTAATTTAAGGCTTTTCCTTCTCTCTCAGGCTATTTTCTTTTCAGTCCATTCTTTCTCAAAGCTTTCTTCCGCTCAATGTCGCATTCATTTTGTCGACATCCCCTTACGTCATTCGCAGCACTCCCACTGTCTTCATCACAATAGGCCATTCCCATTTGTTGTTTTTCTAAGGTTACTCATCACTTTCCCACATTTCTTTTCTCCTTATTTAGAAAGTAACACCACAACCTTATTATATTCCGTTTCCTTTTACATCCTCTAAATATCTTGTATTTAGAATTTTTATTTAGTTCAGTTAGAATGGTAAACGTATCATAACATCTCTCTCTGGCTCCGTGTTCTCTGCACGTAAAAGAAGACACTTTTCTGGAACTACGAAAGGCGAAAGATGGAGTTTTAGTGAAAATTATCTTGCAGTCGCAATGTTCCTAAAGGCCCCATGGACTACGAATTTTGAAATTAGGCGCCATTTGGCTGCCATTATTAATTGACAGTTTCCAAAATTTTTAACATGAAGTGTATAACAGTTATACAAAAATATTTTCCTCCCTCCTAGATCAACCAGAGAAGGACGCATATGAACATTGCATTTGTAATGAGATATTAAGAAAATTCATATCAGTTTTATTTAGGCCTCGGAAAATTAGAGTACCGACAAATCCTGTAGGAAAACATACCTTTGCACAAAATCCATCCCATTCTTACCTATTTGCACGCATGCAAATGGTTGGGATTTCTTCATGAGCTTCATAAAATCAACATGATCTTGACCTTGTATTTTATTGAAGGTTAATTTAGAACAAAGTGCTCTCAGGTAATTGTTTCTTGAAATAAAGCGTGTACTTTTTCAGTATAAAGGAGGGAAGATGATAATGTGTGAATCTGGGAGAGATAATGTGGGTATTAATTGTGCTTACCAGATTGTGATTGAGTAGCTTTGTTTCTTCTAAAAAGTCCTTGCTCTTTTCAAACAATAATGCATATTTTCTGTATAGTGCCCTGCATATAACAAAACAGGAAAAGAGAGTTGGTACCATTTCAAATGTTTTGGTCTGACAAGGCAACCAAAAACAGAATGGTAAGCCCCTAGGCAGCTACGCACCCTCAACTTTGGTGGGGTGGGGTGACTGCTTTCATTTCGAGTCTAGTAAGCCTTAATGATGAGCAAAATAATGAAAAATGGCAGCTGATGAGAACTACTCTTCCTTTAACTTTAATAGATTCTTTTCATTAACAGCTTCCATCAATGGAGGTAGGATCTCCAATAAATTGAAATAGCCACAGCCCCCATAGTCCAATAATAGGCCTACTCAACCAGAAAATAGCATAACAATACTGCTAACTATGGACGGCTAAACTACAGTAGAAACGGTTAAACTAAGAGGCAATGCAGCAAGGCAGCAGGGTTACTTTAATCATACATATATGATTGTGCATTTATCAAGCTATTTTTTTTTTTTTTAATTGGTGTTTTCATTATCAAGCAGTAGGCCTAAGCTCTGAACGGAGGTTCAAGGTTAACTGGATACTGTGCAGTAGGTATAGAGCGGGATACTGTTGGGGATACCGACTCTTACTAGGCCCATACTTGAGATCGCGTCCTTAGTTCTGTATATTATATACATAAAAAGATTGCAACAGGCAGTGAGTAGCTATTACTGTATAAGTTTTTCGAAGCAAGTTTGAAAATTTTTCTTGGTGCTGCAAAATATTGCTTGAAAATTATGGAAGGCTTTATAAACGGGGACTTTTGTTGGACTCTTAAATTTACTCAACTACTGCGAAGGTGGCTACTTAAAATCACTTTCAAAATACCTAATCACCTTTAGGCAGGGAAATTTTCATAACAATCTGACTTTCAACCTAACTTTGAATTTTATTACACACTCTGGGTAAATCGATAGCGCTGATTCCAAATCCGAAATGGCCCTGTGAAATTTTGAACAGAAGTTGGATTTTTCGATGACGTTATCAATGTGCCTTTTTTGCCTTTTGACTGTAATTACTCGCTACTGGTGCAATAAAAGAGGTTGGCAAAGGCAGATATGTATTCTCCTGACTTAGAGCTTTCGATTGTTGTATAGTGAGTTTGATTAAACTAAACTTCACCCAAATTATGACGTCATTGTGATGACGTCATCACAGAGAAAAATATTTATTTTGACAAAAAAGTTTGTGTGGGAACTGTACTTAGCAACATAAATAGCAGAAAAAAGTCAGTGTCTGTACTAGCTTACATTTAAACAAATTTTTCCTTGGATAATGGATGCGCATTACTGTTACACACCTTTTTTATAAGAATACAGTCTATAAGAGTGATATCTGGCTTTCACATGAAAAGCGTTTCATTGTTTTTGATACGATTATGCTATACACCAAACGATTGCTCTTGACGAGAGCTTATATACAGGGTGGCCCAAAGAAAGGGACCCCCTTAGGTGAATAATTTCTGAATAAATTTTCTCTAGGAGGACTTTTATCAAATTTATACCAGGTAATTTTCAAGTCAAGTGCGCTACCGTGTAGAAAGATGTTGGTGATAAGAGCTTTCATCTCGGCGCAATAGGACATTAAATTCATGAGGTCCAAAAACCAGCTGTTTATATAACATCATTGCGTACTGTACTGCAATCGTGCGTGAAGGAGAATCATTATCCCAGAGTAAAATTGTCACAACCATTAATGTATGGTCAGTCATATTAGAGAAGTGCATTGAGCAGGATTGAGGACACTTTGAATATCTTTGACTGGAAGAATGAGTTATTGATTTTTCTGTTTTGTTGCGTAAGGATTACGTAAGGGTGTAAAGTTGCACATTTTGTTGCAGTACATTGTTGGATTATAAAGATTTAAAGTCAATTTATTCAGAGATACTAACCCATATCATCATCATTTTTACATTATATATCTCACTTGAGTTGAATATCATGTAGTACTCAAGAATGAATTATCTATAATTTATTTAGTTAGGGGGTCCCTTTTTTTGGGCCACCCTGAATAATACATGACATTTATGACGTAATATTTCAAATGAATATTGAAAAAGTAGTGAAATTTAGTTTAAACAGCAAAATGCTGTCTTTCTATGTAAATAAAACTGATATGGACGTTTAACAGAAGGATAATGTTGACAGTGTACAGTAATTTGGAAGGCTGCAGCTATTAGATAATTAAATCCAAATAATATGGTAAAAAATATATTTTGTCCATGAATTTGTCAAATTGTGCTAGCAGCCCATGAATGCTTGTTGTTATTACCTAGATTGATCATTTTTATAAACATTTTCAGTGAGAATAGGAAGATTTGCTCAAGGAGCAGAAATTTCAGTACAGAGCTTCATATTATTGGTCACCCATCAACAAATCACGTGACTAACACCATTGTCATGCTATTTTTAGAACAAAAATGGTTGGGTGTTTACTTGTACAAAGTTTGAACTTCATAAGTGCTATGGGTGCTGAGATAACTAGGGGGCGAAAAGCGCCTTCCCCCCCGGTCAAGAACATCAAAAAATTTGCCTGGTTATAATAGTGTTAGGCCACAACTTAGTTGGCCTAACGATTTTGAGTTCTTTAGGACTCCGAGGATAATTTTATTTATACGAATGAATAAAGAACAGAAACTTACGACCTCAAGACTGGACTTGAAGACTCTTGAATAAACTTTAAAACACTTGGGTCGGCAACAGGGACTGCAAGGGCAACTGATATCATCTGCGCGGCAGAACGTACAAAATAAGAGTCAGCAGGGATAACTCCAAAAACAACAAGCTTCGTCACACAGCTATAATATCAATCTTATTACTACACCTTCAAACTTATTTGATCGGCTGAGCGTGCGGCGCTCTTACTTTTACTTTCGACTTTCGACTGAGCGTGCGGTGCTCTTACTCCGACTGAGGGCGCGGCCCTCCTATTGCAACTGCCACAACTCATTACTAAGGTAAATATTTAAACATTATGTAACTAAGGTAAATGTTAGCAAGACAATAAGAAAGTGCTAAAATTAGCTAAATAAGGGAAGTGGAGAATTACTACAACCAATCACACACAAGTATTTACAAACACACAATGAAAGTAAAGTCTTCCTGGTTATAATTACTGTATGGTTGCTCAGCAATCAAAACAAACAAAATAAACAGTAATAATAAAATGATCACGCAGTAAAGTTCAAAGTCCATACAGCTAAATGGTCAAAGTACATAACTACGCTTCAGGGTACTTCACTTAATAACAATAGGGTGAAGCTAGAGACCGCTTTCTTCTTAGCAGTAGATAAAGACAAAATTAATAGTTGATTTATTTCTTAACAGAAAAGAACAAAAAAGACAACCGCGAACAGTTTACAGTGATGAGCAGATGGGAATTTTTCAAAATCAATTCAAAGTCAACAATTATTACCAATCACCAGAAAGGCTTGCTGATGAAATGGGAATAAGTAAAGAACAAGTACTAATGTGGTTCGAAAATCGGAGAAGAAAAGAAAAGTGAAAATAAACTATTGGTATGAATTTATAATAATTTTTTTCACATATATCTGAAAATACATTTTTATGTGCGAAGGATGAGCACATTATGTGGGGATGCGATTTCACGGATACAGGTATAGGCCTACCTACCTACCTACCTACCTACCTACCTAAGATGCTCTTTTTTGCCAAAATGTAACAATAGATTGACCGCAAATAAGTAAACTTTGAAGTCGCCATAAGTGTCACCATTAGTGGTATCATTACCAAAAATCAATTACTTGACAATGAAAACCAATTAGCAGCATTTGCTACTGTGGTGCACTGGTCTAAACCACCGCCTTCTTGAACTGGAGGTCTGAAGGTCGATCCCTGTTTCACGGTACTCTCAATATTTTTTATGCTCGTTTGGTTTTGGTTTTCATTTTTTCATACTCGAATTTTTTAATGCAACAACTCTATCTGTTTATGCCCTTCAACAAAGTTTTTCATTTTTTGATCTTGAATTTCAATAGTTTCGTTTACTCTTTTATGCTTTCGCGGTCCGTAGGTGCAGTGCATAAAAGCAAATGAGTACCACGAACAGAATACATATGGATTATATTAGCATTTAGTTACTGGAGATCTGTCCCCCAATTTTGGATCAAGAATTTTTCAGGTTGATATAAATATGACTATCGTATAATATTTCAAATACATTGATTAAGATTGAGCGAAAATCATGGCTAGGCTTAATTTACATGAATTGTGCGGAAAAGTCGACATAAACATGCTTTCGAATGGCAAGGTAGCCATTAGTGGTGATTACTCATTGGCAAATAGGTCGGGAGATAGATTCTTTGTTTTGTTTATCGACTTGATGCAAGTTTATGCCAGAATTTCTCTTAGTCCACAAGCTCTCTCCGTTCTCTTTTTTGAAAATAACACAAAATCTTAGAACTATGTATGCAAATTTGGGAATTGAGAACGGCCCATTGCTGTCCAGAATTGAAGGTGAAAGTGCGTGTGAGATTTGAGTGAACGAAATTACGATCAGCAGCACCACCAAAATCATCATTATCATAATCATTCACATCATCACCATCAGATTCAGCATGTTATTATCATTATTGTTGTCGTTTTTTCGTTATTGTCATGGTCATGATCATTATGATAATCATAGTGATCATCAGCATCATCGTCGTCATGGTCATGATCATTGTGATAATCATGGTCCTCATCATCATCTTCATCGTCATAGTCATGATCATTGTGATCATTGTGATAATCATGGTCATCAACATCATCATCATCGTCATGGTCATGATCATTGTGATTATCATGGTCCTCATCATCATCATCGTCGTCATGGCCATTATCATTGTGATAATCATGGTTATCTTCATCATCATCATTGTCATGGTCATGATCATTGTGATAATCATGGTTATCATCATCATCATCATCGTCATGGTCATTATCATTGTGATAATCATGGTCATCATCAACATCATCATTATCATGGTCAGGATTATTGTGATAATCATGATAATCATGATCATAATCAGTTTTGCTTGCAAACACTCTTTGGTAAGCGTTGTACCGCCATCCTTCGCACATTGCGACAGCATTGCTATGTTCTAGACTTATTACACTAGTGCTTGTTATCGCACATACAATGTTTAGTGGTTGTTGTTGTCAGAAAGCTGCTCAAATTTGGATTCTTGGAGACTTATAACTTGAGTCTTAGTTATCACTATTGAATTAAACTGCTGGACGCTTAAACTACGACCGATTATCTTTTTAGATTCACTTTTTCTGCCTCCTTCTTATATAACCATGCTTACAGTGACGTCAACGGTAATTTGTTGAAATAGTCTAAATCTACCGGATCTAAAACGCCGTGAAAATCAATGTTTCTATGTCTCAAAACTGAATTTACTATTTGTTTTTACAGAAAGCTCTTGCAAATCCTGCTTATTTGCTATTCGTTCACAACCTTTTGCGTGATCTCTACACTAATGCGTGAAGTAGGCATGGCGTTGGCAATCACGTTTCCTTATCGGAGTTCGAACCGAGGTTCGCCGCTTCAGTTTTAGGGTATACTTTTAGAATTTTCATAAATTTTGGGGTCAACTTTTTATTACATAAATGGCACACCCCTGTCACTGATGTATTGAAGTTACCCCCCGGCATTTTATTTCGTATCTTTGTAACTGTTTCATTTATTTTTGTACTTTTTTCATTTCTATACTTCTTCCTACTCATTAACACGCTTTCACTATAAACCTTTATCTTTATTACAATAACCTTTTTGTTTATCACTGTTGTTTCGAAACCATCCCAGATTTTAATTAATGTAATTTTGTAAATAGTTAGAGTTAAATTTGCATTAGAATGAACACAAAAAAAAATCAAGAAACGTTTCATCTATCTGGTGTGTCTCTCAAGCAGTGCAAGTGTTGGTGAGATCATTTCAATTTATACGATAAGTAAATCTAGTTTTTGTTTGAGCGCTAGTTTTGCTAAACATACAGTCGAGCTAATTATTTTATAAATAACCAATATTTGGCAGAAATTGTGTGCACAACTTGATGCGGATTCTGTAAATTTAATGTTTTTCTTTTCCCCAGCCATGGAAATCTACACTCAATAATGTAGACTTCTAATCGAGTCTATACTCTACTCTTCCCTCCTTTTGATTTTCGTAATTTATAAGTGAAACAACCTGAAACGACTTGAAACGACCTGAAACTACCTGACACGACCTGAAACTAATCGATTGGTATACTGTCATTCCCACCAACGACTATTTTCCAATCCACGCCTATGACGCAAAGGTTTCCTTGCACATGAAGCACCCAAAACACCAACCGTTGCATACCTACTGTCAAGATATTGTCGTCTACACTAAGGTTTTTTGCAATCCACGCCTATTGAATGACTTGAAACCTGCTGCAAAATAAAAAATAAACTTTTTCTTGCATACTAAGCACTCAAAACACCAAGCTACTCATACTTACTGTGATGGGAACTACAGTTTACGTACTATGCAATCCACACCTGAAGTCAGTCAGGCACTAATGGACCAAGGGTACAGCAACTGTACTAAAGAACAACCGAGGACGGGGACCCAAGAACCAGCTGCAAATTATGGTCTATGCATGTCTTTCCATTTCTAAGGGGCAACGTCTACACCGATATGTTTTACAAAAGTTCCGTTTGCAAAACATTCCGCACTGGAAAGCATTTTTCAAAATTTCGTTCTCAGTTGCAGATTTACCGTCACCATGTCACCTCATTGTCACTAGTCTCCCTTCCATACAAAGATCTCTTTAAAAGTAGTATCGCTACGGTCACTAACAGTGCCTTTTACCTGCCATGTATAGAACGTTAAAGGACTGTGCCCGTCCCACTAAGCCATTTGTGCAGACATTCACTGAAGCTAAGTTAAGACTAACCAGTCTAAAAGCTTCAAACCGTTCATGCACTACCTCACTGATAAAATACTTCCCCAAACCATTGTATACAATCACACCATACTAACTTGCCGTGCATACTATGAAAATCTCATTCACGTCACTCCCTATAACAGTGCAGCTTTCTGGCTGAAGGCAACATAAGACACCACTGAAACAGTTTTGCCTCATACTTTTCTAGCAGTGATCGTGTCCTCTAATCAAACTGATTTGTTATTTAGACTGACCCCATTCATAAACAACCTTTCCAAGGTGGGGGTTCAAAGCCTGCCTTGGAGCAAGGACTAGTAGTAGATAATTCATTAAATTCAGATAAAACTATTCTTTTCCTTTCAAAAATTTTCCAATGAGATAAGATACAAACAGACAAGTTGAAGAAAGCAATTAGTGAAGACACAATATTTAGCACCGATGTTAGGTCAAAACCCTAGAAAAAAATTAAAAGACTTTCAGGTGCAGCATCATTTCAGATCCTGGAGTGATCCAGTCAGATTAGTACAGGGTAGTACATGCAAGTAAAATCTTTGTGTTATTCACTTGAACTAAATTCGCCCCGACAGGTAAAATTCCTGTAATATGAGTTTTCAAGTCAAGATAATACGAAAAAAATTAAGTTGGGGTTTGTTAGATCACAACACTTGTGCTTGCAAAGTACTGGCAACTTAAATAACAAGACAACTCTTTTCCCTGGCCGTCTTTTTTCTTCTCTCTCGCTTTTATTGAACTCCATTTTAAAGAATTGGCTACAGGGCCGTCGCGAACCATCCTTGTTTGGGGGGAGGGTGATAAGTGTAGATTTACCTGATCAAGGCATAATTTACCTGAAATTTTTTTAAGAAAAATGAGCTTTGTGTCGATATTAGCAGTTTTAGGTAGCTATTTAAGAATGCTCGTTAGTTGTAAGAAGAGTAAAGACATCATCATGAACATCCTTGAAACAAGAAACTTTCTTAATTCTAAAAGGTAGCACCCTTTGTACCAGGGCCAAAAAAATGATAAATAAATAAAAAATAAAAAAAATAAAGGAGAAAGTTGGCTCTGGTCAAATGGTGACATTCATTGTAGGAATTGACTAATGAGAAGCCCATATACCCAAACGGGTATATTGATTTGGTTAAGTTTGCTTGGATAGCGTGAGTCACATGACACGGTTACGAATATTTATTTTCAAACAGCAAAACTATTCGACCAAAGCTTTCATTTTGTATTAGCGGATATTTTGGCCTGATAGCTTAGCGAGACAGGCTCAGGTCCTTTGATCATACTTTAGGTAAAAAGTCCTTCAGGAATATCTTAGTTCTTTGCCTAGCTGCAACATTCTAAACATCCATGACAAATGAAACGAATCCCCCTTGAAAGATAGGAGCACATTACTGCATGAGTTTGATGATTTAGCCCACACCAAATCTATGTAATGACTTCGGCGCCATTCTGGCTTTTCCTCCTCCCAGATTGTCCGTCTTATTAATCTTGAGGCTCTGGTACCCAGGGTAAAAATGTAGCTACTTAGACAATAACAAATGTAGTCTCGCAGTTCAAGTTTTATTTGATTTTTTCACGACGATTCTTTAACAGGGACCACTTTTTCGCAATCTTCTTGAGATCAATCTCGTCCGTTATGTCTTTTTCATTGACCAAAGGCATGCAGTCATTCAAACGATCACCAGACATGCTGTTGCGAAGATAATTTTTTACTCTTCTCAAAACGCTAAATGACCTTTCATTTTTACACACTAATGGAGCAGCTGTCAAGAAAAGCTGGTGCAGATTTGCAGCTGACTTGAAAAGATGGCGATGATGTGAATACTTCAACGCTAGATAACCAGCCTCGCTTATCGTCATAGAACAGACATTTGATTCTTCGAACTTTTCCTTTTCTTCTTCTTCTCTGTCTATGGGAATATGTCTTCAATATCTGGAGCTTATTTTGAATAGCTGTGTAGGATTCTTCTGTAAATGTTACAGGGAACGTTTCTACAAGAATCTTGGTATCAGCAACATTTCCTGACCTTTCCGGATCCAAAACTGCTAGGAAACAATCAAACGTGTCTTTTACTAGCACCAACTTTTCTTCCAGGTCATTTATTAGCGTATCCATGAAGATGAAAATTGAGATTTATAGTAAACCTTGACTGTGTTTATCTCCATTGAAGCTGTCTCGGGTCTATAACGATTTTGTTTGCATTTTTTGCTTTTCAAATATTGCAAGACTTTGAATTTTTTGTTTGGATTAATAATACTCAGTTTGATCAACTTCCATTTCAGGCAACAATGTACCTGAAATTTTCTCAAGTCCGTTTTTTTCAAAGAATTTACCTGAATTTCTTTCAAGAGTTTTTGTTGGGGGGTGCCGCACCCCCAAACACCTCCTGGTCACAACGGCCCTAATTGGCTAGCTTAATCAGCTTACCCAATATTGCCACTAGCAATCTGCATTAATCGTCTTCTCTAAAATCTTCCTGGACAATCAGGACCCGCTTGTATTTCATTTGGGTGTCCTGAAAAACGATATACGAGATAGATGAATAAGTCGAATGTCGACAGTGGAGCATTGTAACTAAAAATTATCATTCAAAATAACGTTTATCTTACAAACATATCATTTGAAGCAAGGATTTTAGCTGCCATGAATGATGCCAACGCATGGACAATGCTGAGGACAGCGCCGGGGATATAAAAACGTTTCGATCTATGATCTTCATCAGTAACTGTTCTTACAATGATTTGGGGCCTACTTAAATACCTATATTACAATGGGGTAACAACACCATAGCAATCTATCATGGGAACCTGCCTAATACAATTTAATGAATAAGACGAAATTATGGGGATGGTTGAGTTATAAAGTTTACGTTTGAGAGTTCTGGAGATGAGGTTAGCTATTTGGATGTTATGGTTCGTAGGAAGGGGCGTGCCTTGGAGACAGACCTCTTCTGCAAACCAACTGATACGCATCAGTATTTGCAGAGGGCTTCTTGTCACCCATGGCACATTAAGAAGGCTATACCGTACAGCCAGGCTCTTAGGATCTGTAGAATTTGTTCTAATGAGGCAAATTTTGAGAAAAGGTCAGAGGAACTAGAAGGATGGTTGATGAATAGGAGCTACGAGGAAGGTTTTGTCAGGGAACAAGATGATAGGGTTTGGGTCATTGATAGGGACAGGTTGTTAGAGCATCATGTTGGACATAATCGGGGCTGGGGGGACCGTATCCCACTTGTACTTAGTTATCATCCAGCTCTTAATAAGATCCATAATGTCACAAGTAGGCTTCAGCCAATGTTGGAGGCGTCTGAAGAGCACAAGAGGGTCTTTCCAAACAAACCGCTTGTTGCTTTTAGACATGCCAAAAACGTCAAAGACTTGCTGGTTAGGGATAGGCTTGCACCTGTGTGGCAGGAGGACTTTGTTAGGCATTGTTATCACTGTGGTAAGGCTCATTGTCAGATTTTTCAGTTCATGAAAGAGGGAGATAGGTTTGTGGGTCATGTTAGTAGTAGTGAGTATAGGATAAATTCTAGATTTGATTGTTATTCATCGGGTGTAGTTTATTTGTTGGGTTGCAAGGTCTGTGGTGTACAGTATGTAGGCAGTACATTTACTCCGTTCCGTAATAGCTTTAATAATTATAAGTTGTGTGCTAGGAGGTTAGAGAGAGGAGAACTGGTTCCACAAGTAGATTTTTTCAGGCATTTTTAAGAGGCGGGTCATCACGGTTTTCAGGAGGATATTAGTTTGCAAATCATTGATAGGTTATGTGGGGACTCTAGGGTTAGAGAAGGATTTTGGCAGTTTAAGTTGGATACTTTTGCACCTAGGGGCTTAATGTTAGACTTGTGGACTTCTAGACCTGTTACTCCTATGTTTTTACTATTTCTAGCATTTTTCTGTTTCTATTTTGTTATTGTTTTCCCTTTATTTATGTGTGGAGGGACCTGTACGGGTTTTTGAGGTTTTATTTTTTTCTCTATACTGGATCCTGCTTTTTGTTTTTATTTTGCTTTTCGTTCGTTTGTTTCTCTTGGAACAGACCGCAAATCACTGATTTAGCAAGTATCTCCAGCTTGGAGAAATGAATATGCGTTTATCCAGCTTGGGTACGCAGTGATTTAGCAAGTATCTCCAGCTTGCAGAAATGAGAAAGCTTTTACCCAGCTTGGGTACACAGTGATTCAGCAAGTATCTCCAGCTTTGAGAAATTAATATGCGTTTATCCAGCTTGGATATGCAGTGATTTAGCAAGTATCTCCAGCTTGGAGAAATGAAAATGCATTTACTCAGCTTGGGTAGGCGGTGATTTAGCCAGTATCTCCAGCTTGGAGAAATAAAAATGCATTTACCCAGCTTGGGTAGGCAGTGACAGACAGTATCCTGGACAGAACACCGGTCAACAGTATCCTGGAGGAAGAAATCAACATGATAATGGGTTTGTTTTGACGTTATTCACGCTTTCATTTGTTGATAAGAAAAATTGGAAAGGTTTTCAAGGTCGAGGCTGTGTTCTCAAGATTACATCAGGAGTTTGGTTGGGGAATGGGGGACATCTTCGAGCTCTGTGGCAGGAAAAGATGGATTTTCCATTCATTCCCTGTTAGGTATAATTTGCCAATAATAGGTTTAAGGGGTTTGGTTTCGCTACAAACCAAATAATCATTGGAGTTAGGATTTAAGCGAATTTGGGCTGATGCACCAAAGCCCAAAGTAGCTCCCTATGATGTGAAAACATAGCCTCATGCCTGATATTTACATAAATGATGAACGAGCTATATGTCTGAGGGTGCTTTACTTTACTTTCTAATGAAAATAGCATTTTTGTTACATTGTTTTGCTCTGAGTGCAACAATTAACGTTTTTAAAAAATTTTGTTTATATTTTTGAAATTCTTCTATATATTATTTATATAGATTTTATTAAGGAGCTTATGTCTAATATTTCAATAAGCTTTATGTTGTTCTCCGCGATTTTAAATTCTCTACCACAGATTTGTTTGAAATACGAACAATAGACAAGAAACTTGATAACAAGAAAAAGGACAGCAGGGAGCAGAAGGAAAGGAAAAGAAACCTAAAAAGAGGTATAAAGCAATGTAATATAAACTAGGACATTAACAAATTTCATTTAAAAGTGTTTACTATATCAACAATAAGTCATTAAATTAGATGCACATTTCCTTTAGAGAAGTTTGGAAATGATCCCTTCAAAAATGGCAACCAAAATGGACCAGAGGCGCAATCTATAATATTTCATTCAAAGTCAGAGGTCCTGGCACTAAATTTTCTTCCTTTGGGTTTTTAACGCAGAGATTGTTTTTGTGTCTATTTTCCATCATAACATCAAAAAATCTTCTGGTTTTGATTTAAAGTGATGGCGAGTGCAAGGAAGAACAATTTGCCTGTCAAAACTAGCAAGATAAGGGCCTGTAGTGAATTTAAACTTCGTAATTTAAGGCTTTTCCTTCTCTCTCAGGCTATTTTCTTTTCAGTCCATTCTTTCTCAAAGCTTTCTTCCGCTCAATGTCGCATTCATTTTGTCGACATCCCCTTACGTCATTCGCAGCACTCCCACTGTCTTCATCACAATAGGCCATTCCCATTTGTTGTTTTTCTAAGGTTACTCATCACTTTCCCACATTTCTTTTCTCCTTATTTAGAAAGTAACACCACAACCTTATTATATTCCGTTTCCTTTTACATCCTCTAAATATCTTGTATTTAGAATTTTTTATTTAGTTCAGTTAGAATGGTAAACGTATCATAACATCTCTCTCTGGCTCCGTGTTCTCTGCACGTAAAAGAAGACACTTTTCTGGAACTACGAAAGGCGAAAGATGGAGTTTTAGTGAAAATTATCTTGCAGTCGCAATGTTCCTAAAGGCCCCATGGACTACGAATTTTGAAATTAGGCGCCATTTGGCTGCCATTATTAATTGACAGTTTCCAAAATTTTTAACATGAAGTGTATAACAGTTATACAAAAATATGTTCCTCCCTCCTAGATCAACCAGAGAAGGACGCATATGAATATTGCATTTGTAATGAGATATTAAGAAAATTCATATCAGTTTTATTTAGGCCTCAGAAAATTAGAGTACCGACAAATCCTGTAGGAAAACATACCTTTGCACAAAATCCATCCCATTCTTACCTATTTGCACGCATGCAAATGGTTGGGATTTCTTCATGAGCTTCATAAAATCAACATGATCTTGACCTTGTATTTTATTGAAGGTTAATTTAGAACAAAGTGCTCTCAGGTAATTGTTTCTTGAAATAAAGCGTGTACTTTTTCAGGATAAAGGAGGGAAGATGATAATGTGTGAATCTGGGAGAGATAATGTGGGTATTAATTGTGCTTACCAGATTGTGATTGAGTAGCTTTGTTTCTTCTAAAAGGTCCTTGCTCTTTTCAAACAATAATGCATATTTTCTGTATAGTGCCCTGCATATAACAAAACAGGAAAAGAGAGTTGGTACCATTTCAAATGTTTTGGTCTGACAAGGCAACCAAAAACAGAATGGTAAGCCCCTAGGCAGCTACGCACCCTCAACTTTGGTGGGGTGGTGTGACTGCTTTCATTTCGAGTCTAGTAAGCCTTAATGATGAGCCAAATAATGAAAAATGGCAGCTGATGAGAACTACTCTTCCTTTAACTTTAATAGATTCTTTTCATTAACAGCTTCCATCAATGGAGGTAGGATCTCCAATAAATTGAAATAGCCACAGCCCCCATAGTCCAATAATAGGCCTACTCAACCAGAAAATAGCATAACAATACTGCTAACTATGGACGGCTAAACTACAGTAGAAACGGCTAAACTAAGAGGCAATGCAGCAAGGCAGCGGGGTTACTTTAATCATACATATATGATTGTGCATTTATCAAGCTATTTTTTTTTTTAATTGGTGTTTTCATTATCAAGCAGTAGGCCTAAGCTCTGAACGGAGGTTCAAGGTTAACTGGATACTGTGCAGTAGGTATAGAGCGGGATACTGTTGGGGATACCGACTCTTACTAGGCCCATACTTGAGATCGCGTCCTTAGTTCTGTATATTATATACATAAGTACATACCCAATTTCTGAAATAAATTCTAACTGACTTTTTCAATGTTGCAGGATTTGTGCTCATAGCCAAAAGCGGAGTTCATAGTCCAGCTCAAGTCAAGGGCCTCGAGTCACAGATGTGACAGAAATGGCCGTTTCCTGATGGCCCCTTGTCCCAGGCCTTTGTGTAATTGTAATGCGATTGAGACTTGCTAGCCTTTGTATCTAATTTTATGATGTTGTACAAGTTTTTTTATAAGAAACCGGTTTATAAGAAACCTTGAACTAGACACCCCAAAAGTCAAGAAACTTTTAGAACTAGGAGGAAGGAGTTAACCCTTTACTTACCAGAGTTGCAAATTTGCAACAAATAGTTTTGTCGGCCATATTACCTCTGCCTCTCACTGGAGACGTTCGATTCATGCAGTATTACATAGAGTACTTCATGGGGAATCGAATGGTATCACGATTTAGGCCCATGCTGTAGCTTCAGGAAGAAATTCAACATTTGTGTCAAACTCATTTGGGATTTTTTTGCTTGAAGGGAAATTTGGGCCTAAGCGGGAAGTATAAAATCTTGATTTATTTTTAAATAAGTAATTTAGTACAGGCAAGTAAGCACTTTTCTTTCATCATTTCACTCGTCCTTGCTGTTAGTCAACAAACAATGTCATTAAGGGGGCGGCTGCTATGAGGCATTGTCCTCTGGGGGGCAAAAAATAATTAAAATTTGGCCTCGCCCCCCAGGGGAATTTTTTCACCTGTTTTGTAATATTTATGTATATATCTGTCTAATAAGGAGATTTGGTTGCGAAATGACAAGTATTTCACTGTGTGAGAAAGTTAAGAAATTTTGCATCAGTTTTCCACCATATTGATTTCACATTTGTGGACGTAGTAGGATCAATTCTCAAGCATTTCAATTCGATTTCTCGCACCAGCATGGCTAATTCTTTGTAATACAATAATATTAATAATTTGCTTGCTATATTCACGTTTTCTTATAGTTTTTACTGCAGTTTATTTTAATTAAATTAAGAAACTGTTAAGAAACTTTTAGAACATAAATTGAGCCAAAAATTAAGAAACTTGTAAAACTAGGTCCCAAGCGAAGTTTCTTATAAAAAATCGTGTAATGTTGACATTTTGCAACTTTGTGTGTATATTTGAATGCTAAATTAAAAATTTGTCTACATTCTGGGTTATTAGTATAATTACATGGAAATTGAAGGGAAGTTAAACGACTCAAAATGTCGCTATGTCACTATCAGAAAATGTATAGCCTGTAAATAAATCTAACGTATCTCTGAGTATCAAACTGTTTCGTTATATTTGTCTTTTATTTGTACGGGATAATGATAGCAAATATTGTGTTTAGGTTTTTCTTCTTCTTTCTTTCTTCCTGGCCTCAAACACGCAGTCTTGTAAGGAAGTTGTAACAAAAATACTAACAGACGCAAGAGCGTGTGATTATAATAAAAAATTGAAACAGGCTGAAAGAACATACATAGTTGAAAAGAGGAGGTGTAATAAGATTGTATGAGATGTAAGAGTCTCAGAACTGTATGGCTGGCAGAGCGTAATTAGTGTAAGGTACCATATACACTAGCAACTTTCTTACATTCTTCTACAGATTACGCGAATTAGCACCTTGATGCGCAGTGTACATGGTCGATTTTAGGAAATTTCCCTTACATTTTTCACAAGTAAGGATCAAAGGGCCGACCAATTAAGTTAGGGATGCTCGAGAGCATCCCTTATTTTCTTATTTCTGTCAGCGCGGATTAACACTGTCCTCCTGTGTGTCTGATCATTCTTTTAAGTTCTGATTTTTTCTATCGTTCATTCGTTCATTGCTGTATGTGTATCAATTGAACAAAAAGCGAAATGTCTGGCGAAGAATTGTTCGTGTTTTTATTGATCTGTGCTTATTTATTAGAACAAAATCGACAGCGTATCCACGTTACATAGAATGATGGCTTTTGCTGATGCGTTTATGGAGTTACAAAATTCACAGTTATGGCAAGGGGCAAATCAATTTTTTCAAAATGCATATCAGGTTCGAAGAGCTTGTGTATCTCATAGACAATTCAATGAGTTTGACGTCTATTACGATGCCGATCTAAACACAAGTAAACATCTTGATCCTGAGTATTGGTAGCACTGAACACTGAACAAAAATACTGTTATGATGATGACGATGACTTTTCGAAGTTTTCATAAGAGAAAATCGCATCAACACAAATAAACAGATCTGTCATCATGGATTAAAGTAATGGACAGGTGCTACAGCAAAAAAGTAAGAAGGAAACTGAAGAATTTAGCATTTGCTGGAATGTTTCCTACTGTTTTAAGAAAATTCAAGTGCTAGTGTATATGGTCCCTAAGAGCTGTAAGAGTGTAATAGCTGTAAGAGTGTAAGAGCTGTAAGGCTGTAAGCGCGTAAAGAGTGTAAGAGCTGTAAGGCTGTAAGAGCGTAAAGAGTGTAAGAGCTGTAAGAGTGTAAGAGCTTTAAGAGTGTAAGAGCTGTAAGAGTGTCAGAACTGTAAGGCTATAAGAGCATAAGAAGTGTAAGAGCTGTAAGAGTGAGCGTAAAGAGTGTAAGAGCTGTAAGAGTGTAAGAGCTGTAAGAGTGTAAGAGCTGTAAGAGTGTAAGAGCTGTAAGAGTGTCAGAACTGTAAGGCTATAAGAGCGTAATGAGTGTAAGAGCTGTAAGAGTGTAAGAGCTATAAGAGTGTAAGAGCTGTAAGAGTGTAAGAGCTGTAAGAGTGTAAGAGCTGTAAGAGCTGTAAGAGTGTAAGAGTGTAAGAGCTGTAAGGCTGTAAGAGCTGTAAGGCTGTAAGAGCGTAATGAGTGTAAAGCTGTAAGAATGTAAGGCCATATCTTTGATCTAACAGCCAAGGAAACCTTAAAAACGTCTGTTTTGTAGACCAGTTATGGCCGTTTGCATCGTTAAACCGGAGGAATTAAAAATATGCCATATTTGTTTGGATTAAGTGAAGAGAAAACACAGATATGGCCTACACAAAAGTATTGAAAACACTGATTTTAGTTAGACTATCTTAGTTCTCTTATGTTATCTTGCTAGAACTGCTGGTGAGTAGACATCACTATTCATTGTTAAGCGTTTCTTAATTTCCATTTATCATATTTGTGGCCCCCGAATAAGGAATATGAATCACAAATTCACGACACGAAATTTAGAAATTTGTTGAAGTGGTTGTTTTATGCAGTACAGAAAGAACCAGAATGCTAAGATACTGCAAAGTTCAAGCACATTTGTAAGAGCATTTGCTGACTATAGCTAGTTCATGGATGCATGTACATTGAATTCAAGTATTCATGTTCATGCGCAAACTTTCATTCAAGAAATCGCGCAATTACTTGCATATTGCATTTGAGTAACAGAAAATCCTAGAACAGTTCCAGGTTTCCATATTCCATATTTGTGTTTTGGAAAATCCATCGCAAGCCGTGGATTTGGGTTAATTATTCTGATGCCAAGTAACCCCTGCCCACGATGTATAAATTTAAAAAATGACATGAGCAGGATGCTGGAACTACAACAGTTTTCACTCAGATTTTATTGCCGGTGTGGTCTAAATCACACAATTCTAAAAATATTTACCAACTAATGGCAAGCTTGCTTCTAGTCAGCTGACCAACTCCGACCAATAAGATAGTGAATCGGAGGTACATGCATCTTGCATGTCAATCAAACTCGGTTAAAAGGAAACACCCAACAAATTGATCCCTCACTCAAATCAATAAGATAATTCTTAGTTGGCTTAAAGAAGTCAACTTATTTTAGTGGTATGAAATAACGGCGGACATTTGTGGACAATATTACTAGTCTGTTTAGCTCTCTTTTTTTACAAATCATAGATTTTTTTATTTGAGTTAGTGTTATTATCAATTAAAATTTGAAGTGGCCTAAAGCAAAGAAGCCCTCCTGCCAGTTCCTCCCAACCGATGCTATCCGCAGTTATCTATGATGCACAGATTACTCGTATATTTCAATGTCCGCTCCACTCTTCTGACTGAGGCGTGGCTCTGCAAGAGTCTGTGATGGGGCGCTCTCATAACCCGTCCTTGTCCTGCTTGAATATAATGTTTCTCTGTCTGGAGTAGTTCTTCTTGTGCTGAGGGTTCCTCTGCCGCCCTCTTCCCCGTTGAACATATGTCCACTGTTGATCACAATTTCATTGAATGATTAATTATAAAAACAAGCGACTTGTAAGATACTATTGGTGCTACACGTAAAACGATGTAAAATTGTAAAAACAGGTAATCTAGCAACAGCAACAACATATTCAGGGCATTTGAAGACAAGTTTTGAGCCATAGGAAACATCATTTTCTTCGCTCAATAAATATTACAGCCGTACCTTTGATTTTCCTTTGTACAACTCCTCATTTTTACCAGCATAATAAGCTGCATCGTCACCAGGAAGTTTTGATGATGGAGATGTCAATGAACAGAACCACAAAACCAGGCAGGATAACCCAACAATTCCCTAAAGGTAAGGTTGGCCTAGACTTTCTAGTAGGCAGTTCGGGAAAAGGTCTCAATCGAATAGCCACTTAGTGATCCAATAGCGACTATTAGATCGAATAGCAACTACTTGATCGACTAGCAAGATCGCTATTGGATTGCTTAGTCGCTATTCGATCAAGTAGCAAAAATAGTGGCATAGCGCTGCGCCGAAACTGAGGCAAAAGCACGTCTCGAAAATAATTCCATTGGAATCAGCGTACCAAAAATGGTTTTTCACCAAGTGAAAAAAATCGTTCGTTGCGGAAGAGAATAAGAGCGGCAACATGTTATAAGCTACGCAGAGAAGGAACGTCAGCATGCTGCTTGGAAGTGTTCAGTGTTTATATGCACGAAACAGGAAGAATAATGGCATACAGTAAGTTATCTTTGTTTGAAAAATTTATGAGTTGCTTTTTAGGCATTTTTTGATTAAGAATTTATGCTGAATATTATTGACTGAATATGAACGATACGGGTTGCAGCTTCATTCTTGGCTCTAGTATGACTTCAGCAAGCATTTATTCGGGAATAACTAATACTTCTTTTTAAGTTAAGTTTGTCAAAAATCGGTTTTGAAAAAAACAAAAAACTCTATTTTATAAAGATATTTTATAAAGCTTTTGAATTAGAAATTATTTATATGCTAAATATTTTTTCTTGGTGCACTTCTTTGTTGTTTCTTATATCTTATTCAGAAAAAACAAATGACATATTAGACCCTTAGACATCTCAGCTTGGAATAAAAAACAAAAAGAAAAATTTCCTTTAAATTTAGTAACCAAACCACGAGTTGTAAAGCTTTCATATCAGTATTTCAAAAAACTGATCAAAATGGAATTACCAAAATCTACTTTTGAAAGTGAACTTCTCAGAGAAATTTCAGTCCAATGGTCCATCAAAGGATATATATTTGAAGTTCCACCAAGTTCAGAAATACATCTCCATGTTGTGCCAGAACCTGACAACAAGTACGACCCATTCGCTATGAAAGTTATGGTGCCAGCAAATGTCAGTGTTGAGCTGTTGAACAAAATAACAAGGGTTTTAAAAACCTAGGCGTGGCCCGCAAGAGGATAGAGACATAGTGGGAAAGCAAGCCGGTCGAGTCCCTGCTAATATTTCAAAGATGTTCAGCTGCCTCTTTGCAAACAGATTTGTAGATAAAATAACGTGCATGTACACTGGGAAAGATCCTCCCACCATCAGACCTCGGACCCGTCAAAAGTTTTAGCGGTGAGCGGTACCCTATGGTAAAGACAGGCCTGGTGGTGGGGTTGAACTCACGTGAATACTAGTTGCGCATGAAAAAGACTTCTTGAGGGTCAAAAACATTTTCCAAGAAAAGTTGCCAGCAGAAGATATAGACAAAGTACTATTTTAAAGCTATAAACGTTGTAATGTCAAAATTTTATTATCTGCTCTATTACAGTTTGTTAGGTAAACTGATTGGAATCCTCTTGTTATACTTACAAAATAAATTGCACACTGTGTCCTTTCTTACGTTCTTACGTTAAGAAATTCATTCAGAAAAGGTGCTGTTATCAAATCTACATTACACATTTTCAGGGAAATCTCAGAGTAGAAATACAAACTGTTTGTCGAGGCCAAGGCAAGCAATGCAACCCACGTTTTTCATACTCAAAATTGTGTTTCTTACTAGAACATGAGAACATAAAGCAAAGCAAATGCGCGTAATAAAATTAACACCAAATGAAAATAACACACGCGTGTTTTCATACTTAATTACTGGTAATAAAGATTGTTTTACTTAGAATTACGTGTTGTCTTCCGTTGCTATTACATCCCTTAGTAGCTACTTGATCGAATAGTGACTAAGCAATCTAATAGCAATCTTGCTAGTCGATCAAGTAGTTGCTATTCGATCTAATAGTCGCTATTGGATCGCTTAGTTGATATTCGATTGAGCCTTTTCCCGAACTGGTAGGTCTGTATGTAGGTACCTGTATTATATTATGATTTGATTTCCCACACAGAGCGTCTCTTTTTACATGGCAGAAAACTGAAATATTTCAGCTCATCTTTTAATACAGAGTATTATAAAGTCATCAGCACTTCAGTTGAGGTACATACAATATTGTATTAGCTTACCTTTTCTTTGCTTTTTTGGCACCCCTTTTTATAGTTTTTAAGCTGAAATGACTATCTAGCTAGTAGGGGGATTTCTTACCTAGTATATTTGTACTGGGCCATTTGGTTCTGCTGCAGTATATTGGGTCCTCTAGTTACCAGCATTCTCACATATTAGAGTCCTATAGTCACAGATCTGTGCCCATTTGAGTACCCCCCGTATTTCCGGCTTTTCTTTGAAACCTGGGGTACTTCAATGTAAAAGAAATAGATTTTACACTTCAGTAAGCTTACTTGAAGATTCCCTTGGTTGTCATTAGTTTCCAGCAATAAACACAGCCTTTCTGTGAAGGTTTGAAGTTCCTTTCCAATTTTTCAGTGATTCGAAATGGCGCTCCGCTCAAGATTATGTAAGAACAAAGATGAAGCCCTAAGAATATTAGATGAAATGAGTGGAACAGAGCTAAGTGATTTCGAAGATAGTTCAGATGATTCAGGAGATGATTTTGATCAAGAATTATCCGATTCAGAGGCAAGTTTTTGGGTTGGTTCTAGCCATGGGAATCTTATGGTTACCAAAAATGCGAGATTACTGGAGGAAATCAAACAAGCTTATACACACTCCAGCTTTCTCTGAAGTCATGACTAGAGACAGATTCTTTGAACTATACAGATACCTTCATGTATCAGATGACAGAGAGCAAAAGGCAAGAGGCGAAGATGGGCATGACCCACTTTTCAAGATAAGAAAACTGTGCGACCTAATCTTAGAAAGATTCAGAAATGTGTACAAGCCAGGAAGAGAAATCTGCATTGATGAAAGTCTCATAACTTTCAAAGGGAAAATCTATTTCAGGCAGTTTATACCAAGCAAGCGAGCAAGATTTGGAGTAAAGGCATTTGTTCTATGCGATTCTTTGACAGGTTATGTCTCGGTACTCCAAATTTACACTGGCAAGTCACAGGATGGTACAGTAACAAAAGATCTTGCTGAAAAAATTGTCATGCAGCTGGTATCAACATACACAAATCTTGGGCATCATCTGTACCTGGATAACTATTACATCAAAGCGTGGCTTCTTGAAAACCTTGTAAATGATAAAATCTATGTCACTGGAACAGCTCGTGTTGATCGAAGTGGATTTTCAGCAAAAATTGCAATAAAATTCAAGTGAGGAAAGAAAAGAGGTGATAGTTCTTTGCTGATGAAGGGCAATATACTTGCTGTATCTGGCTTGACAACAAAGGGGTTCATTTCTTGAGCACAATCCATGATGCTGAACATCCTGAGGCTTCTCGAGAAGGCGAATTATCAATAAAAGGACGTGGAACCAAAAGCAAGCCTGAAGCAGTAAACATCCCATGCCCGCCTTGTGTGCAGCCATACAATGCCCATATGGGAGGAGTAGATTTTTCAGACCATATGGTCAAATTTTACAACTGTGGTAGGAGATCAGAAAAATGGTACCGCAGAGTACTCTTTCATCTTGTAGAGCTCTGCATTCACAATGCGTTTATAGTAGAATCATCATTCCTAACTGTCAAAGAGCGTAAAACCCGCAAGTGTCAAAGCTTCAGAGAAGAACTGGTTGATCTTGTTATTGGAACCTACAGCATGAGAAGAAGATCATCTGCAGGAAGGCCCTCAATTGCCTATCAGAATGAGACAAGGTTTTAAAATGTTGGTGTTCACTTGCCAGAATACCATGACACCAGAAGAGATTGTCAGCAATGTAGAGTGAATGTAAAGAAGAAGTTGGGAGGCAAAATTGATGCAGCAGACAGGCATAAAGAGGTCCATGTCCACCTCTGTTTGAACAAGGACAGAAACTGCTTTGTTCAGTGGCACACAAAGGTCTGAAGAACATTACACCACAAAATTATGATGAAAACACTTGCAACAAAGACTGTTTTTTGTCTATATAAATATTCCATAAAATAATGTTACTGAGTACAAATATGATGTTTTTCCCTTTTTGGAGGATGGATATAAAACTAAAGCTACATTGGTGATTTCCTACAGTTTTTTCTATGTTGACGGAAAATCTGGAAAATGACTGCTCGCAACATAAAAAATCCCTTAGCAATGAAAAAAATAGTTAGAAGCATGAATTTTTTTTCTTTTATCCCTAAGACATCATGGAACAAAGGTATGTGAGAAAAATTAACCATATGCTTCCATTTACAGAGAAAAATCCTGCAAAAGTGAGATGTTTTTCCATTTTTAGGAAATTGGCCCATTTTGAATCTATAATGAGATCACGCGATCAAATATTTTAGCAAAAAAAAAATTTTTTAAATCCCCCATCCATGCTGATTCTAAAAATGTATACTTTTATTGGCAATGGGTGGGCACAGTTGTCAGAAAAAAATATTTTTAAAGGGCACCTAAAATATCCAAAAAAATTCAGGAATTGACTGGAGCGATAACTGATCAAATTACTTATGTTAGGACATCTGCTCAATATGCAACTGATGTCGAGCAAAGATTTGAATATGATGATAAAGAAATATTAGAAAATCTTATTCAGCATTATGGTACTTCCGTCATTGTTCCGACAATTCCTGTGCCTGGGCGAAGTCAAAATTACATTGATTTTTTTGTGCGGCCTCAAGCTGGTCTTTTTTATGATTTGTCAAGAAGTCAAATTTACATGGAAGTACAGTTGAAATATGTAGGTGGGGATATTCCTGACGATAAAAAAGATTTCTTTGTACCTCTCGAGAATGTTGTGCATAGCATGTTTAAGAATATAAATTATACATAGGAAAATAGTCTGGTAGAAACACAGGAGGGGCTTTATCCATTTCAGGCTTACAATTACAATTTGATTGCAAGAGGAAAAGATGCATTGCGACATGAATTGCAGTTTTGAGATTGTTTTTATTTCGATCCAAATATCGATCCAAACAATGCTGCAACAGACAACATTCTTGATGAATATCAGATTACAAGAGCTGCTGATGATAAAATTACGAATGTAAATGCGTGCTGGCGCTGTCCTAAGAAATGCCTTATTTAGAGATAATCAAGTGAAGAAATTTTACTTCACTCCAATTTTACCTACTTGGAATAATGGACAGTTTCGAGATGGAGGAAAGGCTTTTCATTTGCAATTACAGAGAATGGACAGTCAAATGTCGGTCATGTGTCCAGATGATAAGAAGGGTAAATTTGTTTATGATATCAAAAAGATTGAACTGCGCTTAAAAACTTTGATTCCAGCAACAGAGAAATTAAAAATCTATATCAATCTCTATAATGCAAATGAAGCTACTCAATCATATCAGCTGCAAAGATACAGAGTTATGAATTATTATCCACAAGATGAAAAGTTGACCAATATCCATATATAAAATTTGTATAATGGTAGTATACCTGATATGGTGATCGTAAGTTTCAGAAGTCGAGCTTATACAGCAGGAAGCACACACGTGAATCCTTTCAATTATAAACATATTCCCTGCAATAAATTCAGTTTGCAAGCTTTTAGCAATCATGATTCTCAAGCTAGTGCTGCGGAATATGTTGATAGAGAATCAGCGTTGAATGGAATTTATGATTTATTTCAAAGATCAAGCAATATGTTTGATGCTGATCAATATTTGATGAAAAATGTTTATGCATTATATCCATTTCAATCAACAACGACTAGATATCGAAAAGATGGAAGTAAAGTTGTCGATAGTCATACTGGTCAATTTCAGTTGAAATTAACTTTAAATACAGAATTTACTGAAAAATATATAATATCATGTACTGGCATATTCAGTAATCATATGGAGATTGTTGCTGATGGTGGCACTGTGTTGGATTATATTCCATAATGCAAGGCTATGAAATACAAGAGATTTGTAAAGAAAGAGATGAAGATATAAAAAGAAGTTTTAAGGGTATATTAGCTAAGGGTGATATAAGATTACAAGTTGATTTACATGAAGATTTGTTAATAAAATTATATGAAGAAGAAGGACCATTTATGTTTCCTGCTTCATTTATTTTGAATACTGGTACTTATGAAGAAAGAGGGAAACACTGGCAGGCAGTTTATTTTGATGTTGATGAGAATTG
This sequence comes from Chrysaora quinquecirrha, assembly GCA_014526335.1. Classification (NCBI taxonomy): domain Eukaryota; kingdom Metazoa; phylum Cnidaria; class Scyphozoa; order Semaeostomeae; family Pelagiidae; genus Chrysaora; species Chrysaora quinquecirrha. Next base: position 258,424 of record JACTAT010000050.1, read on the forward strand.
TTTCTATTTTGATTCTTATGGTCATAAAGCTAAAAGATTGTATTTAAAATGGTCAAGAAAATAAATAACTTTCACAAGCGTCGTTTTAAGCTTCACCATTTATCTAGAGAAATTCAAGCATTTAATACAAGAGTATGTGGGAAATATTGTATATATTTTCTACATGAGATTAACAGCATAAAAAACCCATTAGCTATTTATCAAATATTAGAAAGAGATTTTCCATCACCAGATAAGAGAACTGAGAAAAGAGATATATTTAATAACTATAGACAGTTTTACATAAATGACGAAAAAGTGAGAGATTGGGAACAAAAAATTTAATTATTATAAAATAAAAAGTTTATATAATGATATAAAGGAATGACAAAATTGTTAGTGTTATTTCTTCTTTCTGCGTGTGTTACTGCGAAAAAGTACAATGGCAAAAAGAAAACAACGTAGAAAGAATAAGCTATATAAGTTAAGAGGAGATGGATTATTTGATAATATCCAACATTGGATTCTTAAAACTGGAACGAAAATGGTCGGGATTCCTTGTTTGCAAAAAGCTTTAAATGCTAAGGTTAAAATGAAGGGAGAAAAGAAATTCAAGTCTTTACAGATGCTACCGAGAGAATTTTGGAGAGCTGCTGGCGCATCAAAGAAAAAGTTAGATAAATTTACATATGCAAATGATCTTATAAAGAAAGGACTCTTAAAAAAGAAATTACTTTTTTTCTTGAATTAGTTGAGTTAAAAAAGATTAGATGATAGAGCTTATTATTATTGTATGAAAATTTAAAAATAATGGCTTCTTTAGAAGCAAGCGTTGTAGCTTCTATGCTAATTAATGATATGTTAAAGGATGATGGGGGAAAAGAAGTAGATGATATGATGGGAGAAGGATATAAATTTAATGGACATCTTTTTAAACGTCATTTATTCAAGATGGGTTCAGCATTAGCACAAGCAGCAGCGAGAGCTGGTCTTAAACAAGAAGTACGAAAAGGAGGACAGATTGCCACAAAAAAATAAATAAACAAACCTTAAAAAATATGGCAATAAAAGGTGCAAAGTCTGCAGCAAAAGCTGGAGTAGCAGCTGGATTGGGATTTGCTGGTGATGCAGCATTAAAAAAATAAATGGCAAAGGTTATAGTACAGCACGCCAAGGTATCAAAAAAGAAAAGGAAGAAGAAATACAATAAAATAAAGAGACTGCGTTAATATGTCGATATGTTAATATGTATCTAGAAAGATATTTTAGAAAAGATCTATTTGATGAAATAGTCAAAGTATAAAAAAATATTGTTTTTATTTTATTTTTAACTGCCCTCTTTGAATATTTTTATTTGCGTTGTTAACCATTCAATATACTTTGTTTTCGGGATATCACCAAAACGCACACCAGCAAGTCAAGCATCTAATTCATCAGTAAAAGAATTAAAATTGTGCAATTCATCTAAATTCGCTAATCTCTCCACATCTTGTTCAATATTCAAGTTTAAGTAGTTAATTTTACTTTTTAACTCTTGTGAAAATGTTAAAAAGTAAAAGCTAAATTACTTCAATTTAGTAAAGCAATTTAGTAAATATTTCTTACATAAGGGCAAGCAACTTAGAATAAAAACAAATCTTCTGTTTCTTGATGGCCAAGAATCAAGCTGATGAATAACCTGAAAAGAAATATACGAAACCATCAAAATATAGCAATTGATATCCAGCCAGTATAAATTTTGCTAATTCATTCAAGAATTCCTACATTCATTACAAATAACAAAATAAAATCTGGCTACAAATATCATACATTCTTTACTACCAATTTCAAAAGACAAATAACACAAAACCCCCAGCCAATCAAAGCATAAAACTATTTACAAATCGAGCACAATCTGTCATTGGATGTTAGTATTAAACTATTGAGTAATCAAGCACACCCCTACTCGCATCAAAGCATTAGAACTACGGACAAATGGCGCACACCATTTGCCCAATCTAAGTATAAATACAACTGACAAATCATGCTAACCTCTCCTCCAATCTAAAAACTATTGACAAATCAGGCACATCTTTTATAAACCATCACAATTTAGCAATTGATATCCATCCATTATCAATTCGTTCTTTATTTATTTTTTCAGAGGTCCTACATTCATCACAAAGAACAGAGTAAAATTTTGCTAAAAAAACCCGTCATTGCTTGTGACATTGGTGACTGAGGTCTCTTAGCCAGGAAATAGATAAATTATTAAGAGGTTGAAAGTATTCATTGAAATTGGGTACAATAGGTATGGCTTGAAACCTAGTATATACACCATTATTTCTGGAATTACTGAATTTCCTCTCTGCCATGATTGCACTCATAAATAATGCATTTGAAAGACGGAAAATACTGTGTACAGGCTTCAACACAAACTTATTAGGTTATATTTCTGTGTTTTAATGTAAAGACACTAAAGTAAACATTTGAAAACTTCCATGCATCCATTGAATGATCGCCTATTTTTTTTTTTTTTTTTCTATAATGGTGTATAGGCCGAGATTGCCCCTAACCAATTACAAATTATTACTAAATTCTAATACATAACATTTTAATTAATTAGTTACAAATGTATATTGGAAGGTATTACAATATTTGAGTGCTCGTAATTATCAAAACTAATTTACATAAAAAAGAATACTTTATACTAAGTCTATTATGATCAAAATCTACGAACTCATAAATGAGTTTTTAATTTCAATTTTTTTTTTTTTTATAATATATTTATTATCTTTATTCCCTTACTGCATCATTTATATCTAAAAAAGTCTCAGGTCTCTGCATAAATTTGTTTCTTTTAACAAATGAGTTATAGCAGAAATTTCCTAGTTTTGTTGTTACATCATTTTCCTCTTGGGACATTAGCCATGTAAACATATTTTCATCATTAAGGGAAACAGTGTTTGGAAATTTTTGAAATATATGATCTAGCATTTGTTTTCTTTCGTTTTCATAAAAAGAACAAGAAGATATAAAATGAATTTAATCTTCAATTATGTTTAGGCCTTTTGTTTTACAGTAGGGACAAAATCTCTCTTCCGTTGGTGTTTTGTTCTTTCCAAATCTTCCTGTTTCTATATGAAGATTATGGGAACTAAGTCGTATTTTCGCAACAGTGGATCTAATCTTGTAATCTACTAGACAATCGAGATAAGGTTCAAATTTGAACGATGACTTATAGGATGCGTACAGTTTCAGTTTCTTATCTTCAGTGATCTGAGTCCTTAGGTTGTTTAAAACTTCAGATTCAAACATTTTCCTAACCTTTGTTTTAATGATAGTCGAATTATCAGAGTCTTGGATGCCATACAATGTTTGGAGATTACGAGCTTTTAAAACCCAATTCGAGATACCCTCTTCAGCATCTTTACTAAGACTTTGATAAGCTAGACTAGCATAGCGAACATCGTCTAGTTTAGATAACCGAAATAAGAATTTGATTGTATTAACATGTCTGTTGTATTTTAAAGAAGTTCTGCCTAATTCAGCATATACCGCATCAGTTGTTGTATTAGACTTGACACCTAATGCGTATTTACAAGCTGAAAGATGCAGTGTTTCTATTTTAACCCAATCGTCGAATCCCCAAATTTCAGAACCGTAGTTCAATATTTGTACTATCGTGTGATCAAAAAGATAAAGAAAAAGCCTTGGCTGAAACCCACCCCACTCTCTGCTTTTTGATATAAGACTATAGTAAGACTTCTGGGCTTTTTCTTTTATTTTGTCAACATGATCAGAAAATGAACCGTTGGATTTTATTGTGACCCCAAGGTACTTGTAAGACTCGCATTGTTTTACAACTTTATCACCTAGTTTCCATAGTTTCTTACTTAAGTAGGCATCCTTGTCGAACACCTTGTGAGCATGAGAAGATATCTGTCAGCCCATTATTACCCCTAACGCAAGATTTAACTTTGTCATAAAGTGAGCCTATTACTTTCAAAACATTTCCTTTAATACCGTAAGCAGCTATTTTATGAATTAAGTGCTTATGGTCTACAGAATCAAAAGCTTTTCTAAAATCAACGAAACATAAATAAAGAGAGCCGCCTGTTTTTTCGAAAGTTGTGTCTATTAGGGCTCGAAGAGTGAAAATATGGTCCCTGGTTTGATAGCCTTTTCAGAATCCAATTTGATTTTCATCAAGAATTGAGTTGGTTGATATTACAGTATTCAATCTTTCTAGAAGAATTCAAAGAAAAAACTTGCCAAAGATGCTAAGCAGCGTGATACCCCTGTAATTATTTAGATCGGATTTGTCGCCACCTTTGAAAAGAATTACGATGGTACCTATGGACCACTCCTCTGGAAATTTTCCAGAGTGCAGGATTTTGTTGAAAAGTTTGGTAAATACCCGAAGGAATTTACCGTTAAGATTCTTTAGAAATCAAAATTAAAAAACGAGGTATCATTTTTATCCCTCCATGTTTCCAAAAAACAAACCAGGTCATTGCGTGCTAAAATTTGTGCAAAGAAATCACAGCCAGTTTGTTTGATACGTTGAGCTTTTGAACTCCTAAAACCGTTAAAATTCCCCGCACAAGCCCTAACAGTTTTGTAATTTTCCTTAGAAGTTTTTTCTTTCAATTTTTCTTTCTTTCTTATGTTATTTCTAGTTGACAAAATGGAATTTAACTCACCATTTTGGCCAAAAACCTAATATCCAAAATTATCATGATTAAATTTGCATAATCAGCGTAAGATCGGATTTCAAATACCTTTTGATTACCGTTCATTTTAAACTTTATTCCTCCGTCTATTGTCCAAACTTTTTCCATGTTTATTCTCCCTTTATCCTTGAAAATTTCATTTACCATTCCTTTAATTCCAGGAGCAAGATCTTCTTTCACTTTGATGTTTTTTTCCTTTTTCTTCTTTCTCATGATTTTTCCTTTGATTTGTGACAGAGGAATTATTTCAGAATTCCTCTAGTCTCACCATCCTTTCGTTTGCCAACCCGGTGTATTATGTCTATATCTTCAGGGTTTATGTCCACGTCCATTTCTTTCTTTAAAACATCAATCACAAGATCCTGGCAATTTTCATTTTCTTCCTCTCTAACATCATATAGCCGAACAGAGCTTTTTCGCGAGTACTGTTCTTGCTTGTCCATCAGGAATGTCAAATCAGAAATCTTGCTGAAGGCCTCATTTCTTACAGCATTGATTTCTTCTTCTGCTTTCTCCTGCCTTTCATGAATCTGGCTGATATCATTTTTCACTTTTTCGAAGTCAGATACTATCTTCGAGAGCCTTTCCAGCATCTGATCCTGCTTCTCACCCAATTCACCTTGTTTTGCCTCGATTCTCTCCAGGGATTCAATAAGTCGAATCAAACTGTCCTCTCTTTCTCTTTCGGTTTTCGATTTAGAACCAGATGCAGGACCTGGGTTTAATTCCACATCTCCCGATAATAACAAGAGAAAGTCAAGGGAAGGATTATCATTATGAAAAAAGGAGGAAAACTGACTTACATTAGTAGTGCATCTCGATTTCCGCATTAGCTTTCTGCGACGTTTGTTGAAGATTTTCTTTAGAAAATGCTTCTTCGATAAAGATTTGACCATTACACCTCTACGATTGATCCATATACCCATTCTTTCAGCTGTATCATTCTTTCCTGACCCAAAAGGGGCAGAAAAAGAACATACAAACAGTACAAGACAGAGCGACACAAAAACATGTCCTACTCCTTTCATGACTATAATAGGTTGCTGCTGTTGTTGTTGCCATAGTAATAAATTCAATTCTCTTGTACTGTTGTGCTGTAATCTTGCCCTAGACTCGTTACTCGTCTATAATTGGTTGCTGCTGTTGTTGTTGCCTTAGCAATCAATTCAATTCACTTGAACTGTTGTGCTGTAATGTTGCCCTAGACACGCTTCTAGACTCGCAACTCACCATTAATCGGTTGCTGCTGTTGTTGTTACCTTAGCAATCAATTCAATTCACCTGTACTCTTGCACTGCAATCTTGCCCTAGACTTGCCTATAGACTCGCTACTCACCTATATCGGTTGCTGCTTTTGTTGTTACATTACAAACTCATTTCAAATGTTACATTACAAACACAATTCAAATCATTTCTACTCGTCTACTGTAATCTTGCCCTAGTAATACAATGAAGTAATTTGTAATTCAATTAAGCAACTTGATCAAACTGGGGTTTTGGGTGATTTGCCAATGCTTTAATAAATACATTTTTTCTCTTATCCCTGGCAATCAATAGCCCAAGAGTTTTTAATCAGTAAAATTTTCTTCAAGAAAGACTAATGGTAACTATCCTTGAATCATGAATGTAAATTAAAGCATAAAAATAAATATTCTATCCTCACGATGGATTCAAATGCTGAGCTGTCAATTAAATATGATTTGATAGTAAATAAAATTCATGTATTATATCATTAAAAAGCTTTGCAAGTTTATTTTTTTTTCTTCCCCAGAATTGCTATTTCGTTCTTTTCCTTTCCACTGGCGTGAGCCATGTAACATTTTGATAATTACTCTGTCATCTCTAAAATGCAAGTTTAAAAATAATTGACAGCAACAGCCATTAAAATAGGATCAATAAATGGGCTTAATTTAAAGAGGATTCTTATTGCTAATGCTATGCCCCTGATATAAAATTTTACTTCTTTACTTATAAAATTTCAGTGCTGAAAATTAGATAAAAACTGTCTTTTATTGTTGATTATTAATATTTGTAGGATCTATCTTCACAAAAAAGAACAAAATATGCCATATCATTTATTAAGCCCCCACTGTCTCTAATAATTATCCTGTCATATAAGTCCCCCCTGAGAGAGTTTGACAATGAAAAGGGGCTAAATAGAGCTTATACGGTAAGTATTATGTTTGAAATCTTCAAATAGTTTATAGTATTCAAATTCATTTAAATACCTGAAGTCCTTTTCCAGTTTTTGGCCCTCGATATTCGTCAGCATGAATCTTCTTTCTTTGCTAATTTTGAATTTAATTGCAACTAATTTTTTAAGTTTTCCCAATGAATGATTCCCCTTCACCTCAATCTCCTTGAAGACAAAATATATCAATATAATGCTCTATCCTTTCCTACAATGTTTATTCCAATAAAGAACTGCAGCTGCTTACCTTTTCATTTTCCTCAAAAGAAACAACAATTTTTCTAGTAGTAGACATATCTATGGAAAAAAATTCTTATTTTATAAATTGGTGGTAACTACTTTTTAATCACCAAAATATGAATGGAAGTTATGACATGTTAGGATATTACTTAATAACAGTTTAGCTTCAAATGGGAGGCAGCAAAAGATATTTAAAAGCGGAAGACATAGACAATGGCTAAACTTCAAAAAAGATACCTAATTACAAGTTTTTTTTGTAAGAAACCTGGCTCGGGGCCTAGTTGTAAACGTTTCTTAATTTTTGGCCCAATTTTAGTTCTAAAAGTTTCTTGACAGTTTCTCAATTTAATGGAAAAAATTGCAGTAACAACAATAAAGAAAACGTGAATATAGGAAGCAAATTATTAATATTCTTGTGTTACAAAAAATTAGCCATGCTGGGTTCAAGAAATCGTACGGAAATGCTTGAGAATTGATAACTACATCCAGAAAAGTGAAATCAGTATGTTGGAAAATTGACAGAAAATTTCTTAAGTTTCTTAACTCCTTCCTCCTGGTTCTAAAATTTCTTATCTTTTGGGGTGTCAAGTTCTAGGTTTCTTATAAACGGGTCTCTTATAAACAAAAGGTGTAAAATAACTAGGGTGTTGAATAATTAATTAGAACTACAAAAGTAATACGAAAAAATGATTTCATACACTATTACCAGCTGTAATATAAGAAATATAAGGCAACTTACCTTCTATTTTTGAAAAACAACGAGGAACTAAAAATTTTCACTGCACATTGTTTTCCTCACCTCACGACAGGGCAGTCAAAAAGTTGTGGGCAATTTCCTGGCCAATGATTGGTTGATGTAGATTAAGCAAGAAATATATATGTCTTTCAATCCAATCAAGCGAATATCCTTATGCTGTTCGACAGTTTGAAATTTACCTTCGTAAACATTTATCTTTATTTTATATTTATATTCCATATCCAGAATATGATGTAAAAAGAAACCGTCAAATTCTTCAATATTACCAAATTGACAATAGTCCTGTATCATTTCTTCCAAGTTCGGCACATCATTAGCACTTAGATTAGCTTGCTTTTTTTGATAGTCAAGTTTTACTTTCCTTATAGCTCGAAAGAAACAAGCGTTATCTGGCATTGTTCTTTCATTTGCTTTATTTTGTGCAAAGCTGTTAATGTCTATATTTGGATTGCGTATTAAACACATGGGTAAAGCTTTCATACATTCACCATTTGCTTTAATTTTCACATTCGTGTTAGAGTTATGCAGTAATAGCTAGATAGTATACGATAAGAAAGACTCAGACGTTCATAAACTCAACATAACATTTTGATAATCATAAAACGAACGAACAAGAAGATAATCATACGATAAGTCCAGAGTCCGGATATTCAGAACATGAGTCACATGTCACGTGTTTGATTGAGTTGAATTTCTTACACTCCCACTTGACGAATGTTCTGAATCATCAAAAGAAAAATAAAAGTTAACAAATCTTCACTCCAATTAGAGTACGTAGTTCTTCAAATCGTAGACGCGGTAAAGCTTTTGTAAAATGTCTGCAATCATTTTATTTGTAGGACAGTACAGAATCTTGATCTGATTGTTCTCAATTGCTTCCTGATAAAATGATACTTAATGTCTACATGCTTTGTACGATTACTTGTTTTGTTGTTCTTTGAGATAGCAATCGCACCTTGGTTGTCTTCGTATAATCCCGTAGGCTCTGATTGGGTAAAGCCCAAGCTTTCTAATAATTTACGCAACCATATGGTCTCTTGAGCAGCTGAACATAAAGCGATATATTCTGCTTCTGTAGATGATAACGCGACAACTGATTGTCTTTTACTCTTCCAAGATATGGTTGCACCAGCAAATTGAAATAAATACCCTGAGGTAGATTTTCGTGTTGCAATATCTCCGGCCCAGTCAGCGTCGGAATATCCACGAAGTGCACAATTATCTTCTTTTGAAGCATTATACTCTAGACCATAATCTAAAGTACCTTTAATGTATCGAAGAACTCTCTTAACTCCAGTCCAGTGATCTTTTCCAGGATTTGAGCTAAACTGACTGAGAACTCCAACAGCCAAAGTTAAGTCGGGTCTTGTAGCAACTGAGGCATAAATGAGACATCCAATAGCAGCTTGATAATCTCTTTTATTGAATGGCTTTTCATCATCAGACAGCTTTTCAAATTTTCTTCCTGCTTCCATTGGGGTAGCCACTGGCTTGCAATCAAACATCTGAAATTTCTTCAGGACAGTCTCAAGATAAGTTTTCTGACTGATTGTCAAAATCTTGGCTTTTCTGTCACGCTTAATTGACATTCCCAGGCAATAATGTATTTCACCTTGATCTTCCATTTCGAATTCTTCTTTTAATTTCATCTTTTCAGCTTGAAGCAAAGCTGTATCATTTGTGGCCAGAATTAAATCATCCACAAATAAAGATAGAATCATGATTTTTGATTGCTTTCCATCAGATATTGACTTATAATAGATACATGGATCTGAATCACACTGTATATACCCTGAATCTTTCAAATAGCCATCAATTGATTGGTTCCAGCACCTTGCAGATTGTTTAAGACCATACAAACTCTTTTCCAGTTAAACCATGTTTGGCTTCAGTTTTTTGACATAGTCTTCTGGCTGCTTCATATATATATCAAAATCTAGCTTACCATTCAGGAGTTCAGTTTTCACATCCATCTGGTGGACGTCTAGATTGAATTCATTTGCCATGGCCAATACAGTCCGTGTGGAGTTGTATTTCGCCACTGAAGAGAAAGTTTCTTCGTAGTCCAGGCCTTCTTTCTGTGAAAAACCTTGTGCCACCAATCTTGCCTTGTATCGGCTTAAAGTGCCATCAGCATTACGCTTCTTCTTGAAAATCCATTTACATCCCACAACGTTTTTACCATCAGGTAAGTCAACCCAAGTCCATGTATTATTCTTCAGAAGTGATTCATATTCACTATCTGTAGCAGCTTTTCATTTCTCTGCATCAGGACCATTAAGTGCTTCCTCAATACTAAAGGGTTCTTCATCTTCAATTGCAATAGAAGCATTTGGCAAATCAATGTGATTCCACCATTCACCAGTTATTGTCCCAAGTCTATCAGGTGCTGCAGTTACTCGCTCTGATCTTCTAGGCGGTGGGTTTGGTTGCTCAGGGACATTTTGTTGTACATTTGTGTCACCATCAATATCATCATTTGCTGGAAGAAGGTCAACATACAGATCTTTCTGATATGCTTCTTTTTGAGGTTGACTTCTATCAAAGCTATTTTCCAGAAATATCACATCTCTGCTTCTAAGCATGGTTTTCTTCTCTGGGTTGTAGAATTTGTAGCCTTTACTATTCTCCAAATACCCAACGAAAATGCACCTTTCTGATTTCTTCTGTAGTTTATTCCTCTTCTGATCAGGAATGTGTACAAATGCATTGCAGCCAAATACTCTGAGAGAACTCACATCTGGTTTCTGTTTATACCAACATTCATAGGGAGTAGCATTTTTGAGAGAAGATGTTGGTGATCTATTTCTCAAATAGACAGCAGTAGATACTGCTTCAGCCCAAAATGATAGAGGTAGATTTGCATGGTATAACATTGCCCTTACTGATTCCATAATTGTTCTATTGAGCCTTTCTGAAACGCCATTTTGTTGAGGTGAATAGGGTATTGTGAGCTCTCTTTTGATACCCTTTTTCTTGCAAAATTCTTCAAATTCAACTGAGGTGTATTCTCCACCATTGTCAGACCTCAATGTTTTTATTCGCATTTCAGTCTCATTTTCAACAAGCTCAACAAATTCTTTGAATTTCTCTAGTACTTGACTTTTACTTTTCATGAAGTAAACTCTTGTGTATCTTTAAAGGTCATTAGTAAATGTAACAAAATACTGGGACCCTCCCACTGAATTTGTGCTCATTGGTCCACAAACATCACTGTGTATGATCTCCAACAGATTAGAGCATTTATGATGACTTTCTTTGGAGAATGGTTGCCGGTTTTGCTTTCCCATAAGACAACCCTCACATTTCCGATCGAAATTTTCCTTGGTATTAAGATTTAAGCCTTTCACTAAGGACTTATCACTCAATGATTTCACATTGTCATACCCTAAGTGTCCATATCGAAAATGCCACATTGAAATAGAATTTTCTTCATTCACAGCTCCAAAGAAAGATGATTGCTCAGTAGATTTATCCAAGTTCAGCTTATATAGCTTGCCATCTTTACAACCAATTCTGTATGATTTATTATCAACAACAACAGTGCACAGTTTGTCTTTAAACAAAACTTCAACACCTTTCTCTGTTATTGACGACAATGACAATAGCCTCTTTTTAATCTTTGGCACATATAAAACATCAGATAGAGTAATCTTGATCTTCTCAGAATCATGAAAAACAGACAATTGTAAACTTCCCTTTCCATAGGCCAATAGGTAACTATCATCTGCTAATTTTATTCGCACAGGTTTTTCAAACTCAATGTAATTCTTCATGGATGTTTTGTCTGGAGACATATGCTGTGTAGCACCTGAATCTATCCACCAATCACACTTCTTTGAATTATCACCTGATGCCACCAATGCAATTTCTGAATTTTCAAAATCAGCCTTTTCAATTTCTGAGGTATTTGCAGATTCTTGATGTGAAGAAATTTTGTCTTTCTTCTTCTTAAAGCAATCCCTTGCATAATGGCCAATTTTCTTGCAATAAAAACATTTAACATGCCTTTGATCTGTCTTCTTTTTCACTTCTGTTTCCCGTTTGATCAATAAAGCATCTTGATTTGCTTGATTACTGACAGCAGTCGCACTTCCGGCCTGCAGTTTCTCATACTCGTGTATTAACCGATCCCGAACATAGTCCCAAGTTAGCTTTTCCTCCGCTATAGTCTCTAAGGCAGTGATTAAATAATTGTACTGTTCAGGCAAACTGCTTATCAAAATTATGACAAGGTCTTTCTCTGCCACAGCATCATCTACAGCCTCGAGGTGCTCGGACAAAGTTTTAATATTATTAATATGCTCAATCATATTCATACCTTTATCCATCCTTGATGAATACAGCTTCCGTCTATAAAATATTTTGCGTGAAAGCGACTTCTTTTCAAAATGTTTCTGGAGATTCTCCCAAGCTTCCTTTGCAGTTTCGGCAGAACGCACATAAATTTGCAAATTTGTATTTATCGCCAAACAAATCGACGCGAGAGCCAAGTTCTCCTTTTCTTGAATTTTCTTCGTTCGTCTGCTGAGGCTTCTTCTCCTAGAGCCTCTGTTCCAGTGACGATCTCCCATAAGTCTTTTCCTATCAGCAACATTTTCATCTGGAATTTCCAGTTGTGGAAATTATCCCCATTTAGCTTTTCTACTTTTAGGCCATGATCTTCTGACGCCGCCATCTTGGACTAGACTGAATCCACCAGACAGCCAAACTCAGAACCACGATAAAACAAGCAGAAAATTTCACCAAATATATAACCAAACGAAAATACACACCAGCTTTGTGTCTGGGCCCATAACCTGTTAGAGTTATGCAGTAATAGCTAGATGTATACGATAAGAAAGACTCAGACGTTCATAAACTCAACATAACATTTTGATAATCATAAAACGAACGAACAAGAAGATAATCATACGACGAGTCCAAAGTCCGGATATTCAGAACATGAGTCACATGTCACGTGTTTGATTGAGTTGAATTTCTTACAATGTAAACTTCTCCATGCTTATCATAAAGATGACTTGTTAAAGTTTATCTACTGCCAAAGTTTTTCTAGTTCCTTTGCAATACGTACATGTAAATTGCTTGCTATTAGTCGCTTGCTTATGTTTCGATTGACCTGTCATGTTTTCATTATATAAGAAAGTTGAAAAGAAATGAAGATTTGAAGAAATGTTTAAGAGCTTTATAGAAAATAAGGCATTTTTTATGACACATGTCAATCAATCAAAAATCAAACAATATAACTATTAATAAATCAATCAATCACTCGCATGAGTATTACGTAATAAACTCTTTACAGCTTTTCTATATTGTTTATTAATCTCTTTAGTTGCTAAAGAGTTATTATCATGAATCAGTATATTATGAAAAAGATTATCCAATTGTAAATTATCAGCAGATGTGCCAATTTGATTAATATAGAATACCAAATGATTTAAAAGTACTAGAAGCGTACTATAGTACTTGCAGAATTTGTAGTTTTTCTTGTTATGAAGAATTGCATAGTTTATATTTCTAAGAGTGCCTCCATTGACAATTAGCTTCTTTTTAATTCGTTGCAATGTTTTTTTCAAGACTCTGTTGGCATCGAAAATGTTTTTTCTTTGTTTTCGATCATAAACTTCTTGTGTTATTTAAAACTTTCTATATTTGCACATTGATTTCTGTAACTTGAATTTTCCTCTTCTTCTTCTTCTATTTTCTCTTGCTTTATTTTTGCTTTTAACATGATTGCATATAGAGAAGAATGATTTAAACTACACCGCTCAAAGTTTTATAGTATATTTTAATGTTGTTGTTGTTGTTGTTCATTGGCTTTAAGTGTCAATCAAGTCAGAAGTCAAAATGGAATTTGCAGATGGGAAAAAATGTCGTTCAGGAGAAAAACTGCCTGTACATGTCTGCTCGTCTATCATCAATTCATTTGATATTTGAAACAAAGCAGCAAGACTTTTATCTTTATTTTCATCTTTCTTCTTTCTTTTCTGCACTGTTACAAGTTTCTTATTCGGTGATGATGCTCTTCGTCTGCGTTTTACGGACTTATCTACTCTTTCTTTTCTCTACTTCCAAACCGATCTATTTTATACCATCCTCCATATCTTTCACATTCAAGCAACACCGACTCATTGATTGTTTCTGGTTTCAAAATAATGTCAATTACGTGAAGCAGATTTCCCACAGGTGCATGCTGTAGATAATCAACAAGTTGCTCATGATGATTCTCTTCGACTATAGCATATTTCATTCTCAGTTTGCTTTGTAGAACATGAGCAAAATGACTTTCACTACACTGTTGAGAATATTCATCACTATTTGTTACTTTATGAGTGAAGTAAGCATCTAATTCAATAAACTTCACTGGCGCCTTTTCAACATAATTATAAAGAATATCAAGTTCTTTCAAGCTATTCAATTTGAATAAACATTCAATACATTTCCTTGCCATTAAAGAATCTGCCATGTTTAACGCTTTATGAATTATTATAACATTTCTAACTGACTTATATATTATTTATTGCATTACTTTTTAAAAATTACTTCTTTTAGTTTTTTCAAATATCTTTCAGTTAAAGATCAGTCCAAATCCCAGGACTTATTCCACTTAACCTAAATTTGATATTCTCCAACTGATTTCTTTTCATTTTCTGCGATGTTTTGTTCGACGTGCTGTTCAGCTTTTTTTCATTTTTCTTCTTATCTTCTTTTTAGTAACAACAACAGTGCTAGTAGAAGAGCGCGCCATAATAGTAAAACACAAGAAAAAATCAGAAAATTTTATCTTGTCTTCCCTGTTTATTATTATTAATCACTTATATACTAAAAAGATATAAAAATTAAAACGATATACTAAAAAGATATAAAAATTAAAACGAAGTCTTTTTTTAAAAAAATAGTTTAATCTTCAATGTCTTCTCCTTCGTCCTCACTCGATTCTAACACCTTCCTTTTTTTAACAGCCTTCTTAGCTTTCATTGTAGCTTTTCTTTTCAGCGACTTATTTGGCTCAACAATAATTTCGTGCTTGCTATCTCCATTTGCATCTTCACCGTCTCCTTTTCCTGCAATTTTTCCAACATCATTTTCAGCTAATTCATCAATAGTTGCAGTGACTTTCTTTGAAAAAGGCAATCTATTTCTCGGTAAAGCTTTTGCAGAACCAATTGCTAGCAAGCTAGTCTTCGTTCCACCCAAGATTGAGCAGACAAATTGTTTAAATGTTCTGGAAACATGGCTATAAAAAGAATAAAAAAAGTTTTTAGTTTAATGCCACGTCATAAAAAAATGAATATCATTCCTTTTTTTTAATTATAATTATTACCTTGGACATATTTCTCAGGAGACGGGGCTTCTTCAACAAGGCCTTCACTGTTTTTCATAAGTGGCTTGACGGTATCTTTCAGTGTTGGAAAATATTTGTAAAGATTCCCATCTGATGCATCAAATTTCGTTCCCCATAACTATTCATTGAACGCGTCTAATTCAGCAACATTAAGATTCGTAGTTTTGCTATCTATCAAAGCACCACTTGTCTGATTTACTTGTTTTATCAAACAAAAGTATACCAAAAGTATGCTTCTCTGCATTTCTGTGGAAAAAAAAGTCCACTACATCTTTGTATTTTTCATTGTCAGGATAACTGAATTCCTGCGTCAAATCTTTTGTCGCCAGTTTTTTTCCTGGGTACCATTTCTGCTTCTTCATGAATTCCAATGTTGAAATTATTTCTTTTTTATTTCCCACAGCCAATTTTTCTTCTAGACCAAAATCGCTGTATTTTCCTCTAATGCCCTTGATATGGTTGAGCAATGTCTGCAGCTTTTTCTTGGATATTGAAATAATCGTACTTGAATCTTTATCATCATATTTATCACCATACTCTCGCAGGTCATAATCTTCAGGCTTTAATTTGAAAGCAAAGCATAACTTTTCTTTCTCTAACCTCAACTCTGGCTCTCTTCCATCCTTCCATTTTGTCTTGTGTTTTACTACGAAAAAACTTCCAAAGTTTTTTCATCGCTACCTTGCACTGTACTGAAAACATCACCAGCAGCTGGCGAAACATATGTAAGACTATCATCACTCATCTTGCAAGTTTTTTTTTTGCTTGTTACTTGTCTACAGCAAAGATGTGAATAAAAATGAAATGCTGTTAGCGCTTTTTATACTTTTATATGCCTATTGTTCTATTTGATAAGTAAATGACAGCTGTCAATCAAAGTCAATAATATAGTATATATAAATCTTATTAATAAAAAAAGTTCATTATAGAATTAATATTCTTCTTTAAAGAAAGAAGGTATGTTTCTCTTTGTTTTTATTAAAGCAAAATGGCTTTATATGCTAATAGTGAGTTAAATAAGAATATGGAAATAACCAAAGTATGTTTCGAATTGCTTGATATGTATTGAGTATTAGAAACGAGAAATTTTCTTCTCTGGAGATATCAAGTGATTCCACAGTTTGCAGTTACAATTGATCCTGAAATTATGACAATATCTGATCATATAAAAGATGCTTATAAGCACTACAATAATCAAAGAAAGATTTAAAGAAAGAAGGTTACAGCTATCTTTCAAAAGATGTGCATAACAAGCAATTACGAGCTGCTAAAAATCAAGCTTCTTTGAGGCATATTCGCAAGGCTCATGCTATTCATTCAATCGCTTTGTCAAAAAAAAAGGAATTTGCTGCCAGCCTTTAATCAAGTAGCAGAGCCAGCAATGAATTCAAGTCTTCAATAAAATCAAGAACAAGAAGAAGAAGAGCGAAATCAACAGCAGCAGCAGCAGCGGCAGCGACAAGGCTATGAATACCATCCCTATCAAGATCATGAATATTTTCTGTCGAATCAAGATTTTCAGCAGCAGTTCGATGAAGATAATGAAGATGAAAGAAGAGAATATGATATTGATAATTATGACGATTTATTTAATAATCATGAACTTCCAAGTGAACAATATTATTATTATGATTAACTAGTAAAATGAATTATAGCTACAGTATTAGCATCAATGCTTTTTTTAATAGAGTTCATTATCTTCATCATCATCATCATAGTTATCGTTAATAATGTTTTCTTCATTTTCAAGATAATAAATGTAGTAGAAAAATTTT
This sequence comes from Chrysaora quinquecirrha, assembly GCA_014526335.1. Taxonomy (NCBI): domain Eukaryota; kingdom Metazoa; phylum Cnidaria; class Scyphozoa; order Semaeostomeae; family Pelagiidae; genus Chrysaora; species Chrysaora quinquecirrha. The sequence goes on from JACTAT010000050.1 coordinate 275,426, forward strand.
GTCTTCAAGCTAATTGAAGATATTGCTTCTGGTAGATGCATTGGATGAATCTTCATAACTTTGAACGAAATCGAAGCTGAAGTTGTAGCTGTTGCTTCTCTTTTTGTAAATTCGGAAAAGAAAAAACCATCGCTTTCATCGACCTGACGCGGAAATACAAGTTGACCAACATTATAATTCAACATAGGTCGGGTTGACATATAGTTTGCAGTCGCTTGTAAAAGCTCAAAATGACTAATTTGAGCATATGTCGATAAACTAAGCTTCTGGAATTCATTTCTTAGCGTTGCATGTTTTTGTTTCAATTTTAAATCGATGCGTTTTTGCCATTGCTCTCACTCAGCCATATTCTCTTTATAATACAAATTCATAAAGCCTTTTTTTCTATTTTATAGTGAAGAGCTTCATATTCTAGTTCCTTTCGAAGCAAATCTTTACCAGCTCTTAAATTAAAAAAGGCACGTTATAGTTCATCATCTTCAGATAATATGTTGTCATCTCATTGAAAACATCCTGGATTTGAAAATTCAAAATAAATTCTTCAGCTGATAGCAATTCAGTATCCTCTTCATACTTCTCTTTTTTAGTCAAATCAAAAACAATTGATTTCATTGAAGGCAAGTGCCAATTTGCTAGACTTTCAACATTATCATCATCATCATCATCATCCTCGTTTTTAAAACAATCATTTTCAATATCAATATCATCATCATCATCATCATTATCGCTTCTTATTCTATATTCTCCAAAAAAAAAATGTGACATCTTGTCATTAGATTCGCAATATCTAATTAGTCGCTACTGCTGCTGCTTTTGCGCTTTATTTTATAACTTCTATTCTATTTGATTGACAGCTTGTCAAAAAAAGTATTGATTGGTTATTTGTTTGATTGATTGATTGTTTGATAAAAGCAGCTGTTAAAGCTTTTTTTTCCACACAATCATGTCTTTTACAAGAGAAAGCGAAATTCTATCTGAACAAGAGTATAGATTAAATTTACGCTTGTTTAGACAATATCAAATATTAAAAGCTTTCTTAATAGAGATGGTTTGTATGAAGGAGACTATTGTCGAAAATATAATAATGGAACAAAAAGAAGAAAAAGTTAAAAATCATGAAGCATTACTTTTAAGCTGCAAGGAAATGGACGATCGAGCAGCCAAAATTGATGATAGTATATTAAAGACAGAGAGAGAAAGATATGACAATATAATAAACTATATGAAAGATAACGATATCGTACAAGTTTATGAAGAACAATTCGAAAAAACAATTTACAAGTTAGAACAGCAATGCTTGCTTACTTTTCACTGTAAAAATATGCTATTAAGAAATCTTTATTAAACTCAAGTTAAAGTCTTTGTTAAAAAACTTTACATATTTTGTAATGTATGTAAATCATAATCGTCAAGCATTTGTCTTTGACGAAATTGAGCCTGCATTCTTTTTCTAAATTCTGCCGCTTTTGCTGCGCGTAAAGTCTCTTTATCTGAACAGACATAAAATCAATCAGGTCATCAATCAATCAACCAGTCAATCAATCAAAAAAAACACTAGTTCTTTTGTTTCACTGTTCTTATACGAAAAAATTCAGCCAGTGGTTGTGTAATAAGGGCTTGCTTTCAAAATTTTTTTGAGTTGTAATTCTTCTTCTTCTCGTTCATCTAATAAAGTATCACTTTTTGTTCTTCGAAGTTTTCGATTTTCTTGTAGCTTAAGTCTCGCTAAAGTCTCTTCATCGTCTCTAAATTTTATTGCTTGTATTTGAATTTCTACAGCAGCCTCGACAGTTTTAACCATATCTTGAATTTTTCTATCTTCTGCAACAGCAAATGCTAACATCGTGCCAGTTATGTTTTTTGCTTTCGATATCTTCTCAACTATGTCTTTTAATGTAGCATATGCTATATAATGAATTCTTTCGTATACTTCTTCTTGATCGAAGCTATACATAATATTCATGTCCATTCTTTCTCTTTCTTCAGATATTGTTCTATAAGTCACACAATCAGCATAACGATAAAGGGTCTCTTTCCATGCAGGACCAAAATGCATTTCATGCTGATGTTTAGCTCGTTCTTCTCTTAGTTGACGCAATCGTACAATTTGTTTATTAAATTCTTCTAGATCAAATAATTTGCTAGCCATCTTACTGCCTTTTCTTCACAATTCATACAACTGAATATTACCTTCGCAAATCGACCAATTTATATTTTCTTTTTGACACATGTCAAATTTTTGATTGATTGATTGACAGCTGTTCTATGTCGTCTGCTTAAGTCTAAATTTTAAATCAATATAAGCATTCACTGTCAATTTTTCACCAGAAGAATTTGTCATTAAAATATGAAAAGTATTTAATGATTGATTTTTCAAATCACAAAACATTTCTGTTTCAGGTTGATATGAAAAAATATCATTTCCATCCGACAAGGTGGTACTAAAGGAAGGAATAACGCATATTATTGGAGCATTTACACCTCCCAAATAGGTATCTTCCACGTTATTACTCTACATGAAATAATCATCTCCCGATAGTGTATTTGCTAAACCAGATACTATATTCACTAGCTCGCTTTTTGACGTAGCTGAAGAAAAACCTTGAACCATATAACTGAAGTCATCATCTCTACTTGCTTGATTCGCTAAAAAGATAACACTTCATATCTATTCCATATAATAGCTTTCAAGCCATCTAATGAATTATCCAAGACTTCAAATCCCAAAAATGGAAATAATTTTCTTCCTACAACAATATTTTGAACATAAGGTGGGATATTGTTTATATGCGTTTGAAGAATATTAGAAGTCGAATCTTTTATCATTTTCCATTCCCAGCTCAACCAACTTTTTTCAAATTCCATTAATCATCATTATCATCAGGAATATATGTAAATATATGTATAGCTGTTTATCGACATGTAAAGGATAGTTTTCTGAACCCATTTTTTCAAATGCAGTCTTGAATGTATATTCAGCTCCATCTATATCTTTTATAGAAAATTCGTTGTAATCTGTTATGACATCTAAAATCTGTTTCACAGATACTATCTTCACGCCCAATGGAATATAACGTTCTTTAAGCATTTTAGCCACATCAAGGCGAATGAAAGATGCCACCCCTTGTTTAAAGTCCATATAATACTTATTGCTATTAAATATATTTGTCACACAATTATAATAATTTTCTTTATATCTCGCTTCATTATGCTCTCTAGTGTCATGCATCCTATCAAAATTTCTTTTGGCTTTATCGTGCACATATTTTTCCATGCTCCCAACTTTATTTCTACCATCCAATCTTCTAAAATATATTGATCTGGAATCTTTATAACTGGCACACCTGTTTCCTTATCATAATCATAGTAATGAAATATTATTTTGTTTAAAGCCACTTGCCATCCTTCTGTAGTTTGTATACTGCTGAGCTCATTGCTATTTACCAATTCAATTTCAAAAACTCTGAAGACTCACTATCATAATATCCTTCAAGTAAAAAGGTATTTGCATTGTTATTAAACGAATTCATATTTCTTTGGCTCTAAACGATGATGGATTTGATGTGAATAATAACTCGAGTCAAAAAAATGAATGATTAAATATCTCATTAGTCGAAATATCACGTAAAAATAAATTACACTCCAGTTTATTTATGAATGCGCAGTCTTTAAAAGTTATTTGTTTCGGAGTGTTCAAGTTATTATTTCCTTTTATATTTATCGATTTTGTCTGATAATCCAATCTATTAAAAAAAATATTTCCTAACAATGAGCACATGTTATTTAGCGTTCTTCCTTCAAAATTTACAGAAGTAAAAAAAGGATTGAAATTTATTGGATCGTTAACAATCAAATCAGTACTGCATGATTCTAACAGCACATCAAAACAATCGTCTGAAAAAGCAATTGATTTCACTCCTACTTTTATATCATTGTTTTTTGGAAATAATACAATTGGACTTTCAATATCTTTACTAATCACAATATTTTCCTTATTTATATCTTGAAATAATATCACTTGCGTCATTTTGTTGTCAAATATAGCTCTAGTATTGTTTCTCCTCCAATTTTTGCTCTAGTATGCGAATGAATAATTTTCTCTTTAGAATCCAAGTCTGGTGGATTTGGTATGATTTTAAGCCAAAATTGTTGAAAAACATTAGCTTGAAGAGTAGAATATGACAACTGTTTAAATCCCGTCATTTGATTAGACCAAGCAGATCTTTTATAGCCATTATTATTAAATTGTAAAAACAAATTCGCTAATGTTTTTTCAGATCTGCCAGATGATAAATTCGGTTCTATAATATAACAATTTAGCGAATAAACTTCAGGCAAATTGCTGCACAAATGACTAGCTGGATTTAATGGAAAACCTCTTCTCATTCCCTTGTGAGTTGGAGCAGGATAACTTTGATTATAAAAAGGCACACTGCTTTCACCAGGTGGCAATTTTGCCCAAAACATGATTTCTGAATAATCTTTTTGAAAATCAAAATCACTTCCTTTGTCATAATTCCTATGTAGAATATAATAACCATATAAAGTTTTAGGATGATTGTCTTTCATCCAAAGGAATGTTTATCGAAAGGAAAATTTATCAAATATTTTATTTTGTCCTTATCTGACTGCTTAAAATTCGCAAATACACTATGCCATTTTTTACTATTTTCTTCAAAATATTTCTTCATTGCAGAGTGAATTCTCTCGAACGTTCTCCACCTCCTTCTAATTGCTGGCATAAAGTCTTCATTTGAGTACATTCTCTCTGATTATCAAAAATTACTTGATAATCAGCATTTGTAGCAATATCACGAGCTAAACTACCTTGTGGAAATGGCAATTGCCATAATACACAAGCAGAAATCGATTTATGATGAGAAGCTTTGGTAAACAAAGCAGCTACTTCTTTATTATCCTTTATCTCGCTCATTAAATCATCCATAATAACAATACAATTCGCTGCTTTATTAAGTTTATTGTATCTATTCCTTTTATGAATTCAATATTGCCTTCGCCATATTTAGATTTCAGCTTTTGAAAAAATTCTGGTTGTTCAACTCCATAAAACCATAATATTTTTTTAAATAATTTTCCCTTTTTATCTGAAGTAACTTTCTTCCAATTTTCAAGTACTTTTTCGACCCAAAAAGTTTTACCACATCCAGACTTGCCAGTTAGCAGAAGTGTGAATGGGGTTTGTATTACATTATCCACTACTTGCGGCTTATTATCATAAATCGATTTAACTTTTGATCTATATTGATCATATCAAACACTGCCAATATGATTCAAAGACGTTAAGATATCTCGTCTAGATTTTTCTTCTCCAGTCAATCCTGCCGCTGCCTTCACCATATAGATTTTTTAATTCATCATCGTTGTCGTATTTCGCACGCTTATATTCTCCACCTTGATTTTGATAATCATCATCATCATCATATTTTTCGCTTTCATTTTCAGAATTATCCGATGCAGATTCAAGCAAATAAACGTAAAATTTTAGTTTTCTCTTCATTATTTCTAAGAATATTTTAACTACTAAGAACTAAATATATATAAAAAAATATCAAAAACAAAAAAAAATAATAAAAATATACTCAACTACTTTCTATTATTTAATAGTTTATTTTCAAGGCTAGTCTTTTTCAATTTTTTTTGCTGTCTTTCTCTTTCTCTTGCTTCTTCCATCAATCTCTTTCTTTTTTGCCATTTTATAAATTCTTTCAAATCCTCCATGTCTGACTTTCTCTTCTTTGCCTTCTCCCTCCTCCTTCTCTCAATATCTCTCTCACTCTCGCTCTCTTCGCAACTCTCTCCCTCTTGCCTACACTCCACACTTTCACTAACTCCCTCTTCTACGACCTCTATCTCGCTCTCTTCTCCATCATCAACTTCCTTTTCGACTATAGAGTCTACTGCCGTTTCTAATTCATTCTTTTTCTCTTCTTCTCCTTCCTTTCAGGCCACCTCATCTGCATTTCCTTGATATTTATAGGCTTCCTGCCAATTCTTTGTTTGGGAATTGTTATTGCCAATCTACTTTCATTTTTATCAATCAACTTATCCACCACATTCTCTATGGTGGATAAGGCAGGAGTTTTGCTTGAATCTATGACTGTCGAAGCAAGATCAGCTAACGGCTGTTTTAACTCTTTTTTGGTTTCTTCAATGATTTCCTGCATATTATTGATTGCAGCCTCCATGAATTCTAGAAAAATAAAAAACGTATATTTAATATTACATTAACATTTCAAACAGCATGAAAAATAAATACACGAATAAATATAGAACGTTTAAAAGTACATGCGATCTCCTATCCTTATAATTTTTCCATTCAATTCAAATTTATCATAACAACCACCCTGTTTTAATGCATGTATATTTGCAATTTCAGTTTTGAATTTTTGTTTTATTGACAAATCCATTAAAACAATTCACCTTCTTCAGTCTCTAATGCCGCAGGCGTTATAATTTGGAAGCCGTTTTGTTCGATGTTATCCATAAAAAAGTAAAAAAGAACTCTTAATAAAATGTTCTACCAATATTTCAAACATATAATAATTTTACCCATGCATTTTTCTAATACTCACCATGTTCTTGGTTATTGGCATTCACTTCCGTATTTTGCGTTATTACTTCTTCTTCTTCATCAATGACGACTATGATTCAAAGAAGAAAATATAACTAAAAGAACTAAACAAATTTTTTAAAAATTAAAAATGAACATTACTAACGTAAATTAAATTTTACCTTCAATCTCTTCATGCGGCTCTCTATTACTAGTCTCGTGCTTCTTTTTTGCCTTTAGATCAAACTGTGTTTGCTTCTTTAATAAGTTGCTGATTTTTGAATTAAACTCGAAGATGCCAATCATTTGGCTTTTGGTTTCCTCTCTCCTCCAGCCCAGTTTTTTTAACAAAAGTTTCTTTAATTCACGATCTAAATCCTATAAAAGAAAATTTTCTAAGTTATATAACACTAATGCCAATTTTTATTAATATTAAAACCTAAGAACTCAATATGAAACTTACATCTATAAAGGCACCATCTTTGAAAACTTTTGCTTTCTGGATCTTAAAGCACAGCAACGCTATATTAAATCTTCTCTTGTCGAAACAGAAAGGCAAAAGCAGCTCACTTTTGCTGTAATCCATTAGTTCTTTTGTGACATAGCGAAACAGACAATTCATTACATTTTCTTTTTGCTGTACATCGAAGAAAAGCAATAACTTCATCTCTTCCGCCATTTTAACAAGCTTATTAAATGGAGACTCTTCTTCCTTCAAAATATCATTAAGATGTAGTTCTTTAGCCATGACAAAGTGAAATAAACCTGAAACTCAAAATAAGATGAATTATATATTTGAATATGATTGATTGATAGCTGTCATCTTTTGATATTAAATTACATATGTTATAATTCAAATTCAACAAAGCTTGACTTATATGTTTGATAAATCAAACACGAACTTAACGGGGCCTTGATGAGCAGCATTATCTGTCTACCAAGGGTCTTCTGTGTTCAAGAGTTTCTCATACATAGAAAAGTCTTCAGCCACCTGTTCTGAAACTCACCGAAAACGGCTGTTGTAACGAACGGCCTACTTTTCCCGCCCTGTATGAGGGTTCTACACAGCCTCTCATGACATTGGCCAGAGCATTAGTCAATAGCCTTTTGAGCCTGAGAGGGGTGGTGTTGATTAAACAGTTATATATGTCAAACAACTATATACCGAAAAATTTATAAACTTTTTTTCATTTTTTTAGTTCACTCTGAGAATTGCCAATAGAGAACAAGAAAGGGATTACGATTCTCACTTCATGCCGTGCAAAGAAGAGTGGGATCTAAGTCCAGACGAAAAAATAAAATTCAACAGATGCAGCAGACAAATTCAGGGTCTATCATATGAGCCGGCTGAAAACACTGCTGATGGATATTGTGGCGACCATCTACAGTTGTTGAAATTTCTTTGCGAAAAAGAAAACGTGAACAAGGTTTATTACTTTTCTAGAATCGGAAAATACATGTTCGAAAAAAAAGCATTCAGAATACCGTCAGCAAATATTGCTCCTATTTTTTAAGCTTTCAACATAGATCGCCTTTGGTGCAGAGGCAGCTGCACAAAAACATATTTAATTTTGAAGTTCTTGGAGTTCCTTTTCGACTGGCAGGGGAGTGCTTCATTCCGGCCATACAAGTATCAAAAGCCGATCAGATCTGATTTGTGGCAGGTTTTCAACGTTATAAATTAAAAACAAATTAAATTGAACTTCTTAAATTTGGACATTTATTCTATCTATTACTTCATAGTTTTGTTTCATAGTTTATTCTTTTATAAGAAAAATCATATCTTTAATATATTCCTTTTTCATATCTTTTTGACTCATATCTCATTTATTTCAAACTCAATAAATTCATAAAATTGAAATAAGAAATAAATACGAAGCATAAAAAAATAATAAATTAATAGTAGAAAAGCATAGAATTAGAATTACTAGAATTGCCAGTTCAACCACTTTTCACAAAGAGGAAAGTCAGAATATGCTAGTATCGCCAGACAGTCAGACTGGGATTGACACGTTTTTTCAAATTTATGACTTTGCCAGGAATTGCAGTATCGCTACTTTTCCCAGTAGAAAAAACGCAGAATTAGAATTACTAGAATCGCCAGTTCAACCACTTTTCACAAAGACGAAAGTCAGAATATGCTAGTATCGCCAGACATTTTCTAGACAAGCTAGTCAGACTGGGATTGACACGTTTTTTCAAGTTTCTGACTTTGCCAGGAATTGCAGTATCGCTAGTTTTCCGGGTAGAAAAAGCGCAGAATTAGAATTACTAGAATAGCCAGTTCAACGACTTTTCACAAAGACGAAAGTCAGAATATGCTAGTATCGCCAGACATTTTCTAGACAAGCTAGTCAGACTGGGATTGACACGTTTTTTCAAGTTTCTGACTTCGCCAGGAATTGCAGTATTGCTAGTTTTACCAACAATTTGAAAATGGAAAAATAGAATAGCATAGATAAAATAAAAAGTCGAACATAAACAGAAAAAAATAAAAAGGTAAAACTACTAATACTATTTAAGTAACTAAAAACATAAACTAAAATAGAACAAAGGGAAAGAAGGTTCTAAAACAAAGTAGCGAATCTTGAAAATAAAACTGCCATATAACTGTAAAAAGTAATAACATTTTAATATAAAAGCTATAAATTAATTATTAAAACTATAATAATCAAATAAAAGATATTTCGAACTGAAATATAACAGATATAGTTACTTACTTGCACAAAATGAACACATCCTTCTTCTTCGCCTTCTTGAAACTTATGAAATAAAAACTCTCTTACCTTGTCATATGACTTTCTCACAACAGTAATTCTGTACCTTGTTTTTTTTGTTCGTATTGGATACATTCATCTTTCATCATATGGGATGCATCTGGGATACATTTGTCATATTACTTCTTTGGGTTACCCTCCAATCTGTAAAATAATCTTTTCTACTAGACTAGTGGTTTATCATATTGCTTTTTACTCAAATTCGCTGGTTTTTTGTTACAACCGAAATAGAAAGGCTTCTCTTGTTACATTTTGTGAAAAATGATTACAGAGGAAACCCCTCAAACGTTTTTACAGTTTAAAATTTTTTAATTATTCAAGAAAAACTTGGAATTTGCTCGATTCAACGGCGCTAGCAAAAGACTTAAAAAAAATTATTCGACAAAAAACTAGGAATTTGCACGATTCAATGGCGCTAGAAAAAATTATTCGACCAAAAAACTCAGAATTTGCTCCATTCAACGTCCCCACCCTACACCACCCAAAAAATTTTCAAAATTCTTCGCACAAAAATCTGGAATTTGCTCGTGACCCTATATCTACTACTATATTTTTTCCCATTGTTGTGATCCATTGTTCAATTACACAAGGAAGGCTCTTTCCTTAGGCCACCTAGTAACTTGGTCCTTTTTTGATCAACGCCCTTTCTGCCCAGGTAGTGCCTGCCGTATTTTTCTAAATGTTTTGAGAATCTAAGGTTTGTTAAAATTTCAATTTTATCTCGGCTTCAACAATTTTTTGGTTTGGATTGCGGCCATCTATTTTGTTCCTTTCACTACAAGTACATTGAATCATTGAATCTTTTGTTCTGCAGAAGTTTGTCATACTTTCTAAAACGAAGAACCACCTGAAACAACCCAAAAACAGCGAAAATCACGCAACACGACCCATAATCATCTTAAAACCACATAGGATTTTCCATTTTCCGAGGTCAATTATAATGATGATGATGATTCTGATTTCCAAGACAAGAAGATAATAATGATTGCGATGATGACGATGACGATGATGATGATGACTATTATTGATATTATGATTTTGACAGCATAATGAGATTTGATAGCATGATGATGGTAATGATGATTATGATCTGACGATGATTATGATTATGATGATGATGATGATGATGATGATGATGGTGATAATTATGAAGATGACAACGGCTATAGGTCAACTTCGTTCCCAAGGATATCTGTTGTTGTTGTTGTTATCTCAAACCTCAACACATACCCTTGGGACCGGCTTCCAAAATTTGGCAGTTTTTTTGCTTGGAATAATTAGCATAAATTATGTAAATGATTCCAGTCAGTGGCTGTGGCGGCCACAGCTCTCCAACTCATCAATGAGTTTGGGACGCAGCACAATGTTGTACTTCAGAAACACTTGCTTTCAACAATTCATTTGAAACAGAGTTAACTCATTGAAACAAAATGAACAGATAAATGCTTAAAAGGAATCAGTAGAGAGAAATACAAGTTAGCAAGCGCTTGCAGAAGTTTTCATGTTTGTTAATTTTGGAAGTTTCACCAAGAGTTCCTGCAAGTCAGAAAGAAATCTTTTTTTTGTGAATTGGTTAGCTAGATTTTCGCTCATTATTGATACAAAACTTCAGTGTTTCCTCTTTTACAAGTATTCAAGCATTTTAGGTGAGATCAATTTATTTAAAGCCTGTAGATTTGTTAAAGATTTATAAGTTGAATCACATACATATTTGCTACAAAGAAGTTTGGCTTTGCTATTGCATGAATGAGATTTCTTCACTTTGAAATTGTGTTCAAAAAATGTTGCAAAAACTGACTTGATGAGAATAAGTTCTAGCCAAAATCTTAAACATTCTTATTTTCTAAACACGAAACTTTTACTGTTTTAGTTCACTTTGGCTTCTTGAAAATAATTTTTCTTTATCTTTACCTTACCTTGCTTGCTCAAAATTTTACCGCGGGAAGGCAAGTTTAGGTACTGCTACAAACTTTCTGTAATTTCTTCGTGGAGTAGTTAAACTATAATTCGCCCTTTATCTTTCATTTTCTGTATATTCTTTCCATTCCAGTTCAGTTCAAAGCAAATTTTAGCTTTTTTTATGTCGGGTAGGAGTGGAACAGCCCCGGGCACAGCAGTTTTGTTTTGAAATTTCTTTCATTCGGCCGAACGCCATTTCTAATGTATGCGGACAACAAAATTCTATTGTTTGTTCTTAGCCAATCAGAATGCAGAACAGCGAAGCCGGTTCCAGGGTCAAATATGGGCAGCGCAGTGTTTCCGGAGAGGTTCTATTTGCCCTGGGTACGAGGTTGCACTCAGGTGCCTTTTGACTTGATACCATTCAGCCTTCTGAACATTCGCTAGAGTCTGTGGAGGTTAGCTCCCCATGGTTGGGACAATGTCGCTGAAGTACGCAACAGACGTGTTGCAATAGAGGTCTTCAAATGTTTGCATAGCCTCTCACCAGAACAATTCTCACACTGTTTCAAGCGTCATCAGCACGGAAGAAATACAAGAGGAAACGATTCAAGCCTTATTTTACCGCCGATAAGAACAGAAACTGGTAAGCGAACGTTCGCTTTCCAGGGAGCTCAGATTTTTAATAAACTTCCCAAAGACATTCGGGACGAAGAATCTCTTGTGCGCTTTAAGCACAAACTTAGCTTTCATAATGGACTTTAATTAAATAGTTTTGAACACAGTTTTAACTTCTATGTAATTTTTAATTTATTTTATCGTTTTTCATTTAACAGGTCTTGACTGATAACAGAATTTTAATTCTGAACAAGTAAACCTGTATTATTATTACTTATTATTATTATTATTATTATTAGAATTATTTTTATCATATATTAAATCAAGATCAATTGATTTTTATTTCGTTCCATTTTTTATTACTTTTCGTTCCATTGTTTTAACATTTCAGGAAATAACCAGCTTGCTATTAGTGGTAAATCATATCCGCGGCTACAAGACATGCACGTACAGGGGAGAGGCTATTACCATGGCAACCGCGGAGGAGCCCCTACTGACACCAAGGTATACTGTGCAGTTGATATGGTTCGTAAAGACATAGAGAATTTTCCCAATTTTGCCTTTGAAAAGTACTCCTTCATGAGTTTTTCCAAATTTTTTAGAAAAAAATGATGTTAGCGCTAATTAAACAGAGATAGAGCATTAATTTATATACGAGTGAACATTTTTGGTTTACACTTCTGATATTAATTAATGCTCTATCTGCTCTATAACCTTTAAGAGGGATTTGTATACATTTTTCCCCCTGCTACCTTTTTAGCAGGGGGAGAATCGTTTTTATTCTCTTCTTTCCTCTCCTCTTCCTCTCTGCGTCTTTTTAAGCTCTCCTCCGGTTGACCATTATCAGTACTTGATATTGATGTGACTTCGTACTTGATATTGATGTGACTCTGATCTCTGTCCAAAAAATCATATTAAGGCTAAGTAACTGTTCTTAAGGGCAATTCCAGAAAACATAAACCTCATATGGTCAGATATGTTGGAGCAGTATAAGGCTGGGGGATTAAATTGTCCCTCCTGGCACAAAGAAACAGGGATTCTATTGTTTATTATGCTATTGATAGCGTATAGTCCAGGTTTTTTAGACATTACTAGACTTCTGTTTGGGGCCATTGCAGGGAAGCCATGGCGTGCGTTGTAAACCTTAAGATGCCCAAACAGTTCAAGTCATTTACAGTCGCTACGGGACAATAATGCCCTGTCATTGGCACTCCTCAACTAATTGAATTGGCACGTTGCATTGCCACTTTTCAGCTAACTGGACTGCACAACAGAATGGTGTCTTTGAGCATAGAGTATTAAATATTATTACATTTTGTTAGATTTGAGAAAACAACTATTTACCGAAACTTCTGTATCCTGTTTCAATTCCTATCGGCGAAATGAAATTTTTTATTCTTGGCAATATGAAAAACCTCTTTTTTGAAGGACTTAAGTGACTCTCCTCTTTCCCATATAAGTTCCTGCATTGAAATGAATGCAAAAGATTTCATGAAGCATGTTTCAATGTCTAATATTTAAACATTATATGTATGGATACAACGGTAGGATGCAAGTCACGCAACCTAGCACAGTGACGTCATCAGTGACGTCATCAGGTCGCGCTATCGTGCGACGGTTTTTATTGATCTAGCGTGCTGGTTTCTCCAACCTCAAGAATTCTCAAACTCCAGTGACTTCATCAACTAGCGCTATAACGGAATAGTTTCTCCAACCTCGTTTTCAAGAGTTCTTACAATGCAGCACACTTGTCTGAAACCACTAGCCTCGTGTCCAATTTAACAACCTTTACAATCGGTTTGACTCTAGAAGTTTCCAGAAGAAGGGAAAGTCTCTATAAAAGAGATGATAAGAAACGTTAAGTTAATAGATTAAAATGGGTGCTGGTTCAAGTACAGCAGCTGCTTATTTGATGTTTGGCATAGACCATGGAGTAGAAGAAGAAATATAATCCATAATTACCAATATCATCCATAATCATTATCGATATCGTTATATACCCATATTGTTATATCATCCATAAATTACCGATCTCGAATGACGTTTTTATGACTATCAATTTGAATGACCCTATCAAATTCACCCGAAATTAAAATGTATCAAACTGTCAACAGCTTTTGCGAAATTTATACTCAATCTCAGATTACCCTCTCTTTTAAGCAAATATTGCTCATCTGCACAGTTTCCTTTTGGTGTCAAATCAAACCCATAGATTGCCAGTCCTTGTTTGAATCTATCGTAATCAATTAGGCTAGGTGAATTATTCAAGCCAGTCACCAAGCGACTGTAGGCATCAAAGTAATCATCATCATCATAATTCAATCCAAGAGGTGGGGTAATTTCTTGATTGTCAACAGTCACTTGAATGGCAGAAACAGAAACAGGTTCAAACTCAAATGGATTTCCTTCATCCACACCATTGAATGATGAATTATCGACCAGCGCAAAAAACAATCTGTTTGGTATCTTTCCATTGAACACATTATCTTGAACCCAACTGGTTGTTGCGGCATTTATTAAGTAGCTTGCCATGTGAGGTTGACACACTGGGTAAATTGCGTTAGTTTTCATCAGCGTTCTTTCAATTCCTTTCAATACATCATCTTTAACATGTATGTGACGAAGCACCAGTTTCACTTCGGAAATTTACAGACGTGAAGTGTTTCCAGTCTTCCTCATCGAACAAAACACATCACCATTGAAGACGAACACCAGGCAACAAGTATTTGCTTTGATTGCAAATGTTAACATGAGGTTTTGTCAACACTTCAACCTTTTCACTATCATCAAATGGTGCAGATCTTGCATTTAAGCCCAGATTTGTTGATGCTGATGTGGTTGTTGGAAAACCAACATTTTCTTTACCAATCCTATCACTGACCCAGTTTGTCATTTTCAAATAGTTTTAAGCTCTGGTTTCATCAAACGTTAGAATTGTTTCAAAGTAATATTGGTAGGCATACATTCCATTTGCTTCTGTGACGGGAGTGTCATTCAAAACCAACTCTATCTGCTTCCACATGGATTGACCAATATTATTTATTACTCCGGCAAATTCTGTGGTGGTTTTTCCAATATCACTTCCATCGACTCTTTTAATAGCCAGAGTTGAGACGAAATAAGAATGATTCAAGCCAATCATATGATCAGGCTGAGCAGGAATGTCAAACACAACAGTTTGTTTTGAGGCATTGAGAGCAGCAGTTTGTGGAAAATATTCAACATCTTTAAACGGCTTGACATCGTTTTGAATTACTGGTGAGCAGAATAAATCCCAAATTTCACTAGGACATTCAGTATATTCTGGCTTTATGCTCATTGTTGCAAATTCTTCTTCAACAGTTTCTTCAACAAAGTTTTTCTCAAATCAGGTTGCTTAGCTTTCTTAGCTCGTCCTTTCTTCACCGACTGCTTAGGTATGAATATCCCTCTCATGGTGCCTTCTTTTATAGATCTTTAAGGACGAACTCTTGATTTCTTACCAGCAGTCGATTTCTTACCAGCAGTCAATTTCTTACCAGCAGTTGATTTCTTACCAGCAGTCGATTTCTTACCAGCAGACGATTTTCTTACCAGCAGGCGATTTCTTGACAGATTTCTTCACAACATCAGCAATTTTTTCAGTAGCCTTCCTTTTAAGTCCTCTCATAGAAGATTTGGCAGTATCTTTTGCAACTTCTCAAACATTCTCACCAGCTAATATCCGATCGACTGCCTTCTCTCCTTCTTCTTCTTCTAAAGTATTGACTGGCAACGGCAGAAGCAGACAAGGACACTGTTGCTGAAAAATCTGTAAAATACTGTAAAAAAAGTTTGCATTAGCTGCAATGATTTACCTACACGTAACTTCACATTTCCAGAAACATTAGCTGAATATGCATCTAGGCATACTATTACTAACAATGAGGAGTGTTGAATGGATCATTTCGAATACAAAATTGGAGGGTATGAGCACTGTGTCATCCTTAATGCTATGACAGTATTTGTTCTACCTACGAGATGAATAGTGTATATGACACGACCAGTACTATGAGTGGTGTGGTAAGCATCAAAATTTGTTGACATGAATCGTATACTGAGTGGTACAACGAGTGGTATAACGACACGAGTGGTTAAGAAGAATTCAGCAAGAGCAGACTGAACCTAACAAAAGTGTGTCAAACAGTTACAAATGCTGTGATTTGGTTACAAACATTGGGCACTACTTCCATGATACTAAACAATATTTTATAATGTTAATTATATTCATTATATAGCACCAACTTCCTTCTGATATTGCTGGATGTCCTCTCTTCATAGGCTATGACCACAAGTATGCCCCTAAAGCGGATTGCTTGTCGGCTAGCCTGAAAATATATAAAAAATGGCAGTGTACTACTGTACGTTGATACGTTAGTTATATCTCTAGTTCACTTGAAAGAAATATTTCAAAATTTAAGTTCTTGCTATAGGATATATTTAAACAAAATATGAAAATCTGTTGCTTACGATAGTTTATTTTGAAATGCTCATGCAGAAACAAAGCAGCATTAGTATTTAACAGGTTTTAGAACACTTTCTTGCTGTCTTTATTAACTGAGTAATTCTTCTTAACGAATACGTTAGCTTTAAAAATTAACTATATATCTCATATAAACAGTACTATACCATTTCAAACGTCATGCTTGTCAAGCAGCTCACTGACGCCATCATTTCAGCTGTCGGAGCAAGTTCTAGACAGTTATCTATGCTTTCATCCAATCCTGCGGAGAAGAAACTTTTCAGTTTAGATGGCAGATGTAACCTCCGCTGGTGGACTCATCTTGAATACTCAAGTCCAATCATGCATGTTTGTCTGCAATGACTGTGATAGTTACCTTTAAACTTGAACAGGGAAGACAGTGGAACCGCGTTTTATTAGCGTTCAATGTTTGTTTTGCCAGACGTAACACAATGAAGCTTTGTCAAAACTGCAGAATTAATTTTCTACCAATGTAAAGCTTGCTGGAATAACGTCTTGAACACTACTTCAAGGTCAGTTTCTTTCAATATTGGAGAATTACTTCCACATCCCTCACATCTTCCCTAATGTTGCACAATGGCAACGGCCAGGGCTATGTATGGCTTCACATGCAACGTTTGTGTTGAGAAAACTTCTCCGCGGATCTATGTTGGTACTTAGAATGAACATCAGAAATGGCAGTTGCCAATTATAGGCTCTGTTCATTTATAGTCCCTGCTCTTGGCGATTCAATTCTCAGTGCACGACTTTGTACACCCATAGTTGTAATCTCTGTTATTAAACATAATGGTCGACTACAGAACCTTTTGTTGTGGTCTCTCGTGTCTCCACGTCTAAATACCAAAATATTTCAAACACTTAATATAGATAGCATGGTCAGAAATTTCAAAATTTACCTCTCATATCCTCGGCATCGACAATACGCTCTGTTGTAGATGAACCAGCTAGAAAAGAAAATGTTGCATGCTTTATAAACTTTGGCTAAGCTAATACTTTATCTAGCTTAAACCATTTGGCTTAAGCTAATACTTTATAATAATAACTGTCTCCTTTGTAGTGTCATTATTTTGTCTTTCTTCAACGGGCATTACAAGGGGCATTTCAATTGTCCAAAAGGCATACAACATGTTGGTTGGAGTAAAAGGACTTCCATTGTCCAAAGGATTTCTATAAAAGTATTGGGATTTGTAGCAAAGGTGTACGGTATTGCTGGTGGTGTATTCTCCCTCTGCCATGGTGTAAAGTCGTATCAGTGGCATATCCTATTTGCATATTCAAAATTACACAGTGGTTTGTGGGAGTATTTAATGACCTTCTCTATACGCATGTATTTCATCACTGCTCTCAAGTGGTTGCTGCTCTTGGGCCAATTGTCTGTGGACTAACTCGTGCAAAAAATGTAGTAATTAATCGCAACAAGCAAGGGAGTACAGGTACAGGTTGCAAAATAAGTAGTGGGGGGCTGCTCTGCAGTCTCCAATTCCTTTCAGTCCACCAAAGCCACCGTGTTTCAGAAGTTTACCTATCAGTATGGGCTCGGGAGAATGCTCAGCAGGATAGGTTCTTCAGAAAAATACGATGAGTAGCTAACTCATATTTTCATGTCACCATGGCTTGTAGGGTTGTGGAAGGGAAAGGCGGTAACATTGGCAACTTTATAGTACACAAATCTGGCGAATTTGCTAACATGCACAAAATATCTGCAGGGGCCTACAAGTAAATTCATCACTGCACACATTTGTCATCATCACATCTTAAAGTGCCCCTGACATAAAAACAAATTTTTGCCTATATTATAAAAAGACGCCGATTTTTTCAAAAATCTTGCTGAAAACAATGTAGCTTTCCTCTGTCGCCCGAAAAAGGGGAACGAAACTGCAGCGATAGGTGTAAAAAATGGCACTGGGGTCTGGGAACTAAAATAGCCTTGTGTGACGTAAAGAGCAGGAGTCCACTTTTTGGTTAGTTTCCTCGCAAGTCGCAGTCAACAAGAATGGATATGTCTGAAAGTGATTCAAGTAGTTCGAGCAGCACTGTTTCTCAGATATCCGGGGATAGATCTGACACGGAAGACATGCATTTTCAGGTCAGGTTTAGGCCTTATGAAGATGAACCACTTGCAGATCCGATTTTACCGGCAATGCGACAAGCTGATGAAGAGGAGAAGGACGAAGATGGCCTAACCCTGAGGACTATCGAAGACCGATACGAGAGAAGAGTGACTGTCGACTCATGGTAATTACGTTTTTCTTTCTTGTATTTTTCTACATCTGTTTCTTTGCTATTCTGTAAAGATTTGTTAGTTATTTTATAACTTAGATTATCTTTTAAATATATCTAATAAGACACCACAGCGCATCATTACATGATCAAATTGGTTATTTCAAAATTACAGGTGTTCCTGTGGAAAATGCAGTAATCGGCTTTTGGCTGGGGCTAGAGAATTCCGTTGTTGCTGGGAAGTTAATGAAGCAGTGGGAAAACTTGAGTTTGATGGCAGTATTGAACGCTACTCATGTATTACTGAACATGAGGATTTCCTTGCCATGACAAATACAACGGTTCTCATGCAGGTTGGACCTCTACTCAAAGACAGTCGTGGAAGAAAATATAAATGCCGAGCAGGAGCTGGGCGATTTGAGTATGTATAACTTATTGCACAACATTACTAATTTTATTCTTACAACATAGCAAAATTTATTTATGGTTAATGAAATGGGCAATCTTAAGTTTATTGCATATGTACAAAATTTCCTACAATGAGTTTTTTTAGTTTCAGGTACCTTAGAGCTGTTGGTTACCGGTGGATTATTAGGTATCTGTTTGGCTATTTGGGTTGGGATAATAGAAGACCTCTACCAGCATGCATCTACCACTTTATCCGAAATAAATATCCTACAGGCGATTCTTCTGGATATGCAACAGCAGATGGCCAAGAATAACTGAAGCATTTTGAACTATCAAAAACTTATTGTTTCTTATGACATAGATTAACTAATAGGACACACAAAAATATAGAAATTAAATGCTAGCTTTTAAATCACACATGCTAACTTTTTTCAAAACAGTTTCGTTTATTATGGCCCTTCATCATTGCCCCACATTTCTTGCATCTTGGTGCTCTCCTCTGTGAGTCTGGGTCTGCAGGTGTTGTTGCAACCAATAATGAGCTTTGGAGCAAGTCTTGTTCTTGTGCTAGAATGTGATACTTATCATTTTAATTTCAAAAAAGACTATAACACACAACCTTCACAAAATAGATGCTAATATGACCAGGGTTGTCTTTTTTATTGAGAGATTGCTTTTTCAAGAATGGAGTTTCAAATTTTTCTCTATCTATATTGCTTGGAAATGAGAAATTTTGAGAGGTCTTTATTCAAAAAGGTTGCACATCCTAAAAGTACCACTGGCAAATATAGACTTACCACTTGGAAAGAGAGAAACTGCCTCTTTCTGTTGTTTTTCTTTAAAACTTTTTATTGCAGCTGCCCTTCCGTCTTTGTTTTTGAACTGTGAAGACAATGGAGGACGAACTAATGCCACATATCTAGCCATAATTTCTTCAAACTTTTCCTTCTCATATGCTAACAGCATTTTGGCAATTTCGGAAACATAACCTAAAGAAATTTATTGCAATAGTTAATGAAAATATGAAAACTTCTAATTTGTGAATTTTCTTAAGTTCATCAGATCCGAGGGGCATTTCACTCCTTTAAAAACAATAGAAATCCCAGCAAAGGGTGTACAAGATCCCAAGGAATGTATATGCTCAATCAGATCTATTCTCTTTCAGTGTATTCATTAAATAAACAAAATAAGGTTAGAAAGCACTGGCAACACAGCCTCGCATTATTTTGCAATATTAACTCATGACTTTATATTACCAATTTCCAGAAATACCGTAAATCCTCAAATAAACGCCCCCTTCTTTAAAAGGCCCGTCTTTAATAAATGCTCACCTAAAAACAAAAATACTTTATAAACAACTCCCTCTATTAAATTCCCCCCTTAAAACTAGGAACATTAAATAAATGCCCCAGGCGTTTATTTGAGGATTTACGCTGGTTATTGTATGGTCCTACTCACTATAGCTTTGAGGCTTGACTGTTGGACGTACAACCTCCTCTCCAAGCTTGTATTTAGGATAGAACACTTTAAGAATCATCTCTCCTGTCTTGCTTTTCTGTTTTTCTCTGCGTACATTTTCATTAAAATGCAGGGCAGCAAGAATGTGCCTGAGCAAAATAGAAATGTAATAAGTATGTAATACACATCATTTAGTAAGCACTAAAAACAGCACTTAACATTGATACAGTGCCTCCATTAAACCAGCACCCACCTAAAACCCAAACAGGGACATGTTGATGGTGCTACTCTTGGATTCTAGCTTGGACTCCTGTTTTACGTAAAGATTGCCCACTGAATGAGTGCCTCCCCTACAACCACTATTCATTCCAAAAAGTACAGCAAATATTGATTTAAGAAGGTATTGAGTGGAAAGATTATATTTTGCTCAACATTTGGCCTCTTTTAGTTCCGGGGTGAACTTACCTCTTAGGTTATTCTGTATACATGGAAATTAAATTTGTAATACTCAGTTAAAAATTACTTACCTACAATAAGAGCCAAGCCACGAAAAACACAACATTTTCGGGTGCCAGTGGTCGAGTGTGGCATGGTATCCTTCTAGGCAGCTTGTTTGAGCATTGGATGAAAGCCGCTTTATATCATTTTGCAATCTCTTGTCCATTATTATTGTTTTCAATTTGTCATGTGCAGGGGTCCCTTAATTAAGATGATAGAAAATTGTTCCATTAATAAGATTACTGAGGGTATATTTATCATTTATATATAACAGCTATAATGTAATCTATAGTAATTTATTTCCTCTTATGAAAAGAGATCCATAAACATTTACCAATTTTGATCCAGCGTCTAAGTGTATCTAATTCATCATGAGCACACTTAGGAAAAAGCTTGTCACTGTGTTGGTCATGTTTATCTGCAACATGCCTAATGAATGAGTTCCACTTGGCAAGAATCATGTTTTGGAAACCTTCTTTTGTTGATGTGGTGCACCAGTACAGATGATTCCTTATTGCTTTGGTCCAATCTGCAATTATTTCATAATCTTTTCTTTCCCAGCTTTCAACAGCTTCTTCGTGATTGATCTAGCTACATGCCATATGTCAAAGAAATGCAGAGTGTTTGGCTGTTGTTCTCGCATCCATTTAGCTATCCCAAGATGCCTATCAGAGATAAACTTTTCTATTGCTATTCCTCTGGACTGCAGAAAACTGAAGCTCCGTTTGGCACCCTCTAGCTCCATTTTACTGCTGCCACCTGTTTCATTGGCCTGAAGAAAAATTTTTTAGAGATCCATTTAAATAAGATGGGGACAAACCAAGAAGGAGAACCTATTTATGTGATACAAGTATAAACAAATGTAATGAAAATCAAACCTGAAGTAATTCAATATGAGTTATCTTGTTGACTGTGGCACAATACATCGAGTAGGAAGCAAATTTGGCAGAATGACCCATCGAGTCAAATCTGCCATCTCCACACCATTCTACCTGATTCAACTCTCTGATCTTTGATAATATGTTATCTTGGTAAGACTCCCAATAATGCAATACAACTTTAAATAAAAACTCCTTTTGATGCCTGAAGAAGGTACGTGCATGGAAAGTTGACAAACCCATGTGCTTGAAAACAAGAAGAACTTTACTAATGGATGCACCTGCCATTAACGTACCAAAACTCAACAGAATATTTCCAGCAGGGTGGTTACCACAAATCAAGGGCTGGGATCTCCACTTAAAAGCACCTTTCCCACATTTTGCGCAATTCTGAGTAATGGTTATCATAGTTCCATTCTTTGATGCCTCAACCTCAGGTTTTTCTGACTTGCACTTGAAGCAGAAAATAGAAAACAAACTCAGTAGCATACTGTAAAACACTATGAACTTGGGCTCAGCTTCTAAAGAAGTATTAGCATCAAATCTGAAAAAAGAATGACTTACATTAAACAATGAATAACCTCACATGCAATCTTTAAACTTTAATGACAATGTATTCATTTATAATAGTAACAAATATCCTCAAAGCATACATACTGGATATCGTATTTCTTAGTTTTCTTCAATGTGTCATCATCATCACTCTCACTTTCCTCTGTTTCCTGATCTGTAATAGACTCAGGTGCCCAATCACTATCATCATCATTATCAAGACTGAAATTCTCTTCATCAGATTCAAGCAGTATTTCATTGCATTCTAAGTTGATTTTCATAGCACTTGTCATATCATCATCATCACTATTGGAATCAGCATCAAGATCTCTGTCATTTTTATCATTCTTGAGGTCTCCTGCATTATGATCTTTGAGTTGCTAAAAAATCAAATTTAAATCATCATCACACTTGTATTTACAAGTATAATTAGGAAAAACACAATATAATTTATAGTATATAAATTAATAGATAATTAAAATAATTAACTTGGCTAAGTCTGTATATTGATAAAATATGCCTACTTTAAGTTTTGCTGTGAGTCGCTTCAATCTTTTATTCAGATTTTTTGTTTTCTTTATGTGTTCTTCGCATTTCAGACATGTTTTCTTTTTTGCTTGAACATCTTTCGTAAAATGAGTCTGTGATTGGGATTCTTCGTCGTAATAGGCTTCTGTTATACCTTCTGCACAAGTCTCTGTATTTGACGGACTTGGCTGTAAGTTGACATCTGAATGACTTTCCATGCTGCCATGTGGTTTCAGAACATTTCTGACAAGCTATTAAAAAAAGTTTCAAAGTTTAACAAAGGAATGAAAGGAAAAAAACATATTTTGAATTACTGTCTAGAAGGACCACCAAGGTATCAAACACAGACTAAAAATATTACCACTATATCTTGAAAAAATATCCTTACAAACAAACACAAAGACATAATATTACTGACTAACTAAGCTTTGAGCTGAATTACTAGATATACCTGTAAAGAAATAGTCTTACCAGTCTCTTCTCTCTTGAGCTTCTTGGTTCTTCAGTTGGTGGATCTTTCGCATCGATTGTTGGAATTGATCCTCCAATCATAAAATGTTTCGTTTTTGTGCTATCAAAGTCATCAAGTGTGCCAGAATACCTCTTAGAATAGCAGCTAGGCTCAAAATGAGCAGAACATAAATGAGGGCGCGAATAGTTGTCTGGATTGAAACCAGGCCTGTGCTTCTGGACAAACTTCTGCCATTTACGTCGAGTTTCAGGATTAACGGGGAATTGATGGAAATGGATATTCTCGTTCTTGCTAGTATTCGTACAGGACTTTTTATTTGCTGTACCAGCAACACAGTTTTCATTGCCACCCTTTCGTTTCTTTGTTTCTTTTCCCTCCATCTCCATGATCGAAAGAGCTTATCGCTCGTCTTGTTGTCTGTTGATGACTCCTGCACTTTACGTCACAAACTGAAAACGAGGCAAAATGTCGCGCATTTCTGAGAGCCACAAAATTTCTGAAACCACTGCTTGAAAAACATAAATATCTTTTTTTCTATAGGTTTTCAGAAGTCAAGGATAGTTTGTACGCTTTCAGCGTAGTCAAAATTACTATTTTCGTAATAAAAGTACTTTAGTGTCAGGGGCACTTTAAACTAAACCTTGCTTCAGAGGGTACGTTACCTTGCAGGCTGCTCTTCTCTCTAGTGTTTTCCTGTCCTTCATTGTCAGATAGTACAACTAAAGAAACGGAATAGCAACATTTACTAAAACAGAATTGACTAGTGGAGCTGAATTTGATGTACAACAGATACATCTGTGCCACATGCATGCGAATTTCGAATTTTTTCTGACATGACTACTTCATTAAAATTGACTCCTATATTCATTGTCGTGGTACTTTAAAGTGCTTATTCGAGAGGGGCTGGTTTATTTGGAGAGGGTGGCTTTTTCGAGGCGTTATGGTGGGAGCAATAAGGTGCTAATAGCAATGTAAAGCTTCTTGCAATAAATTTACACACTTGTTGATGCTTCTTGCGGTCGCTGCCATTCCTCCACTGCTACCACTCTCTCATTTGCTACAGGCGTGGACTGCAGGGCAGGCTGCATTTCCTCATTTGCTGGAGGTGTTGCTTGCAGCACTTGTTCCTGGCTTCCCAGGTCCATGGACAGCATCCTGAAGTTAGGACTGGCTGGTGCTGTGGTATTTACTATTCCCTGTCTGGTGTTGCCCAGGGTACCAGAAGTTGTCTCCGGCAAGTTCTCCATGTCTTCGTTGTCATCGACCTCGTCATCATCGTCGTTGCGAAGCAATGGCTCGTACAAATGCCCGTAAATTTTGTTGTTTGGTCTGCTGTAGTCCCTTAAAATTTCCTCTCCGGATGGAAAATTTCCCGCAAACCTTAGCCGCTCGAGGTTGTGGCCACTTGCTCCAGAACGGTAGAAAACAGCCCTACAAGGATATACAAAAGGGTTATACCTGTAAAACCAAATTTCTCGCACGTTACATTCATACCTGGACTTACATAGGTTTGCCCATCTAGCCGCACTGACCCTGAAAATAGACTGCAGGACACATTTTTCGGTAGCCAGCCATTACTCGTATAATATTATTCATTTATATAAACAATTTCATTAACAGAAGAATAATTCTCTTGTTTGTTCTAGAAACTTACTAACCGTATTAGTTCTGGGCTACCAACCGTACTAGTTTTGGACTTGTTAAGTCCTTTCCCTCAACCCCAATCCTGCTCGGGTGGGCTGTTTTCCACCACCTCGAGGTTTTTCTACACTTCATTTGTGAGCTTTTTTGTGCATCCATTTTTCATTTTCATTCATTCATTTTTTTATTATTTAAACATGGTAATCAATCAGTAAATTAATATAACTGTTTTACATTCAGCCATGTTGAAAAGAAGAAAATACAATAAATAGGCCTATCTAAGTACGAACTAGTTACAAACTAATATTATTAATTAGGCAGATGATTTCGGAATAATAATTTCGGTTGGTGAAAGCAAAGTTATATCCGAGGGGCATTTCACTCTGCAGAAAGGCGTACGAGACTTCCATTAAAACAAAAGGACTTTCAAGGGACTTCTGAGAAAACAATAGGACTTCCAGCAAAGGTGTACTTGGAAGGGCAATATTTTTGCCTAAAACGATGCATATGCACTTCTAGGACAGGTTGCTATGTGTGCTGGTTACTATGCACTGCAGTACTGTACTATGGTGCAGCATATAAGGAGAAACCACACCTTCCAAGACACATAATAGCCCCTCCCACTAATGAATAAACACCATATAAGGCAAAAACACCCTTCCAATTACACGTAATAGCCCCTTACGCTGTAAGGGAGTAAACTTATCAGTTGAACTATTCGTGCTTAATATATTTCTAACTAATAATATGCAACTAATGCAGACATGTGTGTTACTAACGCTTATGTACTATGTATTGTAAATAAAATAAAACTAATAAAGATAACGATTCACCAATAAAGAAATAAAAATAGTTACATAATTAGGCATCAGTCAATCCTTAAAAATTTTGCATAACATTTGGATGAATGAGATTTAGTGTTTACTTCATTCGAGATACAATATCTACTAAATTGAATGCATTTTATTTTCTGGCTCCTGCTTCTCCTTATCTCTTACTGTTGTAATTACAGTACCACTTCCAAGCAATGTAATTCGCTTGTTTTTTTTTGTATAAGCAAGGGCGTTATTGTATCATCATCGTCTTGGTTATGGAGCAATTACGAAATACCATGTACAGCAACAGAGTTTTCACTAACCTTTTTATATCTCTTGCTCTAAGACATGCTAAATACCTGTTTTGACAATAAAAGAGCTGAACTGTACCATATTTACGAGTTAAATGTATAATTACTTGTAATCAAAGCGCACAGACCATTCCAGCCTCACTTTTATAATGAATTGTGAAAGGGGTCTGCGTTTCACTTAATAAATCTTGTGCACCTTGACGATAACTCTTCATAAAATTTCATAAATCTCATAATTCTTTATAAATTATGTAAATATAGCCAGTAAATTTAATTAGACGCGGCAGAAATGCGACGTTTAAAGAGGGTTCAGATGGGGGTTTACATGCTTTTTTTATAAGGAACCTACCTCAAGGTCCTCAAGGTCTAGTTCTTAAAGTTCCTTATTTTTGGACCTCTTTTGAGGCAATTGTAGTTCAAAAAGTTCCTTAATAGTTCCTTAATTTTAACTTCACATACAGTGGTCTTAACAATAAAAGAGAGACACTTGCATGTGAGAAAAGCTTGAGACTACTCGCGGAAACTTTTGATACATGCTTAACGTACAATTTACGTGATTTTCGACTGCAAGTGAATGGAACCAGCTTTCTAATTCTTGATTATTTGCAGTGATAAAACTATTCAACAATGAAAAGTTCTTTAGTTATTTTCTCTCTAGTAGTATAAGTTCTTAAAATTTTCGGGCCTTCTAAATGTAGGTTCCTTATAAAGTGGTTCCTTATAAAAAAAAGAATGTAATGTTAAGTTTTATTGGACAAATTTCTGAACTGTTAAGTGTTATGGAAGCAATAGTTTTACAGTTAACTGTTATATTAAATTTTATAGAGATTTAAGAGTTACACAGTTTGTTTCATTATTTTCTTCTTTATTATCCTCATTGTCACCATCAATGATGGAAAAATCATAATCATCATTATCATTATATTATCATTATTACTATCATCATCAATTGATTGAATGTTTTGTGGAGAATATAGATAAGCCTAATAAGCTACATTAGGCTTATCTAGATAGGCCTAATAAGCTACATTAGGCTAGTAAGCACAAAGTAGTTGGTAATATGTGCTTATTTATCTTTTGAAGCATCCAGTCATAGAATAACCAACTGAAATAAGTTCAAGCATAGCTAATTTTTTTGTATTTTTTAATTTTTCAAGTTTTTCTTTATTTTTCCAAACACGGAGTAGTTAATCTGTGCTTGTTTTTTTTTAATTTATTTTTTAAGAATCATGGACAGATCGATAAAATATGATCTGTTGTTCTACATTGTGAGTCCACTTTCTTATTCCGGATTTTTTCCAGTTAACCATTCCTACGATGCCAGGTGTCTCCTTACTTTGCTATGCATATCGGAATCATCGACCATTAATGAAAATTTATTGCTGAAGTGAACGGGTTCCCACGCTAACAAGTTTTTAACCTGTCAAGACAATCTCACTTTCCATTTTCAACAGAACAGGCGACATTGCAAAGTGGTTGTTAGCCCCTTCATTATTGCCATTTGCAATTACAATGAACCCCTTTACATTTTCCTGTGATTAGTTTATCTGATTTTTCCCGAATAGGTTTTTATGAACAAACAACGAAAATAGATCTGTAATATTGGATTCCCTCGCACAAGGGATATGTTTATGATTATCTTGGAAACTTTTTTGCTGCCTAGTTTGGGATAGACCCAACAACCCGACGAACTCACATCATACGACCATCAACCGTGCGACCATACAACCCGGCTTCTGGTGTTGATTCTTTATTCTACTAAATGCAAAGCACGTTCCTATATAAGATGTGAACACGATTTCTGCTTTTACGATTTTTTTCCGGGGCAGTTTTTTTTTTGGGAGACTTTTCTCCCTGGTTATTGTCCTTATAGGGGCAAAAGCATTTTCTTTGTAGCAAGTACAAACTTCTAGTATTATTTTCTTCATTTTTCCCCCTACAACCTTATTACGCATTTGTTTTGATGTTGTAATAATTTGTTGTGTCATACTTTGGGATGACGAAAAGAAAACAGCCAATGTAACCGAATCAGGGAATGGTAGTTTAAAGGAATTTTCGGCGGTGAATACCCCCAAATCGCCCTGGCCTCTACGGACACAGATTTGCTGCACTAGGACTGTGAGAAGTTGAGTTGAGTGGCGGTACACACAGTTCAAGGATATAAACTGAATATTATTGTTCATCAATGCTGCTGAATTTCTTATACTTTGCCATACCGTATTTACCGTATTTTTACCGTTAACTTGATTGAGCACCCTAGCACTCTTTACATTTTCAGAACTTCAAATGCAGCGCTCTTTAAATGGAATCTGTCACTTGTGAATTATAACGAGAGGTTTTAGTAATGACCATACATTTAGCTAAAAGCGTTGTAATATAAGAAAATAAATACCCCAGGAAGATTTAAAATTTGTGGTTGTTTCATGTTACGATCTTCAACAGTTCAGACTGTGTTTTGAATAAGCTATGCGTTTGCAAATAATAGGTGAAGCGCTCATTCGGGGGCGCCGAGTTTGAAAACGATTTCATCGTTTATTGCTCTGTGTGAAACATACCTGTAACGGTTATTGCGTCAGCAGACATGGTCAACAGCAAAAATTATTGCATAGTACGAAAATTTTTATTCTCCTTCAACCCTTCAAGGCAATTCGATGTCTGATTAATTGAGAACAATACCAGGAATGATCTTTGTAAGCTCATGTCACCCCACTGAGGTAAGCGTCGTTGGTAAAGAAGCTTGTCGTCATTGAAGAACCATTTCTTAAAAGTTCATAGAGGAGAAAGTGGTGGTATTACCGGCGTTACATCGATTGATCAGATTGTCAAAGTCACTGCAGTAGCCATGACAGAAAATCTCGTGGAAATTATAGGCATGTATAGCAGAGCACTGCACTGTCCAACATGGTAAGTAGCTAAACATTTTCTCGGATTAGTACATTCAAGAAGGTCAAGATGGTGGGGGGTCAACAAAACAGTTAACCTCAAAAAATTTTACTGAATAACAGTTAAAACTTAAAAAATTAGCCGATAAACAGCTAACAGTTGAATTATTTGCGCTGCAGGTAGTGATGCCACGGGACCAAAAACCAATCATTTACGAAAGGAAAATGACTTGGTTTTACAAAATCCTGCGACATTTTTTTATTTTAAAGCTTGCTGTTTAACTTTTTCACGATTTCGTCCACCGATGTATGATGATAGTCACGATCGTGACTATAGTGGTGATAAATTACCTTCATATTGATGATAATGGTGATTATGATTATTATTATGATGATGATAATGATAATCATGATCATGATTCGGATCATCATGATCATAGTGATGACAATGATTGCTTGATTGATTGACGAAAATGATGATGATGACGAAAACGATGAAGTTGAGGATAGTTATGATGATTATGATGGTGGCAGTGTTGACGATGATGATACTATTGGTGAAGATGATAGTGATGATGATAATCATAAGTATGATTATGATTTTACCATTATTGACGATAATTGTGACGATAATGAAGAAGGAAATGATGAAACATGTTTTGGAAATCTTAAACCTATATAAAAATTAATATAGCAGCTAACTGTTAAATTTTTGCTTTTATAACACTTAACAGTTGTCTAATAGTTTGTAATAATTAATAGTTAATAATAATTTGTCTAATAACATTAAACCCCCATATGGACCCTCATTCAACCATTCAACCCCTGGTACGGAATCTTGCCTATTATAATTGGATTCCTTATTCCTCAAAACAATCATTGCATATTTTTTCAGCTTGGATATCGATGTGGACCCGCTCACTCTAAACTGCGGGCACTCATTGTGCTCTCAATGTCACCATAGAATGGTTGCGTCAGCAGACCAATTCAATTGTCCCTGCTGTCGCCAACGCCTGGAAAGGGACAGCATAAGAAGGAATTATCCTTTACAGCAAGTTATCGATGACTTGGATGCGCGATGTAGGCATTGTGAATTCACACGACATTTCCGACAGGTCCTGGACCATTTGCAAGTGTGCCCCGAGGCTGTCATAAACTGTACCAACAATGACTGCAGAGAGACATACCCCAGGAGAAACGCTGACAACCACAACAGCTAGTGTCCAATGGCCATCGTCAGTTGTCACTTCTGCAGTTGTCAGCTGAGAAGAAGAGAGCTGAACTCTCACCAGACACTCACTTGCATTGGTCAGAACATCCAGTGCCCTTTCGGATGCACAGCTGATGATATAACAAGGTCGTATGAAATCCTCAAATCAACGTGCCCTTCTTTCAAACGCCTCCCTCTAGTTAACACCCCCATTAAAAGCAAAAATATCTCATAAAGACATCCCCCTTTTAAACATCCACTCTTTTCAACCCTTAGAGCTTTAACGCCCTGGGCGTTTATTTGAGAATTTACGGTATTTAACACCAATACGTTGCATTACTTGTTACAAAAAATTTGCACCAACTTCCTAGACAAGTTTTCTTACGGTGCAGATTCAAGTCAGTTACATTTTACAGCCCTGTTCTTCTTTATTCGAATGCAAGGCAGGCACACAAGACATAGTATGTCAGGAAACTGCTATAGATAATATAACTTCATGGAAATGAGTCCTTAAATTCAAAATCTTTTTTTTCATAGGTGTAATAACTTACATCATTATTTTTCATGCACATCTCTAATGAGGAAATGTGAAGTTCCTTATTGCAGTTTCTGGGGCAATGTAGCTGAAATTCAACTTCATCGTAGGAGTAATGCTGCAAACCACGCCAAGCTATTTTTGAAGGAGCTGACCTTTTTGCAAGCCGCAATGTATTCGAACATGCAGGTAGGCAAACTTATAATAAGCATCAAGCACCTTAATATTCATTCACATGATCCAAATGTCATCTTCTTTTTTGTGGCTGGTACTTATGACTAGAAATGTGAATGGTCACCTATTATTGAGCTGATAAGAATAGGTAATAAACTTTGATACAGCCTCTGATGGTTAACAGCAACAGTTTTTGCAAAGGGGCTCCCATAGATTGTGTAACATTCTTTAAGAAAGGGTATCATATTTCCTTTCAAGATAACATTGCTAAAACACAATGCTTTCTGCAACTTCACCATTTGGCTGTACCATGCTGCAGAAAATAGTCATACGGAAGGCTTGATTGACACATGCTTCATATTCCATTGATCATTTCTTCTGCAAATTCCAATTGCTAAGTTCATGGTTTTGCTGCAGTTGTTTCAGCAGAGCAGACCTTGATGTCCTTTCATGTTTGCTTAACTTCTATTTACTTCCAGGTACCTCAAGTGGAGCAAACATGCATGGTTGATTGTTTGACATGGGTGGTTAGAAAATTAGATTTGCCAGATGCAAATAAGACTGGTGTCAAATCCCCTGCAATTCCTGCTGCAGGTTATATTTGGACATGCGCACTGACGAAAAGCACGGAAGGTGGTTACACATTCTATCTTTGTCACCAGGGCGACAGCAAACTGAATATTAACTTTAAGTGAATATCACAACTTTATATCTCTGTGCAGCATTCAGTGGTGTGCCTACCAAGAAGTTTGTTTTTTGAATCACGAGTAAATGTGACATAACTCAGACATAAGCAGTAGTAAATGGTAGTCAGACATTCATTGTTGTCATGATCTTTACCATGTAGCGTATTCACTCTTTTCCCACTAGGCCATATTATTGCCTCTTTGAAGCAAGCATTCAAATCATCCCTCCAAATAGTTTGAGCTAGCAGATACTATTATTATTATATGCAATTCATCAGAATAGTAACTCTTTTGGAAAGATTGTTAAGTCACACTTCACCATTTCAACAGTTTGTTTCACAGTCTTACCTTCATTGTTACTTTTCCTCTAGTGCAGTAAAATGTCGACGCTTATATGGTTTTCATTGTGTTGCATACCAACACACATGGCTAACCTCTGCCCACTGCACTATTTTACGCTGCCAATACATGCCCAGTAGTGAATAGACCAGCATCACCAATAAGAAGCAGTGTGCTTTATTTTCCTGTTTTAGCGGTTTTTTGTCTTTTTTACTGTAATTTATTTCAATTAATTAAGAAACTGTTAAGAAACTTTTAGAACTAAAATTGGGCCAAAAATTAAGAAACTTTTAGAACTAGGCCGTATTCGGCAAAAAAATGAAATGACGAAATACGAAGAAATGAAATAACGAAAAAAAGAAATCGCGAAATAACGAAATATTTTGCTTTAAATTCTAGTAAGTGTTTGTTTAGGTAAGAATGGCTCACTATTTCGTTACTTCGATTTTTCGTCATTTCGTTTTTCCGCCGAATACCGTTAGCCACTAAAAGTAGATAGGTAAGTGTAGGCCTGGACCCATCAGAATCACGACAACAGACAACAGGTTAGTCTTAAGATTTACGGTATATGGGCCAACAACCTTCAGTTATTGGGTTGCAGAGGGCACGTCCAGTTCTACAATTTACTAAATACAATAGAGGTTTCCTGTTGTAAGGAAATACAAATACTACATATATTGAAATAAATAGAACACATATGACAATACATTTAAAAAGCCTTAAAGCACACGTTCAAGATACGTTTTCAATTTGAAATAAGTTAGACGATTGAGATTGGAATCTACCTCATGATTGGTGCTTGCAGAAACTATTTCTGTGACTCATATAAGATGTGCATGCAAAAGATTGATGGAAGAGACCGGGATATTTTCGTCATCATCTTCAAATTCAACGGTTGCAACATTGCCAGCCACACCATATGTCAGCTCCACATCAGCTGGATCTCCTCTGGTTAATATGTTGTTTGCTTCTGGCAACTCACTCCTGGCATTCATTAATGTACCTGCAACATACAGCTGGTTTGGCGTTTTTTGATGCTCAGTAGCTAAGCTGTGATTACTCCATTGCAATGTAAATGTGCAGAGACGCCTGTTTAAACTTGGAATGAAACACTTCCTAGCACAGAACATGTCAATTGCATTATCTTTGTCATATTCCCTGCAAGAAACTAGCTCCTCATATAAATCTATGAAGAGCTGGGTAACACAGTGTCGTACGTCAACCCAGAGGCGCTCAATTCTCTGATTGTGCACAGAAGATCCAACAAGATGCGCATTATTAATAGCGGGTCTACTCCTAACCATCAACTCAACAACCCTTGCCTTTTCACCACCTTTGTCTGTTCGAATGCGAGTTGGCCATCCATATTCACGCACAGCTAACATGAAGCAGTTCTGCACTGTTGATGCCAGCTTGTTGTCTGCTGCGTAAAGATGTAAAATCTTTCTAGAGTACCCATCTATGGCTCCATGTATTACAATTCCAAATTTCCTAAATTAGTAGAAACAAGGATATTAAAAGACCTGGCAAAGAATGCTATATGCAGCTGTATAATTGTTTTGTCATGACTGTTATGGTAGTTTATTGTTTCGTTGTAGAATCAGATTGTTTGATTGTGAAATCAGATAATCTAAAGATGAATATGATTTCATACTTAGTCAGTTTCAAATTGCTGTCTAGGTGCCATAAGGAATTGGGCGCAGCAACTTTGTAGACACGTCGATGAATGCCAGCTCTGACATTAGCGTTGATAAGGACCTCATCTAATCGCATCATTGACTCCCGTACCCTGTTATGCGGCACCCATAACCCTTGCCTTCGCAATTCAGCTTGAATCATATTTATGCCACAAAGAGGCTGTCGACATACTGCAACATCTACGTGGTTATCTAGCTCAGCATCGGTTATACTAGTTTTCTCTCTTTCCGATAGTAAGCCAAAATAATCTTTTCTTCTTTTGATTGTTGCCACACTTACTCCTAAGGAAACAGAAATGGAGAAATTCAAGTTTGTTACAAACCACTTTACTAGAATAACGTTGCTATTGCAATTTGTCCTTATATCTCATCGTATTTACCTTATAGAAAGGAATTCATTTCTATGCAATCTCTGAACAAATAAGAAATGACACCAATCTGCCCCTATTGACAAAGAGAGGATCAGATTGAAACAAACTGTCCAGACGAATGTGGCAAGGCTCTCCGGAGTACACTGATAAGTCAACTCTTACTAATAGAATGTTGCTGCATTACTTATCATATACGGCGAGGATTATGTACTTAATTTTGTAAATTTCTTACATTTTGGTGAAAACTCATCACAAATCTTACAATTTTTGGTAATCCTATGAGTTCTATAAACCTGTAAAATCTTATGTTGTAGCTACTGTGCATCTGCACAAGCTTTGGTTCGCCTGTACAACACTATGATTTACAACGACTGAAGAGGAAGTGCGTTTGTTCTTTAAAGACGCTTCTGTTTTATGCTATAAAGTTTAACGACTTGTAAAAGCGTGATAAAGCACCCGGGGTGCTCATTTACAAATCTGTTGCAAACAGGAGCAATTATTGAAAAATCTATGAATAGATTAACATGCTGATGACAGAAGAGTTTGCAGCAAAAGGTTGAAGGTATATCTTCATCCCTACCATCAAGAGTTTGCAAATATACTATCAAAAGAGTGTCTTGGAACAACCTATTGGGCAGCTCGATGCAAAGGGGTGCCTTTTCGAGGGAGGGCGCTTATTCAAGGAAAGACGGTACAATAAAAAATACAACCATGTGTAAATTAATTGTGATAGGAGTTCTACCAAAAGCAAGTTTCTATGTATCTAGAAAAATTTGCAAAAATCCAAAATTAGTCTTGGCAAATTTCAATGCATCTGATTAATCTGAAGACAAAAGTCAAGAAGGATTTAACAATAACATCAATCTCCCACGTCATTTTTATTACCAGTGACCTATCACGACAATACAAGTCATTCTTACCGAAAAGCTGCGCTATTGTAGCCAATGAATATCCGAGTTGTAACATGGATTCCAGTTGATCTAGCTTGATGTTCTTTTTCGGTCTACCTTGTGCTCCAGTGAAAACTTCGTCGGCAATAACTCTATTTTCCCTTTCCTTCACAGCTATGACATCATCTATTGAATTACATAAGGCTACTAGTTTCATTTCAGATTCCTTGATTTTCTCGATTAGGTGAAGCTTGTCTTCATATTCAGATTGACTGGCATGTTGTTCAAGCATAATCGCATTTAGGTATCGCAGAGCATTGCTTGAAGCGTACAGTCTTGCCCCCATATGTTCTAGTTCTGGAACAGTAGGTTTATTTTGCTGACGTAACAGTGATTGGGCTTCTTTGCGTACTTGCTTTATCTTCTTTATAGTACTCCCTATGTCATCCATAGTGAATCATTTACGACTAGAGCACAACAACTGTTTTATATTGTATAAATAGCAGGTAAGATTTAGTTCTAAATTTAATAAATTTTGGAATTGGGAAGGAGCTGCAAGGCTGCTGTTTGACAGACCCCATCTGGTTGCTATTCATTGAGTGGTGATAATAGAGGATCGTTCGTAGGGGTGTTTTCAAATCAAGGGTGTTTATTAGAGGAATACTGTATCAAGACATTTTGATAAGCTTGAGCTATGCACAATGGAACTGTGGGATCGAGAACTAAGCTACTGTGATTCTGCATGATTGTGGATATGTACATCCCCACATCCCTTTGGATTGGCGCCCCTGACTGCATTCTCATAGTCCTCTTCTGGTAGATGAAGATCGTTACAATATGTTTACCGTGGACTGCGTAATAATTACGATTTGCACAAATCAAATTCGTATCTTCTTTGAAATCTATGTACAAACAATCGCCATCATAATCGCTCCAAAACCAAGATGATGATGATACAATAACGCCCCTGCTTATTATAAAAAAAAACAAGCGAATTATATTGCTTCAAAGTCGTACTGTAATTACAACAGTAAGAGATAAGGAGAAGCAGGAGCCAGAAAATAAAATGCATCCAGTTTAGTAGATATTGTATGTCGAATGAAGTAAACACTAAATCTCATTCATCCAAATGTTATGCAAAATTTTTAAGGATTGACTGATGCCTAATTATGTAACTATTTTTATTTCTTTATTGGTGAATCGTTATCTTTATTAGTTTCTTTTTATTTACAGTACATAGTACATAAGCCTTAGTAACACGCATGTCCGCATTAGTTATTAGTTATTATTAGTTAGAAATATATTAAGCGCGAATAGTTCAACTAATAAGTTTACTCCCTTAAAGCGTGCATACTGCATACAAAAGGGATCCTTGTCAAGTCAAGTACGGGCTGTTGTTAAGAAACCTAAATTCCCACGACCCAATCAAATAACAGATTGGAAAATACTGTGCTGTGATTGGTGTCTAGAAAAGTCTGATTTTTGTACAGGTTTTTGTTATAAAATAAATAAGCAGACTAGCTTTGGACTCAAAATGTAAGTCCCACGACTTCACTCTATGTTGTTGTTGTTTTTTTTTACAATCACTGGGTGTGGGACTTGTGTCCTTACAGTTCTGAAACTGGCAAGGGGTGTTAAAAAATTGGCGTCCCAATCAGATTGCAGCTTTCACCACAAAAACAATAGCTTTTTCATCAAACCAATCAAATCCATTTATAGCACGGAAATATGGAGTTTCTCTTTGGGGGTCGTCACATCTTCATGCGACCAAAAAAACTGAAACGAAAGGAAATAAGTCGTTAATTTGGGCGTCCAGCAATTCAACTCAACAAGGAGTCTACGGCTGATAAAGTCTAGTTGATAAGTCCCACTCTGAGCATTTAGCCTGGTTTCCATAAGACCGTAGCTGGCGTATCATTATCGCACGACTATATCAGACGATCAACACGAGTATTGATCTTCAATGGAAACATGTTGAAACTGAATTGTAGAAACATACGACTTGAATCCAGTCCTACTTTCATGATTCTACAATAATGACTGCACGACCTTTCAATGATAATCTTATGATTACACAGACTACTACTACCTAATGGTTTCCATTTGTATTTATTATCTTGCGATAATCGCGCGATAAGAAAATCGTACGATCGTGTGATAATCGTACAACAGTTACGATCATATGGAAACCAGGCTTTAGGCCATCCCATTCAATTTTTTGAAGTAAATAGTTGTTTTTCTTTCTAAAGGCTGCCGTTGCTGTTGAGGAGTGGAATTTATCTAACGAGTCTAGACTTCAAGCAAGTGAAACATGTAGAATACCGTACCTTTTAAGATTCCTTCCCCCTTGGAAGAGGGGCAAGATGTGCCCTCAGTGACAACAATTATTTTTAAAATATCTTTAAAGTTGTCTGATAAATATCGTACAATTGTAGAATAGAAGAAAGGCAAGAAAGGACCATAATATATTGATTTCATTGTTTGTTTCTCGGTGGAGGGAAAATCAATGTGAAACTTGTCACCCGTAATTTTTCAGAAATTAATGAACAGAGAAAATCATTTTTCAGAAACCAATAGTAACATCTTATTACAAAACTTTATGATTTTAAATTCATAAGAATTCTTCAAATAAAAAAAAAAATTGCTCTTGCAAAATCGAGTAAATCTTTTATTGTCAATGAAAAAATTTAAAGGGCGTTTCCCACGTTTTCCAGGCTTCTAAAGGGCGTGGTCACTTAAAAATTTTCTTGGGGGCTACACCCCAAAGCCCCTCGGGTGCTTTCCTTCAAATCTTTGCCCTCCTTGCCTCCCATACGTGCAGGCGTAACTGTAAAGAAGAACTGAATAAAATTGATGTGAAACTTGTCGCCCGTAATTTTTCAAAAATTACTGAACAAATAAAATTATTTTTAAAAGCAAACAGCAACATCTTGTTACTAAACTCTATGATTTACAATGTATAAGATGAATCGCTAAACCAATACGGCGACCAAAAACATTGCAATTACAAAAAGATCACAAGACGATTTTGATCGTCGTATCTATTTACTTTTCAAGCTGCGCTTCGAAAAAGTGAACCTAAATGTAGCTACAATAATTCTTCAAAAAAAACACGAGCGCTCTGGCAAAATAGAGTAAATATTAAACAGTTTATTGTCAATAAAAACATTAAAAGGGCGTGGTCACTTAAATTTTCCTCGGGGCTACGCCAAGAAAAACGCCCTTTACGGATAAAATATAAGATAGTAGCATCCTAATTTGGAAAACAATGAAATGAAAAACAGTCAATGAAGAGCGAAAAACTTTACGACAAAACTCAAGACACAGCATTAAGCTATGGGAATATTAAGAATTTTGGTAAGAAGACTTGCTTCGCGTGCTGCTTAACCTTACCATAGCTTGGCACTTCAACAACAATTTTTTTCTAGGAAGGTACAAGGTTTAAAAAATCGATCCTTCAGAAAACCGGAGATCAGCTAACTTAGAATCTCGCTTTCAAATTACTTTGATACTGCAGTGTTACGGACAACAAAATTCAAGTTTCAAATAAAATAATTTTTGGAAATAGGACGGACATGTTAGGGTATTGATGATTTGATACAGACCGTATACATGTAAAGTCGAAGCAGGAACACCATGACATAAAAAACATAAAAGACATAAAAAACAACTATGTTCTTTTTAAATGTTACTAATATTTCGTCTTGCCAAGCAAGGCTTCTTCAGAGTGTGATTAGCTGAAAATTTATTCACATTATATAGAGAAGATTTTTGAATTATGCTCAGTGAAATATGATTGCTGGTAAGGGTAATGCTTCGGTTATTAACATACACTTTTTTTTTATAAGAATATTGTTTATAAGAATATTCAGGCTCAGAATCATCCTATTTTAAGAATATTGTAAGAATATGCCCAGCCTCAGCTCTCCCGTATTTCTGTCTCATTTTTCAGCAGATGCCTGTTTTGCAATGCTTTAACAAAACTTCATGATTGTTAACAACATTCTTTTTGTTATAATAGTAAAATATTTTTTCTTTCGCTCTACCATATGAGATGCTTTTTCTTTAACTATGTTCCCCTAAAACTGCATATCAGATTTGAAAAATAAGAATACTTTAAGAATATACTCAGGCTCAAAACGGACATTTTTTAAGAATATTGAGGCTGGACAAAATTTATAGTATTCTTATAAAAAAAAGTGTAAAAATTATGATGATAGAGAAATGATGATCAAATGGGTAATTATAAAAAGTTTCATTATAAATTTATAAAAATAATATTAATGATTAAAAAATTTAGGTAATAAAAAAACAGAGAGCCAAGACTGGTGAAGGAGACAAGAGATAGATAGGTTTAGTGGTTAGTCGTTCTGTTAAGTCCGTCAGGTGCAAGAGTGTTGGCTAGGCCAATGAAGTATTGCTCTTTGGCCGTTGTAACACTCTCTGGTTTGTTGTGTCATTTGTAGATCGTCAACTGTGTGTCCGGGTTTACAAAAGTGATCTGCAGCAACCCCTCGATTTGTCATGTTTTTTGTTGTATAGACGAAGTCTGTAAAGAGATAAATGTTCTTGGCAGTACAACAGTAAAGAAACCAAGAAAAACGATCTAGAAAATTGCAGTATTATTTTACTTTAAAAGTAAGACATAACGTAACCAATCACAATCATTTCAAAGGACATCTAAGAACAAGGCTAAAAAAACATTCTTCAAATACGAGATAATGGAAATAGAAATACATTATAAAGAATAACTATCCCTTTACTACAATCTTGGACAAAAATTATGAGACAAACTGAAATTTTCATTAATAGTCGTCTTAACTTTGCATGTCACCCCTTCCCCCTCACTCAATGTTGATCAAATGGAGTGGAATGGTTTTAAGTGTCACTCAACATTGATCCAAGGGGGGAGGGGGAGTATTATTGATTAGCGAAGCTAAAGTTATGGAATTCATAGTATTACTGGGAATCTTCTGCTTGTCTCAACATATTTTGTCCAAGATTGTACTAGTTCCTAGTTCCTTTAGTTCCTTCGTTCTGCGTAATTTCCTCATGTTATTAATGTTCATCTTTCAAATCCCGTGTTGCTTCTATTGGTGCAGCAATGTAGGCTGTAAAACAAGTCATCAAACTGATTAACAATGGCAAACTAAGGGATGTCAGGGATATTTCAACATGAACCACAGCTTTGTAGCAGAATATAAAATATCGGAACAATGGGCGAATTGACCTATGAAACTTGAGACAGACTGAATACCAGAAAATACATTGATTGCTGAGTATGGAAAGCAGAAGTAAAGTAAAATCGAACAGTCAGATTTCTCTGCACAAGTTGCAACAATGTTAATCTGCTTGTTCTTTTCTTTTATTTCCTTTTTAACACAGTCGATATTGTGCTTCTCTAACTGCAGCGCTCCGGTTTATAAAGCGTACAATTGACAGGTCTGACCATAGAAATGTGTCTGACCGTCAGACAAAACCATGCAACCTTATCAGTAATGTCATTATTACATTATTATCGCAAAATGTGGGTCATTATGTGTCAATTATGACAATTGGACAATAACACAATTGGTAATATATTGGGCTCCATAATTAACCGGTTGTTTATAGGGCCCGATAATTAATTAATCAGTTGTTTATAGAGCCCGATAATTGACCGGTTATATATAGGGCCCGATAATTGACCGGTCATATATAGGGCTCAATAATTGACCGGTCATATATAGGGCCCGATATTGAACCAGGCACAGAGGTTAATATATCTGGCCGGGTTTTCAGTCATTATTGAGCTCCATAAATCGGGCCGATTTATACACGATTATAGGACCCTATATTTCGACCGATTAATCCCAAAATCAAAGTTTAAATCAGGCCGATTTTTCTATGATTAATGGGTCCGATGCATGGGGCCCAATTCTCAACATTTATTAGGCCCGATGAGATGGAGTGCAAAAAACCCGTCTATCAACAATTTTGGGCTCAACATCCAGCAAATTTAGAGCCCCATAGCACTTTCCTAGAAATCACATCAACAGGATTACTGTCCTGCACAAAAACACAAAATATAGCCTGAAACGGGCTAAAAAGATTTTGAACCGAATATTCAATCGTATCTCAAAACCAGTTTCATCGCAAAGTTTATCGAATTTCTGACCTTCTGGGGTGATATAGCATCATTTCCTCAATATTCAGTTGCAACTTGTGTTTAAATGATTTCAAAGACATTTTGTTTCAACAAACTGACTTTTTCCATTAAGACTTTCAATCGTTTGATTCTGTAATTATTTTCATATAACCGCTTATGTTGAAATTAAACAATCGCATTTGTATGAGCAAGTGATTGTTTTATTTTTTATAAACTCTCCGCGATAAAACAAGAAGACTGATATGAAGAACCAAGTTTCTGACCCTTTACAAGTTCATTAACCTTGTGGACATTTGTACTACCAACATCTCTTAACGAGCACACATTGTAGCTATGAGGTTTAGCTCTCAAGTATCTTGGCGGAGCCGATGAAACTAGCACGTTCATAACAAGTCAAGCTAAACATGAAAGGAGACTCTCCTTGAGTGCTGTTAGCCTCTCAGCCCCTCGAAAAGTTTATCCCGGCACGGATATTCAGATAAACAAGCCCACATACATGATCGAAGTTCAAATAAACCGAAAAGCGCAAAAATGTTTTCGTATTTCAAACAAAATTTAAGGAAACGACAGTTACTTAGTTTAAAAATCGACCAAAAAAAAACAACCAAAAATAAAGCCGAAACATTCTGTAGCCTTTATAGAATCGAAATGAAATAAATATATATACTAAAACAAAACTAAGCTAAAGCAGTATAAGTCAAAGTATAAGCATTTAAAATAAACTCACCAAGAATCCTTTCCTTTCCTTTATTATCTTCTTGGAAGCAACTGCCTTGCTTGAGAATCAGAACACAACTGAAATACGATTTCCTCAGAAAAACTATTTATATATCGAATGCATTTGTATGTTGTTCCTATGGCAACATATAAATCAAATAACTATCTTGGTTTCAAATTAAATCTATCAATTGAACCTTAAAGCCATGTGTCAGGATGTCTGAATACAATTTTTCTGATTTTGATTGACAGATAAAACTTCTGCCTTTGATGCATTATTGTTCAATAACCATTAATTTATGTGTCAGGATGTCTGACTACAATTGTTCAATTTTGATTGACAGATAAAACTTCTGCCTTTGATGCATTATTGTTCAATAACCTTTAATTCACGTCTGAAAGTACATTTGCTCGGATTATGATTGACAGATTAACCTTTTCCCTTTGATGTATTAACGTGTAAATTGTTCCAATTTAGATTGACAGATTGACCTTTTGCCTTTGGTGCATTAAAGTTTCAATAACCTTTAATTCACGTCTCAATGTACATTTGTTCGGATTATGATTGACAGATTAACCTTTCCCTTTGATGCATTAACGTGTAATTTGTTCCAATTTAGATTGACAGATTATCCTTCTGCCTTTGATGCATAAACGTTCAATTACCTTTAATTCGCGTCTCAAAATACATTTGTTCGGATTATGATTGACAGATTAACCTTTTGCCTTTGATGCATTAACGTTTCAATAACCTTTAATTCACGCCTCAAAGTACATATGTTCGGATTATGATTGACAGATTAACCTTTTCCCATTGATGCATTATTGTTCAATAACCTTTAATTCACGTCTGAAAGTACATTTGCTCGGATTATGATTGACAGATTAACCTTTTCCCTTTGATGTATTAACGTGTAAATTGTTCCAATTTAGATTGACAGATTGACCTTTTGCCTTTGGTGCATTAAAGTTTCAATAACCTTTAATTCACGTCTCAATGTACATTTGTTCGGATTATGATTGACAGATTAACCTTTCCCTTTGATGCATTAACGTGTAATTTGTTCCAATTTAGATTGACAGATTATCCTTCTGCCTTTGATGCATAAACGTTCAATTACCTTTAATTCGCGTCTCAAAATACATTTGTTCGGATTATGATTGACAGATTAACCTTTTGCCTTTGATGCATTAACGTTTCAATAACCTTTAACTACGCCTCAAAGTACATATGTTCGGATTATGATTGACAGATTAACCTTTTCCCATTGATGCATTAACGTTTCAATAACCTTTATTTCACGTCTCAAAGTACATTTGCTCGGATTATGATTGACAGATTAACCTTTTCCCTTTGATGTATTAACGTGTAAATTGTTCCAATTTAGATTGACAGATTAACCTTTTGC
Organism: Chrysaora quinquecirrha; assembly: GCA_014526335.1. Classification (NCBI taxonomy): domain Eukaryota; kingdom Metazoa; phylum Cnidaria; class Scyphozoa; order Semaeostomeae; family Pelagiidae; genus Chrysaora; species Chrysaora quinquecirrha. The sequence continues at coordinate 318,631 of JACTAT010000050.1, forward strand.
CTTTGATGCATTAAAGTTTCATTAACCTTTAATTCACGTCTCAAAGTACATTTGTTCGGATTATGATTGACAGATTAACCTTTCCCTTTGATGCATTAACGTGTAATTTGTTCCAATTTAGATTGACAGATTATCCTTCTGCCTTTGATGCATTAACGTTCAATTACCTTTAATTCGCGTCTCAAAATACATTTGTTCGGATTATGATTGACAGATTAACCTTTTGCCTTTGATGCATTAACGTTTCAATAACCTTTAATTCATGTCTCAAAGTACATTTGTTCGGATTATTATTGACAGATTAACCTTTCCTTTGATGCATAAACGTGTAATTTGTTCCAATTTTTATTGGCAGATTAACCTTCTGCCTTTGATGCATTAACATTTCAATTCGTGTGTCAAGATTTCCAAATACAATTGTTCAGATTTGATTAACTGATTAACCTTTTGAACTTTTTACTAAAAATAAAACTGTTTTTCACTTCAAGTCGAAGCAAATCTAATTTTTTCGATTTCCTTTTTGCTTGATCACATAGCAATTCGACATTTCCTTATCATCATTCACGTGTCAAGATTTCCAATAACAATTGTTCGGATATTTAACCTTTTGGACTTTTTACTAAAAATAATTTTGTTTTTCATTTCAACTCAACGCAAATTGAATTTTTTCGTTTTCTTTGTTCCCTGATCTTTTAGCAAATCGAAATTTCTTTATTTGCTCTTTTATCTGTGAAGCAAATTCAAATTTTTGCATTTGCTTTTCACTTACCTCACTTTTCCCTTTTACCATCAAGGAAACTGAAATTTCTTCATTTCCTCAAAAATTATTCGCACAAAAACCTCGCAGATGGTTCGGCCCCACTATATACTACTAGGAAACATTGCAAACCAGGTGTGCTGAAATTTTCGATTAGAAGAATTGACGGGAAATTTAAAAGTAGAATCTGGCTTCCATACATTGCAAAGATATTCATACTTTTCTGCTTCAGATAGTCTAGGAGAGTCAAAAAATTTCCCAATATCATTTGCATGAGAATATGTCTCTTGTGGCTGTTGAAGAACAGGTTCCTGAGGCAATACAGGTGAGGCTGATGAGCTTTCATGTGTAATTTCAAATTTTTCCCCTTTAAATTTACTTTTTATCTCCTTTGGAAAAAATGCAGTCATTGTTAGCTGTCTTTTTCTCTTAGTTGACAAGATGGATGGCTTACAAAACGAACTTTTTTCCCCTGGAGTGCTGGTCGTGGAAGGTTCACTGGATGTGTCTATGGATGACGACAAAATTGGTTGTTTAACACTTACATTCCTAGTTAATGGGGCCATTTTGTGGATTTTGCTTTTGATCTACCGCCTTTCAGTTCAAGTGGTTTCCGTAGAGATGTTGCAGGTAAGAGAGGAACATAGTGGTCTTTTCTGTTAGGAATTATGCCATTTAATAAAAACTCAATAGGAACCATTGCACAACGTAAGATGTGGATACTTTCGCTGCTAGATGAATTCAACCTTGGCTGGACAGAGCAGTTAAAAAGCTTCTCGTTAAAGTCAAGCCTATCTTCATTTTTTATTGGAAAACAGCTCTCTATTGGCCGTTTGATTACATTTGATAATGAGAGAAGACTCAAAAATGATGCAGACTCGTTATTTTTGGCTGTATTTAAGTATTCGGAAAGAACAGCAGGAATTCTATCAAGTTTCTGATACTTTTCTGATGATTTAAAAGACACAGATGAAAGGAAAGCTGTGTCCTCAGATAAAAATGCACCTTGTCTATGTGCATTAATTATAACTGGATGTGGTGCATAATAATCAGGATTCAAAGCAATCTCAATGCTTGAGATACACCTCTATGACAAGAAGATAAACTCTCATTGCCAATTAAAGCAATTGAGCAAGCATTAAACAGACAATTTCCATCATCACTTGTTCTATAAAAAAATATGACAGACAGACATGTAGAGCCACAGAAAACTATTGCATTTGATATCATGGAGGTACATTAGAAGATTGTAAAACAAACAATTTTGATGAAACAAATTAAAAATCAAATATTTTTGGCAAGGATGTACAGCCATGGCTTCTTGAATTCATCAGAAAAAAGAAGGAAATAATCTATATTAAAAGAGATTTACCAGTCAGTTTTGACACAATCAAGAAATAAGTGTCTGAATCCTTGAAAAATGTAAAAACTGTAATATGCTGTTTTTGAAAACCTTATAAGTTTCAATAATGCAAGATTATGTGAAGAAGGAGATAGTCTAATCTAATACCTATCAGGCTCGCACGTGTAGATTAGAATCATTCAGTGACATGACATTAAAAAGCACATTGGAGGAGACATTTCAAGGTTTTTGTCAATGAGGATTGTGTTTTCCGTGCTTCAACATGAATTTATCAACTGTATATTGAAAGTTTTTTGAAATTTATATAGTAATTTCTAATTTTTTGAAATAGTTTTTGGTGCGAAAAAATGGGCAAATCCACCCCACTACCCTTAGCCTTTTTAGGCCTATCAAATATGATTAGGCTCTAGGCCTCAGCTCATTAAGCCTAGCCTTACTATATAGGCTCTTAGGATATATGAATAAGTGTAACAACGTATCACATAGTGTTGAGGGTGGAAAGCCAGTAATTTCTTGGCAATCTACTTACTTAGAAGGTTGAAAATTGTTTGCACGGGTTTTCTGACTGGCTGGGAATTGCAAACGAGCAAATTCACAAGGCACCAGCAACGCATCTCCCGTTTTTGAAGCCCTTCTTGCTATTTCATCCCGTAAAAATGTCTTCTCTTGACTTTTAATATCATTTAAACAATTAATATTGATTTCGTTTAGACTATCTCCTCCTTTGAAAAGCTTTTGTAGCCTATCAAGACCAGTTTCTACAAATCTGGCCGCCATTGCTAGAAACCAATGCTGTCTGATCTGACTCTGAGACTCTGATTGATCTGATCTTCAATTCAATCACAATATCATGTGACCCTATGATTTGAATCACCACGATGTGATCTAATGGCTGGAGAGCAACATTCAATCAGTCACCAGTGCTCCCGCCAGAATATCTGGACTAAAGAGGTAATATGATTGGTCAATGAAGTACTTTGCGGAAATCGAGCACCAGTGGAGCCTGCAATCATTTGCTGTGAGAGATATATTTCAAACATCACTGGTGCTGCCGCCAGAATCAAATTGGGCAATCAAAATCATAGGCAGGGAATTTTCCATAACAATCTGACTTTCAACCTAACTTTTAATTTTATTACACATTCTGGGTAAATCGATAGCGCTGATTACGAATCCGAGATGGGCCCTGTGAAATTTTGACCGGAAGTTGGACTTTTTGATGACGTCATCAAAGTGCCTTTTTTGCCCTTTGACTGCGATATCTCTCTACTAGTGCATCCAAGAAGGTCGATAAGTACAAATTAGAATTCTCCTGATTTAGAGCTTTCGAATGATGTATAATGAGTTCGATTTTACTCAACTTTAGCCAAATCATGATGTCATCACGATGACGTCATCGTCGTAAAAAATTCTTATTTTGGTAAAAAATTTTGCATGGAAACTGTACATATCAACATTAATAGTAGAAAAAAGTCATGGTATATGTACTTGATCACATTTAAAAAAATTTACCGTGGATAATGGATGCGCATTACTGTAATTGGTTTTCCACTTAGGTCAGTGTGGCAAATTTGCTTGAAACATGTTCCAACTATGTGGGACCTTTATGTGGCTTCAATGATTGCTTGAAGAGTGTAAATGTTCCCATTTCTCATATGTTATTCAATTAAGATATCAGTTGCAAAGTAAGACACAAACGGCACAAATAAACATACCAATGCCAGCAAATCATTATTAAAATGGCTATGGCAACGTAAGAGTTGCTTAAATACAAGCAAGTACAGATGCAATTGCCTTATTCTACTATTTATGTTGATAGGTACAATTTCCACGCAAAATTTTTTACCAAAATGAGAATTTTTTACGACAATGACGTTATCGTGATGACGTCATGATTTGGGTAAAGTTTAGTAAATTGAACTCAATTATATATCATTTGAAAGCTCTAAGTCAGGAAAATCCATATTGCAATTATGAACCTTCTTGAATGCACTAGTAGAGAGATATTGCAATCAAAGGTCAAAAAAGGCTCTTTGATGACGTCATCAAAAAGTCCAACTTCCTTTCAAAATTTCACAGGGCCCATCTCGGATTTGGAATCAGCGCTATCGATTTACCCAGAATGTGTAATAAAATTCAAAGTTAGGTTGAAAGTCAGATTGTTATGGAAAATTCCCTGCCTACCATATCTGTATACTATGATTGAAGGAAGAACCTGTAATCATGCAATCAAACGTTCATTTTCACATGATTCGCAGAAAAGCTGCGCAGTCCTGAGAATGTTTTGGCACAGAGAAAAACGTCATAGAGGTTGGAAGTGTTGAATTAAATTTGATGCAATGAGGTCATGAATTCTTGAGGAACAGAAATAAAAAATCATTATCTCAATATTTGAAGGTTTTAATACATTATTTTAATATCAGTCATAAGATCATATTATTACATTTATATTTGAAAAAAATGTTGACTAGACCCTGGAGATCTGACTGGTTCTTCAGCTACACTCGCGCTAGTCTGGATCCGCCCCTGTTGTAGAAGCATTGTGGCGAAGCAATGACCACAGGAGGGGACTGTTTTTTGGCTGTGGATGTCAAACTGATGTTTGAACGTGAAAATACACCAACGAACACTCATCATTTCTGTTTCACGCTCGTCGATCATAGAGCTTCTCACATATGAGATTGGAGCTTTTGCTGTGGCAAATACTGGTGTTTCTTTGCTGAATTCAATGTCTTGGCTGTATGTTGTTTTCGGTGCAGCGAAGTTGACAACATGGCCTTCTAACAGCAGGAGCATATCACTCCATGGCAAAATGACTGGAGACCATCTAAAGTCATTCAGAAAAATGACTTCCTTATCTTCTGCACCAAGCCAGGCGTACGAACAAGTTACTGGAGACAAAAACGTATTGTAAACAACCCTTAGAGGGTCAAGAATGAACGTTTTGCAACAGTTCGCAGGACCAGTAATGTATATATTACGGCCCTTGCCGCAACCCATGACAAGCAACTTTATTATGGCATCAGCAAAGACTGCCTTATCGATGGAATTTTTGTCTAAGATGTCTAAGGCACATGCCAGCCATTCACCTTTGCAGATACATGGATTGCTTATTTGCTGTTCCATTATTTCAAGCCTTGACATCTTAGATGGCTGGATTTTTTCACTGGCTGTCTCGACTTCCCATACTGTGTCCAAGAGCTCCTTCACTTTCTTTTCGCTCCTGTTAAAGACAAACTCATACAGACGATGATCACCACTTCTTAATGTTGACTTAGCTAAAGCAAGAAGACCAACGCGTGCATGAATTTTCTTGGAGACGATAATACTCGCAACTTCAGTGTTTGACAGACGTTTCAACTTCTTGGACTTTTTGGTGCCCTTTTTGGCCCTACCTCTTGCAGCGATAGCTCTTGTGGCATTGGCAGTTCTAGGCTCTCTTACTACCTGAGGATGGTTGGGACTTTTGAGAACTTGGTCGTCTTCCTTCATGACGTTATTGTCCGCAGAGAAATCACCAGCATGATCGGAAAAGTGGAGGACGATATTATAATTCTCTGTTATATGATCTTTCACTTTAGCCCAACGCTTTGCCTTTTCCAGAAGAATGGCCATGTGGAAATGATAACTGCCGTTCTTATGCTGCTCTTTACAACATGCCCATTGAATAACTGTTGACTTTGTAGCAGACTGGAATGATTCTACAGTAGCAGACGCAAACGTTTCTCTATCGAACAACTCTAAATCGGCATGACTGTATGTTATTCAAAAGGCTTGTTTAACACTATTACTTGCTAAGCTTACTAAATCTTTGTTTTCATCGCAACTAGCCATATCGTTAATATTAGAACTCAATTGCACTTTCTAACTTCAACTACTGTTGTGTCTAATTGAAAATTCGAATTTCCACAGTTAAGCCGCCCCTAGCATTGCCTCGATTCCAATATTTCACACAGCCTCGATTTCAAGAGCATTGGCGTGGCTTTCTTTAATAAAGGCCCTATCCCTCTCATATAATAACTGCTCTGCTGCTTCTCCTTCACAGAATAGCAGTCGTGATGCATGATTTAAGATATTGCAACACCTTAACTATAAGTCTATCAGATGTGTAATCATTTTGACAATTATCAGCAGTAAGTCTTGATGCACTGAATAGAATCTAGTTGCTACATGCATATAACTGATGTCCACGTTCTTCACTATCTATATGTGCTGTTTTACTGTTTGGAAGACTACAAATCTGTTTATTGAGCATATTGGAAGCGCTCTACCTCCAAAATGTTCTGCTCTGTCTTTTTTGCACCTCAATAAGCAAGATAAAGGAAAACAGACCATTCAACCAATGAAAAGGCCCCCAAATTACATCATACACTTAATATGGAATAAACTGTAAAATATACAATGTTAAAAATATCAACATGTATGTACAACATGTATGTACAACATTAAGCATAAGCATTCGACCTTGCTATAGCCTCATGTACAACATCAAGCGTAAGCATTCGCCCTTTCTATAGCCTACTGTAAAATATCAAGCATAAGCATTCGCTCTTGCTATAGTCCAATTTACAACATCAAGCATAAGCATTGGCTCTTGTTATACCCTAATGTACAACATCAAGCATAAGCATTGGCTCTTGTTATACCCTAATGTACAACATCAAGCATAAGCATTAGTTCTTGCTTAAGCCTAATTTACAACATCAAGCATAAGCATTCGCTCTTTCTACAGCCAAATGTACATAATCAAGCTTAAGCATTCGCTCACGCTATAGCCTAGTGTACAACATGAAGCATAAGCATTCGCTCTTGCTATAGCCTAATGTTCAACATCAAGTAAAAGCATTCGCTCTTGCTATAGCCTAATGTACAACATCAAGCATAAGCATTGGTTCTAGTTATAGCCTAATGTACAACATCAAGCATAAGCATTCGCTCTTGTTATAGCCTAATGTACAACATCAAGCATAAGCATTCGCTCTTGCTTTAGCCTAATGTTCAACATCAAGTATAAGCATTGGCTCTTGTTATAGCCTAATGTACAACATCAAGCATAAGCACTAGCTCTTGCTATAGCCTAATGTACAACATTCACCATAAAAATTCTCGCTTGCTATAGCCTAGTCTTAGCAGATGAAGCATAAGCACCCACTCTTCCTATAGCGCAATGTAGAACACAAAGCATAAGCATTCGACCTTGCTATATCCAAGTGTACAACATCAAGCATAAGTATTCCCTCTTGCTATAGCCTAATGTACAACATCAAGCTTAAGCATTGGCTCTTGCTATAGCCTCATGTACAACATTAAGCATAAGCATTGGACCTTGCTATAGCCTCATGTACAACATCAAGCGTAAGCATTCGCCCTTTCTATAGCCTAATGTACAAAATCAAGCATAAGCATTGGCTCTTGTTATACCCTAATGTACAACATCAAGCATAAGCATTGGCTCTTGTTATACCCTAATGTACAACATCAAGCATAAGCATTAGTTCTTGCTTAAGCCTAATTTACAACATCAAGTATAAGCATTCGCTCTTTCTACAGCCAAATGTACATAATCAAGCTTAAGCATTCGCTCACGCTATAGCCTAGTGTACAACATGAAGCATAAGCATTGGCTCTTGCTATAGCCTAATGTTCAACATCAAGTATAAGCATTCGCTCTTGCTATAGCCTAATGTACAACATCAAGCATAAGCATTGGTTCTAGTTATAGCCTAATGTACAACATCAAGCATAAGCATTCGCTCTTGTTATACCCTAATGTACAACATCAAGCATAAGCATTAGTTCTTGCTTAAGCCTAATTTACAACATCAAGCATAAACATTCGCTCTTTCTACAGCCAAATGTACATAATCAAGCTTAAGCATTCGCTCACGCTATAGCCTAGTGTACAACATGAAGCATAAGCATTCGCTCTTGCTATAGCCTAATGTTCAACATCAAGTAAAAGCATTCGCTCTTGCTATAGCCTAATGTACAACATCAAGCATAAGCATTGGTTCTAGTTATAGCCTAATGTACAACATCAAGCATAAGCATTCGCTCTTGTTATAGCCTAATGTACAACATCAAGCATAAGCATTCGCTCTTGCTTTAGCCTAATGTTCAACATCAAGTATAAGCATTGGCTCTTGTTATAGCCTAATGTACAACATCAAGCATAAGCACTAGCTCTTGCTATAGCCTAATGTACAACATTCACCATAAAATTCTCGCTTGCTATAGCCTAGTCTTAGCAGATGAAGCATAAGCACCCACTCTTCCTATAGCGCAATGTAGAACACAAAGCATAAGCATTCGACCTTGCTATATCCAAGTGTACAACATCAAGCATAAGTATTCCCTCTTGCTATAGCCTAATGTACAACATCAAGCTTAAGCATTGGCTCTTGCTATAGCCTCATGTACAACATTAAGCATCTTGCTATAGCCTAAGCATTGGACCTTGCTATAGCCTCATGTACAACATCAAGCGTAAGCATTCGCCCTTTCTATAGCCTAATGTACAAAATCAAGCATAAGCATTGGCTCTTGTTATACCCTAATGTACAACATCAAGCATAAGCATTGGCTCTTGTTATACCCTAATGTACAACATCAAGCATAAGCATTAGTTCTTGCTTAAGCCTAATTTACAACATCAAGTATAAGCATTCGCTCTTTCTACAGCCAAATGTACATAATCAAGCTTAAGCATTCGCTCACGCTATAGCCTAGTGTACAACATGAAGCATAAGCATTGGCTCTTGCTATAGCCTAATGTTCAACATCAAGTATAAGCATTCGCTCTTGCTATAGCCTAATGTACAACATCAAGCATAAGCATTGGTTCTAGTTATAGCCTAATGTACAACATCAAGCATAAGCATTCGCTCTTGTTATACCCTAATGTACAACATCAAGCATAAGCATTAGTTCTTGCTTAAGCCTAATTTACAACATCAAGCATAAACATTCGCTCTTTCTACAGCCAAATGTACATAATCAAGCTTAAGCATTCGCTCACGCTATAGCCTAGTGTACAACATGAAGCATAAGCATTCGCTCTTGCTATAGCCTAATGTTCAACATCAAGTAAAAGCATTCGCTCTTGCTATAGCCTAATGTACAACATCAAGCATAAGCATTGGTTCTAGTTATAGCCTAATGTACAACATCAAGCATAAGCATTCGCTCTTGTTATAGCCTAATGTACAACATCAAGCATAAGCATTCGCTCTTGCTTTAGCCTAATGTTCAACATCAAGTATAAGCATTGGCTCTTGTTATAGCCTAATGTACAACATCAAGCATAAGCACTAGCTCTTGCTATAGCCTAATGTACAACATTCACCATAAAATTCTCGCTTGCTATAGCCTAGTCTTAGCAGATGAAGCATAAGCACCCACTCTTCCTATAGCGCAATGTAGAACACAAAGCATAAGCATTCGACCTTGCTATATCCAAGTGTACAACATCAAGCATAAGTATTCGCTCTTGCTATAGCCTAATGTACAACATCAAGCTTAAGCATTGGCTCTTGCTATAGCCTCATGTACAACATTAAGCATAAGCATTGGACCTTGCTATAGCCTCATGTACAACATCAAGCGTAAGCATTCGCCCTTTCTATAGCCTAATGTACAAAATCAAGCATAAGCATTGGCTCTTGTTATACCCTAATGTACAACATCAAGCATAAGCATTGGCTCTTGTTATACCCTAATGTACAACATCAAGCATAAGCATTAGTTCTTGCTTAAGCCTAATTTACAACATCAAGTATAAGCATTCGCTCTTTCTACAGCCAAATGTACATAATCAAGCTTAAGCATTCGCTCACGCTATAGCCTAGTGTACAACATGTAGCATAAGCATTGGCTCTTGCTATAGCCTAATGTTCAACATCAAGTATAAGCATTCGCTCTTGCTATAGCCTAATGTACAACATCAAGCATAAGCATTGGTTCTAGTTATAGCCTAATGTACAACATCAAGCATAAGCATTCGCTCTTGTTATAGCCTAATGTACAACATCAAGCATAAGCATTAGCTCTTGCTATAGCCTAATGTACAACATTCACCATAAAAATTCTCGCTTGCTATAGCCTAGTCTTAGCAGATGAAGCATAAGCACCCACTCTTCCTATAGCGCAATGTAGAACACAAAGCATAAGCATTCGACCTTGCTATACCCTAGTGTACAACATCAAGCATAAGTATTCGCTCTTGCTATAGCCTAATGTACAACATCAAGCTTAAGCATTGGCTCTTGCTATAGCCTCATTTACAACATTAAGCATAAGCATTCGACCTTGCTATAGCCTCATGCACAACATCAAGCGTAAGCACTGGCCCTTTCTATAGCCTAATGTACAACATCAAGCATAAACATTCGCTCTTGCTATAGCCTAATGTACAACATCAAGCATAAGCATTGGCTCTTGTTATACCCTAATGTACAGCCTCAAGCATTAGCATTGGCTCTTGTTATACCCTAATGTACAACATCAAGCATAAGCATTAGCTCTTGCTTAAGCCTAATTTACAACATCAAGCATAAGCATTCGCTCTTTCTACAGCATAATGTACATAATCAAGCTTAAGCATTCGCTCACGCTATAGCCTAGTGTACAACATGAAGCATAAGCATTGGCTCTTGCTATAGCCTAATGTACAACATCAAGCATAAGCATTGGTTCTAGTTATAGCATAATGTACAACATCAAGCATGAGCATTCGCTGTTGCTATAGCCTTTATACGTTATCAAGCATAAGCATTCGCTCATGCTATAGCCTAATCTACAACGTCCACCATAGAAATTTTTGTTTGCTATATCCTAGTCTTAGCAGATAAAGCATGAGCACCCACTCTCCCTATAGCGCAATGTAGAACACTAAGCATAAGCATTCGCTTTTGTTACAGCCTTGTTTACAACATCAAGCATAAGTAATCGCACTTACTATAGCGTTATGTACAACATCAAACATAAGCTTTCCCTCTTTCTATAACCTAATGTACAACATCAAACATAAGCATTAGCTCTTGCTATAGCCTAATGTACAACATCCACCATAAAAATTTTCGCTTGCTATAGCCTAGTCTTAGTTGATAAAGCATGAGCAACTACTCTTCCTATAGTGCAGTGCAGAACACTAAGCATAAGCATTCGCTCTTGTTACAACCTAATTTACGACATCAAGCATAAGCATTTGCTCATGCTATAGCTTAGTCTACAACATGAAGCATAAGCAATCGCTCTTGCTATAGCCTAATGTTCAACATCAAGCATAAGCATTCGCTCTTGCTATAACCTAATGTATAACATCAAGCATAATCATTAGCTCTTGTTATAGCCTAATGTACAACATCAAGTATAAGCATTCTCTCTTGCTATAGCTTCATTTACAACATCAAGCATAAGTAATCGCACTTGCTATAGCCTCATGTACAACATCAAGCATATGCATTCCCTCTTTCTATAACCTAATGTGCAACATCAACCATAAGCATTCCCTCTTGCTATAGCCTGGTGGACAACATGAAGCATAAGCACCCACTCTTCCTATAGCGCAATGTAGAACACAAAGCATAAGCATTGGTTCTAGTTATAGCCTAATGTACAACATCAAGCATAAGCATTCGCTCTTGTTATAGCCTAATGTACAACATCAAGCATAAGCATTCGCTCTTGCTTTAGCCTAATGTTCAACATCAAGTATAAGCATTGGCTCTTGTTATAGCCTAATGTACAACATCAAGCATAAGCACTAGCTCTTGCTATAGCCTAATGTACAACATTCACCATAAAAATTCTCGCTTGCTATAGCCTAGTCTTAGCAGATGAAGCATAAGCACCCACTCTTCCTATAGCGCAATGTAGAACACAAAGCATAAGCATTCGACCTTGCTATATCCAAGTGTACAACATCAAGCATAAGTATTCCCTCTTGCTATAGCCTAATGTACAACATCAAGCTTAAGCATTGGCTCTTGCTATAGCCTCATGTACAACATTAAGCATAAGCATTGGACCTTGCTATAGCCTCATGTACAACATCAAGCGTAAGCATTCGCCCTTTCTATAGCCTAATGTACAAAATCAAGCATAAGCATTGGCTCTTGTTATACCCTAATGTACAACATCAAGCATAAGCATTGGCTCTTGTTATACCCTAATGTACAACATCAAGCATAAGCATTAGTTCTTGCTTAAGCCTAATTTACAACATCAAGTATAAGCATTCGCTCTTTCTACAGCCAAATGTACATAATCAAGCTTAAGCATTCGCTCACGCTATAGCCTAGTGTACAACATGAAGCATAAGCATTGGCTCTTGCTATAGCCTAATGTTCAACATCAAGTATAAGCATTCGCTCTTGCTATAGCCTAATGTACAACATCAAGCATAAGCATTGGTTCTAGTTATAGCCTAATGTACAACATCAAGCATAAGCATTCGCTCTTGTTATACCCTAATGTACAACATCAAGCATAAGCATTAGTTCTTGCTTAAGCTTAATTTACAACATCAAGCATAAACATTCGCTCTTTCTACAGCCAAATGTACATAATCAAGCTTAAGCATTCGCTCACGCTATAGCCTAGTGTACAACATGAAGCATAAGCATTCGCTCTTGCTATAGCCTAATGTTCAACATCAAGTAAAGCATTCGCTCTTGCTATAGCCTAATGTACAACATCAAGCATAAGCATTGGTTCTAGTTATAGCCTAATGTACAACATCAAGCATAAGCATTCGCTCTTGTTATAGCCTAATGTACAACATCAAGCATAAGCATTCGCTCTTGCTTTAGCCTAATGTTCAACATCAAGTATAAGCATTGGCTCTTGTTATAGCCTAATGTACAACATCAAGCATAAGCACTAGCTCTTGCTATAGCCTAATGTACAACATTCACCATAAAATTCTCGCTTGCTATAGCCTAGTCTTAGCAGATGAAGCATAAGCACCCACTCTTCCTATAGCGCAATGTAGAACACAAAGCATAAGCATTCGACCTTGCTATATCCAAGTGTACAACATCAAGCATAAGTATTCGCTCTTGCTATAGCCTAATGTACAACATCAAGCTTAAGCATTGGCTCTTGCTATAGCCTCATGTACAACATTAAGCATAAGCATTGGACCTTGCTATAGCCTCATGTACAACATCAAGCCTAAGCATTCGCCCTTTCTATAGCCTAATGTACAAAATCAAGCATAAGCATTGGCTCTTGTTATACCCTAATGTACAACATCAAGCATAAGCATTGGCTCTTGTTATACCCTAATGTACAACATCAAGCATAAGCATTAGTTCTTGCTTAAGCCTAATTTACAACATCAAGTATAAGCATTCGCTCTTTCTACAGCCAAATGTACATAATCAAGCTTAAGCATTTGCTCACGCTATAGCCTAGTGTACAACATGAAGCATAAGCATTGGCTCTTGCTATAGCCTAATGTTCAACATCAAGTATAAGCATTCGCTCTTGCTATAGCCTAATGTACAACATCAAGCATAAGCATTGGTTCTAGTTATAGCCTAATGTACAACATCAAGCATAAGCATTCGCTCTTGTTATAGCCTAATGCGCTCTTGCTATAGCCTAATGTACAACATTCACCATAAAATTCTCGCTTGCTATAGCCTAGTGTTAGCAGATGAAGCATAAGCACCCACTCTTCCTATAGCGCAATGTAGAACACAAAGCATAAGCATTCGACCTTGCTATACCCTAATGTACAACATCAAGCATAAGTATTCGCTCTTGCTATAAAGCATTCGCTCTTGCTATAGCCTAATGTACAACATCAAGCATAAGCATTGGTTCTAGTTATAGCCTAATGTACAACATCAAGCATAAGCATTCGCTCTTGTTATAGCCTAATGTACAACATCAAGCATAAGCATTAGCTCTTGCTATAGCCTAATGTACAACATTCACCATAAAAATTCTCGCTTGCTATAGCCTAGTGTTAGCAGATGAAGCATAAGCACCCACTCTTCCTATAGCGCAATGTAGAACACAAAGCATAAGCATTCGACCTTGCTATACCCTAGTGTACAACATCAAGCATAAGTATTCGCTCTTGCTATAGCCTAATGTACAATATCAAGCTTAAGCATTGGCTCTTGCTATAGCCTCATTTACAACATTAAGCATAAGCATTCGACCTTGCTATAGCCTCATGCACAACATCAAGCGTAAGCACTGGCCCTTTCTATAGCCTAATGTACAACATCAAGCATAAACATTCGCTCTTGCTATAGCCTAATGTACAACATCAAGCATAAGCATTGGCTCTTGTTATACCCTAATGTACAGCCTCAAGCATTAGCATTGGCTCTTGTTATACCCTAATGTACAACATCAAGCATAAGCATTAGCTCTTGCTTAAGCCTAATTTACAACATCAAGCATAAGCATTCGCTCTTTCTACAGCATAATGTACATAATCAAGCTTAAGCATTCGCTCACGCTATAGCCTAGTGTACAACATGAAGCATAAGCATTGGCTCTTGCTATAGCCTAATGTACAACATCAAGCATAAGCATTGGTTCTAGTTATAGCATAATGTACAACATCAAGCATAAGCATTCGCTGTTGCTATAGCCTTTATACGTTATCAAGCATAAGCATTCGCTCATGCTATAGCCTAATCTACAACGTCCACCATAGAAATTTTTGTTTGCTATATCCTAGTCTTAGCAGATAAAGCATGAGCACCCACTCTCCCTATAGCGCAATGTAGAACACTAAGCATAAGCATTCGCTTTTGTTACAGCCTTGTTTACAACATCAAGCATAAGTAATCGCACTTACTATAGCGTTATGTACAACATCAAACATAAGCTTTCCTCTTTCTATAACCTAATGTACAACATCAAACATAAGCATTAGCTCTTGCTATAGCCTAATGTACAACATCCACCATAAAAATTTTCGCTTGCTATAGCCTAGTCTTAGTTGATAAAGCATGAGCAACTACTCTTCCTATAGTGCAGTGCAGAACACTAAGCATAAGCATTCGCTCTTGTTACAACCTAATTTACGACATCAAGCATAAGCATTTGCTCATGCTATAGCTTAGTCTACAACATGAAGCATAAGCAATCGCTCTTGCTATAGCCTAATGTTCAACATCAAGCATAAGCATTCGCTCTTGCTATAACCTAATGTATAACATCAAGCATAATCATTAGCTCTTGTTATAGCCTAATGTACAACATCAAGTATAAGCATTCTCTCTTGCTATAGCTTCATTTACAACATCAAGCATAAGTAATCGCACTTGCTATAGCCTCATGTACAACATCAAGCATATGCATTCCCTCTTTCTATAACCTAATGTGCAACATCAACCATAAGCATTCCCTCTTGCTATAGCCTGGAGGACAACATGAGGCATAAGCATTCGCTCTTGCTATAGCCTAATGTTCAACATCTATCATAAGCATTCCCTCTTGCCATAGGCTACTGTACAATGTCAAGCATGGGCATTTGCTCTCCCTTTTGGCTAATGTACAATATGAAGCATAAGCATTTGCTATAGCCTAGTGTACAACATTAACCATAAACATTCGCTCTTGCTATAGCCTAAAGTACAACATCAAGCATATGCATCCCCTCTTGCTACTGCTTATTGAACA
Source organism: Chrysaora quinquecirrha (assembly GCA_014526335.1). Lineage (NCBI taxonomy): Eukaryota > Metazoa > Cnidaria > Scyphozoa > Semaeostomeae > Pelagiidae > Chrysaora > Chrysaora quinquecirrha. The sequence goes on from JACTAT010000050.1 coordinate 334,404, forward strand.
ACATCAAGCTTAAGCAATGGCTCTTGATACAGCCTAATGTACAGCATCAAGCATAAGTATTTGCTCTTGATACAGCGTAATGTACAACATCAAGCATAAGCATTCGCTATTGATATAGCCTAATGTACAACATCCACCATAAAAATTGCCGCTTTCAATAGCCTATTCTTTACAGATGAAACATAAGCACCCACTTTTCCTTGAGCGCAATGTACAATATCAAGCATAAACATTCGTTTTTCTACAGCTTAATATTCAACATCAAGCACAAGCATTTGCTCTTGCTATAGCCTACTGTACAATATCAAGCATAAGCATTTGCTCTTGCTATAGCCTACTGTACAATATCAAGCATAAGCATTCGCTCTTGCTATAGCCTATTGAGCAACATCCACCATAAAAATTCTCGCTTGCTATAGCCTAGTATTAGCAGATATAGCATGAGAACCCACTCTTCCTATAGCGCAATGTAGAACACTAAGCATAAGTATTCGCGCTTTGTTACAGCCTCATGTACAACATCAAGCATATGCATTCCCTCTTTCTATAGCCTAATGTTTGATATGAAACACAAACATTCGCACTTGCAATGGCCTAATGTTCAACATCATCTTACCATAGGCTACTGTACAATGTCAAGCATAAGCATTCGCTTTTGCTATAGCCTAATGTGCATTATCAAGCATAAGCATTCGCTATAGCATAATGTACAACATTAACCATAAGCATTCGCTCTTGCTATAGCCTAAAGTACAATATCAAGCATATTCATTCCTTTCTTGATATAGCCTAATGAACAACATCAAACTTAAGCATTGGCTCTTGCTTGAACCTAATTTACAACATCAAGCATAAGCATTTGCTCTTTAACAGCCTATTGTTCAACATCAAGCATAAGCATTCGCATTTGCTAGAGCCTCTTGTACAACATCGAGCGTAAGCATTCACCCTTGCTATAGCCTACTGTACAATGTCAAACATAAGCATCCGCTCTTGCTATAGTATAATGTACAACATCAAGCATCAGCATTCGCTCTTGCTATAGCGTAATCTTCAACATCCACCATAAAAATTTTTGCTTGCTATAGCCTAGTTATAGCAGATAAAGCATGAGTACCCACTCTTCCTATAGCGCAATGCAAAACACTAAGCATAAGCATTCGCTCTTGTTACAGCTTAATTTACAACATCAAGCATATGTAGCGTACACGGGGTTCTTCTTTTATGGCGGTCATCAAGAAACACCCTAAGGGCATAGGCCAAAGGCCTAGCCCCTAAGAAACAATACAACTCTGTAACTTTTATTGATCTTATCTGATTGAACTAAAAACCAAGACTAATTAGAAAACTAAAATGAATCACATAAAATACAAAACACGGAAACTGGTTTACATCATTGACACTCAACATTACACATTGCACGGAAACATAACTTTACACTACAGGATTAAGAACAACATGACAGAGACAGTAATTAAAAAGACTACAAGTTAAACATAACACGTTACACATAAGCATTCACTCACGCTATAGTCTAGTCTACAACATGAAGCATGAGCATTCGCTCTTGCTATAGCCTAATGTTCAACGTCAAGCATAAGCATTTGACCTTGCTATAGCCTCGTGTACAACATCAAGCATATGCATTCCCTCTTTCTATGACCTAATGTGCAACATCAACCCTAAGCATCCGCTCTTGCTATAGCCTAATGAACAACATCAAGAATAAGCATTCGCTCTTGCTATAGGCTATTGTACAGCATCCACCATAAAAATTTTCGCTTGCTATGCCTAGTCTTAGCAGATAAAGCATGAGCACCCACTCTTCCTATAGCGCAATGCAGAACACTAAGCATAAGCATTCGCTCTTGTTACAGCCTAATTTACAATATCAAGCATAAGCATTCACTCATGCTATAGCCTAGTGTACAACATGAAGCATGAGCATTTGCTCTTGCTATAGCCTAATGTTCAACGTCAAGCATAAGCATTCGCTCTTGCTATAGCCTAATCTACAACATCAAGCATAAGCATCGGCTCTTGTTATAGCCTAATGTACAACATCAAGTATAAGCATTCTTTCTTGCTATAGCCTCATGTACAACATCAAGCATATGTAATAGCACTTGCTATAGCCTCATGTTCAACGTCAAGCATAAGCATTCGTTCTTGCTATAGCCTAATGTACAACATCAAGCATAAGCATTTGCTCTTGTTATAGCCTAATGTAAAACATCAAGTATAAGCATTCTCTCTTGCTATAGCCTCATGTACAACATCAAGCATAAGTAATTGCAGTTGCTATAGCCTCATGTACAACATCAAGCATACGTAATCGCACTTGCTGTAGCCTCATGTCCAACATTAAGCCTAAGCATTCGACCTTGCTATAGCCTCATGTACAAGATCAAGCATATGCATTCCCTCTTTCTATAATCTAATATGCAACATCAACCTTAAGCATTCGCTCTTGCTATAGCATAGTTTACAACATGAAGCATAAGCATCGCTCTTGCTATAGACTAATGTTCAACATCAAGCATAAGCTATCGCTCTTGCCATAGGCTACTGTACAATGTCAAGCATAAGCATTCGCTCTTGCTATAGCCTACTGTACAATATCAAGCATAAACATTCGCTCTTGCTATAGTAAAATGTACAACATCAAGCATACTCTTAGGTGCCTAATTGCCGGGGGGTCCCAATTAGTGGGGTGGTTGGATTTTTTGTTGAAAATTAAATGCCGGGGTGTCCCAATTAGCGGTGGGGTCTAAATTAGGAAGAAAGATAAACTGAATGATAAAGTAAGTAATTTCGTTTCATTTTATCTCGTTTTCTGCCAAATTGACATCAAACAACTTTATTACTTAGGCTTTGATGGAAGCGAAAGCTGGAAGAAAAGGCCAAGAGAATAATTGCCTTCTTGTGAAAAATTTATTTCAAAGTTGTTCTCCTTCCCCAGACTCAATTTTTATCTTATTTTGTCTATGCAAGACTGGTATCTATTTACATAATAATATAATATAAATGTAATTAAGGGGCTAAAAGGCTAACGCCTATAAAACCCTGAGTTTAAGCATTTAAATTAATCAGTTAGTACAAAAGTTATATTTTTCATCGCGACGGAAACTGTCATATAGTTTTTCAAAATTCAGTACATTATCAGCATTTACTATTTCTTTTTTCAATGAATTCCATTCATTGATGACTCTCTGTGAGAAAAGTGTTTTCTTATGTCCAGCCTTGACTTGTTTACGACTATTTTGAATTCGTGTCCTCTTGTTCTATTATTGTTTATCTTGAAAATCTAGAGCTCTCAGTATCAATAAGACCATGAAATAATTTAAATGTTGTTATCATATCCCCTCGTCTCCTTCTGTAAAGCAGAGTTGGCAATTTTAAAATTCGTAGTCTCTCATTATATGACAGATGGCTGATGCTACGTACTAGTTTTGTTGCTCGTCTTTGTATAGATTCAAGTTGTTTTTCATGCTTTTTGAGATAGGGATTCCATACAGGAACGGATGATTCGAGTAGTGGTCTAACAAGACTTTTATAAAGATTGATAAAACTTCTGTGTCCATAAACGTCATTGTTCTCTTAATTGATGCTAGTACACCTTGTGCTTTCCTGCATATTTCAGAGATATGTTTATCGAATTTTAATTTACTGTCAATGATGACACCAAGGTCTTTCATTTCTTCAACTTTCGAGATCTCTACTGGGGTACCATTATTAATTGTTAAGGTATATCTTTGAAAACTGTCGTTGCAATTTCCAAGTCGTAAAATTTACATTTTGCGGGTTTATAGGTAGCTGCTGCGTTTTCGACCAGTCACAGATTTTTGTTATGTCCCTCTGAATTTTGGAATGGTTTCCTTTTCCTTTGCATACAATTTAATATCATCTGCAAACATTTTAACCTTGCAGAACTCGATATGACTGGTCAGGTCGTTGACAAATAACAGAAATAGTAAAGGTCCAAGTACACTGCCCTGGGGACTCCACTGGTTACTGTCACCCAATCAGATTTGCATCCGTTTAAAACAACTCTCTGCTTCCGATTTTCTAAAAAGCTCCCAATCCAATCATAGAGATTACCACTGATACCATAAAGTCTTAACTTGTTTAATAATCGTTTGTGTGGTACCGAATCAAACGCTTTAGCGAAGTCGAAATAGATAATATCCACATGATCTCCGTTATCAAGGTAAGCGGTCCAATCTTCTAACGCTTCAAGTAGTTGTTGTAGGCACGATCTTTGATGCCGAAACCCATACTGATCCGGCGAAAATAAGTTGTTGAAAGTTAGATAATCTACAATTTGTTCTTTGATTATTTTTTCCATAATCCTACAAATTACTGAAGTCAAACTGATAGGTCTATAATTTTCCTTTTCGTCCTTCGCTCCTTTTTTATAAACTGGAGAAACGTTTGCAAGCTTCCACATTTCTGGGACATGACCACAAGAAAAACTGGATTGAAATATTAAATGGATAGGATATGCAACCTTATCTGATAACTCTTTAAGGACTCTAGGATGTATTTCATCTGGCCCGGCTGTTTTCGATGTATTTAATTCTCTTAGTAATGTATGAACTTTTTCCTCAGTAAATTGAATGTTAGTAAACGACAAGCCATCAAATTGCCGTTCTTTGTTTGTTTTCGACGTTGCAGGCGTATCTTCTTTACAAAACACGGACTGAAAGAATGCATTTAACAAGTCTGCCTTTTCCTGTTCTGAATTTGTAGTTTTGGTGTTATCGATTTTAAGATCAGGAACCTTCGTCTTTGTCTTCAATTTTGAATTTACATAACGCCAAAAGCTTTTGCAATTATTTTTAGAATTTTGGCAAGGTCTGTCTCAAATTTCTGAATTTGGCTTCGGATTTTGCTTTTAGTTGCATTTCTTATATTCTTATATCTTTCATAATCTTTGCCTTTACTTGTTAACATCCACCTTTTGTAGGCGTTGTGTTTTTTCTTTATACTCCTTAATATGGTTTTATTCATCCATAGTGGCTGTCTGTTTGTACTATTACCGCGCATGTTCATTTGTTTGGGTACACAGACATCAATCGCGTCCGTTAGTCTGGATTGCAGGATTAGTAGCATCTGTTCTGTATCTTTACCTAGAAATTCCCTATCCCAGTTTACTTGAGACAGAATTTTCCTTAGCTTATCATAGTCACCTTTGTCATAAGAATAACGCTTTGAATCTTCTCCTTCATTCTGGATTAATTCGCTTTTAAGGACAAAGTTGAAGTTTAACACTAAGTGATCACTAGCTCCAAGTGGATCTTCGTATGCAATTCTTTCGATGGAATAGTCGTTGTCTGTGAAGATGAGATCTAAACAATTTGACTTTTGATTCTGCCTATATCTTGTAGAATTCTCGACGTGTTGCGATAAATAACAGTCGTCTATCATATTTAGGAAGAGAAACGCCGGGTGCTTATCACTTGTATTGGTATAATGTGATATCCAATCAATTTCTGGATAGTTAAAGTCACCCATTAGCAGAACATGGCAATATTTTCCATTGGATGTGATTTCCTTTAAGTAGGTTCGCAAAGCAGAGTGATTGGTATCATTTGGACTTCTGTAAATTACAGCGCATAGAACGAGTTCTTTATTTTCTAGTTGAAACTCAACGACTACCGATTCAACTGATGAGTCAGAACAAGTTGATTGTAGCTCTGTTGCTTTAATTTTATCATGAAGGTAGAGCGCTACACCTCTTCGAGTGGTTGTATCAATGTTACAAAAACGTTATAACCATTTATCTTTATGTCATTGGTTTTCAAGTTTGGCATACTATTTCTTTTAGATAATACCTCCGTTATTCCACATAAATCAATTGTATTAGCAAGCAGTCTGGATTCAAGTTCGCCTTTCTTGTTTAAGAGACTATCTGCATTTGTATAGCAACACTGTAAGAGTGTTTTTCTCAGAGGATTATTTACAATGTTTTTGTGCACTTCATTTTTCCGCTGGATTGTTTTGTTATGTTGAATCAGTTCAGAACGGGGTATCCGACTTGTTGGTATTGCCATTGGTTTCGGTTCACCTGTCCTGGCTGTTGAGCCAAGTATTGGTGCTGCTGCCATGGTGAAAAGGTTTGAGCAGTGGTTGGATTGTAGATGAGAGAAGATTCTTGTGCTGGTTGTTGTTGGTATGTTTGGGCTGTTGGAATTTGATATGGATTGATGTGTATCTGGTTCGCTGAGGCATGTAATAATTTGTCTACGTTCTTGCTCAATCCCTCTAAAAAAGAATTTAGCTGTGATTCATATTTCAATGTGTCTTGAACATTCTGCTGTTGTTGAGGCTGTTGTTGAAACTGTGTCCCACCTCTTTGATCTGAATTTACATACTCAGTTGCTCGATTCATTTGATTGGTGGGTCTTATCTTGACATGCAGAAATTGACAGTCTTTGCCTTTCAAGCATCCAGTAGGCCTGTTGTAAAACTTGCACTTTCTGACCAGTTTGTGTTCGTATTTACAGTTAGGTCTCGTGCAGTTCCCTTTGTTAAAATTTTTACACACATTTTCCCAATTACTCATGTTTCTATTGGGGCTTTCTTCTCGGTTTTGGTTTACAAATGTTTTATTTTCGGTTTTGTTTGTTGTTGGCGAAGGGGCAATATTTCTTCCTTTCCATGCTTTTCCATTTAAATCTTGGTTATCTTTATCCATTCTAGCTAATTTTTGCTCTAATGAATTGATCGAGTCTTCTTGCTGAAGAAATCTGGCAGTAAGGTTGTCCACTTGACACTGGAGATTATTTTTTGCGTGAAGCAGGAATTTATTCTCTTGCTTTAGGTACAACATCGAGCGTAAGCATTCGCTCTTGCTATAACCTTATGTTCAACATCAAGCATAAGAATTTGCACTAGCTATAGCCTCATGTACAACATCGAGCGTAAGCATTCGCCCTTGCTATAGCCTACTGTACAATATCAAGCATAAACATTCGCTCTTGCTATAGTCTAATGTACAACATCAAACATCAGCATTCGCTCTTGCTATAGCGTAATCTTCAACATCCACCATAAAAATTTTTGCTTGCTATAGCCTAGTTATAGCAGATAAAGCATGAGTACCCACTCTTCCTATAGCGCAATGCAAAACACTAAGCATAAGCATTCGCTCTTGTTACAGCTTAATTTACAACATCAAGCATATGTAGCGTACACGGGGTTCTTCTTTTATGGCGGTCATCAAGAAACACCCTAAGGGCATAGGCCAAAGGCCTAGCCCCTAAGAAACAATACAACTCTGTAACTTTTATTGATCTTATCTGATTGAACTAAAAACCAAGACTAATTAGAAAACTAAAATGAATCACATAAAATACAAAACACGGAAACTGGTTTACATCATTGACACTCAACATTACACATTGCACGGAAACATAACTTTACACTACAGGATTAAGAACAACATGACAGAGACAGTAATTAAAAAGACTACAAGTTAAACATAACACGTTACACATAAGCATTCACTCACGCTATAGTCTAGTCTACAACATGAAGCATGAGCATTCGCTCTTGCTATAGCCTAATGTTCAACGTCAAGCATAAGCATTTGACCTTGCTATAGCCTCGTGTACAACATCAAGCATATGCATTCCCTCTTTCTATGACCTAATGTGCAACATCAACCCTAAGCATCCGCTCTTGCTATAGCCTAATGAACAACATCAAGAATAAGCATTCGCTCTTGCTATAGGCTATTGTACAGCATCCACCATAAAAATTTTCGCTTGCTATGCCTAGTCTTAGCAGATAAAGCATGAGCACCCACTCTTCCTATAGCGCAATGCAGAACACTAAGCATAAGCATTCGCTCTTGTTACAGCCTAATTTACAATATCAAGCATAAGCATTCACTCATGCTATAGCCTAGTGTACAACATGAAGCATGAGCATTTGCTCTTGCTATAGCCTAATGTTCAACGTCAAGCATAAGCATTCGCTCTTGCTATAGCCTAATCTACAACATCAAGCATAAGCATCGGCTCTTGTTATAGCCTAATGTACAACATCAAGTATAAGCATTCTTTCTTGCTATAGCCTCATGTACAACATCAAGCATATGTAATAGCACTTGCTATAGCCTCATGTTCAACGTCAAGCATAAGCATTCGTTCTTGCTATAGCCTAATGTACAACATCAAGCATAAGCATTTGCTCTTGTTATAGCCTAATGTAAAACATCAAGTATAAGCATTCTCTCTTGCTATAGCCTCATGTACAACATCAAGCATAAGTAATTGCAGTTGCTATAGCCTCATGTACAACATCAAGCATACGTAATCGCACTTGCTGTAGCCTCATGTCCAACATTAAGCCTAAGCATTCGACCTTGCTATAGCCTCATGTACAAGATCAAGCATATGCATTCCCTCTTTCTATAATCTAATATGCAACATCAACCTTAAGCATTCGCTCTTGCTATAGCATAGTTTACAACATGAAGCATAAGCATCGCTCTTGCTATAGACTAATGTTCAACATCAAGCATAAGCTATCGCTCTTGCCATAGGCTACTGTACAATGTCAAGCATAAGCATTCGCTCTTGCTATAGCCTACTGTACAATATCAAGCATAAACATTCGCTCTTGCTATAGTAAAATGTACAACATCAAGCATACTCTTAGGTGCCTAATTGCCGGGGGGTCCCAATTAGTGGGGTGGTTGGATTTTTTGTTGAAAATTAAATGCCGGGGTGTCCCAATTAGCGGTGGGGTCTAAATTAGGAAGAAAGATAAACTGAATGATAAAGTAAGTAATTTCGTTTCATTTTATCTCGTTTTCTGCCAAATTTAAATATATATAAATATATAAATGTAATTAAGGGGCTAAAAGGCTAACGCCTATAAAACCCTGAGTTTAAGCATTTAAATTAATCAGTTAGTACAAAAGTTATATTTTTCATCGCGACGGAAACTGTCATATAGTTTTTCAAAATTCAGTACATTATCAGCATTTACTATTTCTTTTTTCAATGAATTCCATTCATTGATGACTCTCTGTGAGAAAAAGTGTTTTCTTATGTCCAGCCTTGACTTGTTTACGACTATTTTGAATTCGTGTCCTCTTGTTCTATTATTGTTTATCTTGAAAATCTAGAGCTCTCAGTATCAATAAGACCATGAAATAATTTAAATGTTGTTATCATATCCCTCGTCTCCTTCTGTAAAGCAGAGTTGGCAATTTTAAAATTCGTAGTCTCTCATTATATGACAGATGGCTGATGCTACGTACTAGTTTTGTTGCTCGTCTTTGTATAGATTCAAGTTGTTTTTCATGCTTTTTGAGATAGGGATTCCATACAGGAACGGATGATTCGAGTAGTGGTCTAACAAGACTTTTATAAAGATTGATAAAACTTCTGTGTCCATAAACGTCATTGTTCTCTTAATTGATGCTAGTACACCTTGTGCTTTCCTGCATATTTCAGAGATATGTTTATCGAATTTTAATTTACTGTCAATGATGACACCAAGGTCTTTCATTTCTTCAACTTTCGAGATCTCTACTGGGGTACCATTATTAATTGTTAAGGTATATCTTTGAAAAATGTCGTTGCAATTTCCAAGTCGTAAAATTTACATTTTGCGGGTTTATAGGTAGCTGCTGCGTTTTCGACCAGTCACAGATTTTTGTTATGTCCTCTGAATTTTGGAATGGTTTCCTTTTCCTTTGCATACAATTTAATATCATCTGCAAACATTTTAACCTTGCAGAACTCGATATGACTGGTCAGGTCGTTGACAAATAACAGAAATAGTAAAGGTCCAAGTACACTGCCCTGGGGACTCCACTGGTTACTGTCACCCAATCAGATTTGCATCCGTTTAAAACAACTCTCTGCTTCCGATTTTCTAAAAAGCTCCCAATCCAATCATAGAGATTACCACTGATACCATAAAGTCTTAACTTGTTTAATAATCGTTTGTGTGGTACCGAATCAAACGCTTTAGCGAAGTCGAAATAGATAATATCCACATGATCTCCGTTATCAAGGTAAGCGGTCCAGTCTTCTAACGCTTCAAGTAGTTGTTGTAGGCACGATCTTTGATGCCGAAACCCATACTGATCCGGCGAAAATAAGTTGTTGAAAGTTAGATAATCTACAATTTGTTCTTTGATTATTTTTCCATAATCCTACAAATTACTGAAGTCAAACTGATAGGTCTATAATTTTCCTTTTCGTCCTTCGCTCCTTTTTATAAACTGGAGAAACGTTTGCAAGCTTCCACATTTCTGGGACATGACCACAAGAAAAACTGGATTGAAATATTAAATGGATAGGATATGCAACCTTATCTGATAACTCTTTAAGGACTCTAGGATGTATTTCATCTGGCCCGGCTGTTTTCGATGTATTTAATTCTCTTAGTAATGTATGAACTTTTTCCTCAGTAAATTGAATGTTAGTAAACGACAAGCCATCAAATTGCCGTTCTTTGTTTGTTTTCGACGTTGCAGGCGTATCTTCTTTACAAAACACGGACTGAAAGAATGCATTTAACAAGTCTGCCTTTTCCTGTTCTGAATTTGTAGTTTTGGTGTTATCGATTTTAAGATCAGGAACCTTCGTCTTTGTCTTCAATTTTGAATTTACATAACGCCAAAAGCTTTTGCAATTATTTTTAGAATTTTGGCAAGGTCTGTCTCAAATTTCTGAATTTGGCTTCGGATTTTGCTTTTAGTTGCATTTCTTATATTCTTATATCTTTCATAATCTTTGCCTTTACTTGTTAACATCCACCTTTTGTAGGCGTTGTGTTTTTTCTTTATACTCCTTAATATGGTTTTATTCATCCATAGTGGCTGTCTGTTTTACTATTACCGCGCATGTTCATTTGTTTGGGTACACAGACATCAATCGCGTCCGTTAGTCTGGATTGCAGGATTAGTAGCATCTGTTCTGTATCTTTACCTAGAAATTCCCTATCCCAGTTTACTTGAGACAGAATTTTCCTTAGCTTATCATAGTCACCTTTGTCATAAGAATAACGCTTTGAATCTTCTCCTTCATTCTGGATTAATTCGCTTTTAAGGACAAAGTTGAAGTTTAACACTAAGTGATCACTAGCTCCAAGTGGATCTTCGTATGCAATTCTTTCGATGGAATAGTCGTTGTCTGTGAAGATGAGATCTAAACAATTTGACTTTTGATTCTGCCTATATCTTGTAGAATTCTCGACGTGTTGCGATAAATAACAGTCGTCTATCATATTTAGGAAGAGAAACGCCGGGTGCTTATCACTTGTATTGGTATAATGTGATATCCAATCAATTTCTGGATAGTTAAAGTCACCCATTAGCAGAACATGGCAATATTTTCCATTGGATGTGATTTCCTTTAAGTAGGTTCGCAAAGCAGAGTGATTGGTATCATTTGGACTTCTGTAAATTACAGCGCATAGAACGAGTTCTTTATTTTCTAGTTGAAACTCAACGACTACCGATTCAACTGATGAGTCAGAACAAGTTGATTGTAGCTCTGTTGCTTTAATTTTATCATGAAGGTAGAGCGCTACACCTCTTCGAGTGGTTGTATCAATGTTACAAAAACGTTATAACCATTTATCTTTATGTCATTGGTTTTCAAGTTTGGCATACTATTTCTTTTAGATAATACCTCCGTTATTCCACATAAATCAATTGTATTAGCAAGCAGTCTGGATTCAAGTTCGCCTTTCTTGTTTAAGAGACTATCTGCATTTGTATAGCAACACTGTAAGAGTGTTTTTCTCAGAGGATTATTTACAATGTTTTTGTGCACTTCATTTTTCCGCTGGATTGTTTTGTTATGTTGAATCAGTTCAGAACGGGGTATCCGACTTGTTGGTATTGCCATTGGTTTCGGTTCACCTGTCCTGGCTGTTGAGCCAAGTATTGGTGCTGCTGCCATGGTGAAAAGGTTTGAGCAGTGGTTGGATTGTAGATCAGAGAAGATTCTTGTGTTGGTTGTTGTTGGTATGTTTGGGCTGTTGGAATTTGATATGGATTGATGTGTATCTGGTTCGCTGAGGCATGTAATAATTTGTCTACGTTCTTGCTCAATCCCTCTAAAAAAGAATTTAGCTGTGATTCATATTTCAATGTGTCTTGAACATTCTGCTGTTGTTGAGGCTGTTGTTGAAACTGTGTCCCACCTCTTTGATCTGAATTTACATACTCAGTTGCTCGATTCATTTGATTGGTGGGTCTTATCTTGACATGCAGAAATTGACAGTCTTTGCCTTTCAAGCATCCAGTAGGCCTGTTGTAAAACTTGCACTTTCTGACCAGTTTGTGTTCGTATTTACAGTTAGGTCTCGTGCAGTTCCCTTTGTTAAAATTTTTACACACATTTTCCCAATTACTCATGTTTCTATTGGGGCTTTCTTCTCGGTTTTGGTTTACAAATGTTTTATTTTCAGTTTTGTTTGTTGTTGGTGAAGGGGCAATATTTCTTCCTTTCCATGCTTTTCCATTTAAATCTTGGTTATCTTATAACCTTATGTACAATATCAAGGATAAGCATTCCCTGTTGCTAAAGTCTAATGTACAACATAAAGCATAAGCAATTGCTCTTGCTATAGCCTAATGTTCAACGTCAAGCATAAGCATTCGTTCTTGCTATAGCCTAACGTACAACATCAAGCATAAGCATTCGCTCTTGCTATAGCCTAATGTTCAACATCAAGCATAAGCATTCGCACTTTGCTATAGCCTCTTGTACAACATCGATGGTAAGCATTTGCTCTTGCTATAACCTACTGTAGAATATCAAGGATAAGCGATCCCTGTTGCTAAAGTCTAATGTACAACATCAAGCATAAGCATTCGCTCTTGCTATTGCCTAATGTACAACATCCATCATAAAAATTCTCGCTTGCTATAGCCTAGTCTTAGAAGATAAAGCATGAGCACCCACTCTTCCTATAGCGCGATGTAGAACACTTAACATAAGCATTTGCTCTTGTTACAGCCTAATTTACAACATCAAGCATAAGCATTCGCTCATGCTATAGCCTAATGTACAACATGAAGCATAAGCATTCGCTCTTGCTATAGCCTAATGTTCAACATCAAGCATAAGAATTTGCACTAGCTATAGCCTCATGTACAACATCGAGAGTAAGCATTCGCCCTTGCTATAGCCTACTGTACAATATCAAGCATAAGCATTCGCTCTTGCTATAGTCTAATGTACAACATCAAGCATCAGCATTCGCTCTTGCTATAGCGTAATCTTCAACATCCACCATAAAAATTTTTGCTTGCTATAGCCTAGTTATAGCAGATAAAGCATGAGTACCCACTCTTCTTATAGCGCAATGCAAAACACTAAGCATAAGCATTCGCTCTTGTTACAGCTTAATTTACAACATCAAGCATATGTAGCGTACACGGGGTTCTTCTTTTATGGCGGTCATCAAGAAACACCCTAAGGGCATAGGCCAAAGGCCTAGCCCCTAAGAAACAATACAACTCTGTAACTTTTATTGATCTTATCTGATTGAACTAAAAACCAAGACTAATTAGAAAACTAAAATGAATCACATAAAATACAAAACACGGAAACTGGTTTACATCATTGACACTCAACATTACACATTGCACGGAAACATAACTTTACACTACAGGATTAAGAACAACATGACAGAGACAGTAATTAAAAAGACTACAAGTTAAACATAACACGTTACACATAAGCATTCACTCACGCTATAGTCTAGTCTACAACATGAAGCATGAGCATTCGCTCTTGCTATAGCCTAATGTTCAACGTCAAGCATAAGCATTTGCTCTTGCTATAGCCTAATGATCAACATCAAGCATAAGCTATCGCTCTTGCCATAGGCTACTGTACAATGTCAAGCATAAGCATTCGCTCTTGCTATAGCCTACTGTACAACATGAAGCATAAGCATTCGCACTTGCTATAGCCTCGTGTACAACTTAGAGTGTAAGCATTCGCTCTTGCTATAGCCTACTGTAGAATATCAAGCATAAGCTATCGCTCTTGCTATAGTCTAATGTACAACATGTCAAGCATAAGCATTCGCTCTTGCTATAGCCTACTGTACAACATGAAGCATAAGCATTCGCACTTGCTATAGCCTAATGTACAACATCAAGCATAAGCATTCGCTCTTGCTATAGCCTACTGTAGAATATCAAGCATAAGCATTCGCTCTTGCTATAGTCTAATGTACAACATCAAGCATAAGCATTCGCTATTGCTATTGCTTAATGTACAACATCCACCATAAAAATTCTCGCTTGCTATAGCCTAGTATTAGCAGATAAAACATCAGCACCCACTCTTTCTATAGCCCAATGTAGAACACCAAGCATAAGCATTCGCTCTTGTTACAGCCTAATTTACTATATCAAGCATAAGCATTCGCTCATGCTATAGCCTAGTGTACAACATGAAGCATAAGCATTTGACCTTGCTATAGCCTCGTGTACAACATCAAGCATATGCATTCCCTCTTTCTATGACCTAATGTGCAACATCAACCATAAGCATCCGCTCTTGCTATAGCCTAATGTACAACATCAAGAATAAGCATTCGCTCTTGCTATTGCCTAATCTACAACATCCACCATAAAATTTTCGCTTGCTATAGCCTAATGTACAGCAGATAAAGCATAAGCACCCACTCTTCCTATAGCCTAATGTACAACACAAGCATAAGCATTCGCTCTTGTTACAGCCTAATTTACAATATCAAGCATAAACATTCACTCATGCTATAGCCTAGTGTACAACATGAAGCATGAGCATTTGCTCTTGCTATAGCCTAATGTTCAACGTCAAGCATAAGCATTCGCTCTTGCTATAGCCTAATGTTCAACATCAAGCATAAGCATTCGCACTTTGCTATAGCCTAATGTACAACATCGATGGTAAGCATTTGCTCTTGCTATAGCCTAATGTACAATATCAAGGATAAGCGATCCCTGTTGCTATAGTCTAATGTACAACATCAAGCATAAGCATTCGCTCTTGCTATTGCCTAATGTACAACATCCATCATAAAAATTCTCGCTTGCTATAGCCTAGTCTTAGAAGATAAAGCATGAGCACCCACTCTTCCTATAGCGCGATGTAGAACACTTAACATAAGCATTTGCTCTTGTTACAGCCTAATTTACAACATCAAGCATAAGCATTCGCTCATGCTATAGCCTAATGTACAACATGAAGCATAAGCATTCGCTCTTGCTATAGCCTAATGTTCAACATCAAGCATAAGCATTCGCACTTGCTATAGCCTCTTGTACAACATCGAGCGTAAGCATTCGCTCTTGCTATAACCTAATGTACAATATCAAGCATAAGCATTCGCTCTTGCTATAGTCTAATGTACAACATAAAGCATAAGCAATTGCTCTTGCTATAGCCTAATGTTCAACGTCAAGCATAAGCATTCGTTCTTGCTATAGCCTAACGTACAACATCAAGCATAAGCATTCGCTCTTGCTATAGCCTAATGTTCAACATCAAGCATAAGCATTCGCACTTGCTATAGCCTAATGTACAACATCGATGGTAAGCATTTGCTCTTGCTATAACATAATGTACAATATCAAGGATAAGCATTCCCTCTTGCTATAGCCTAATGTACAACATCAAGCATAAGCATTCGCTCTTGCTATAGCCTAATGTACAACATCCATCATAAAATTCTCGCTTGCTATAGCCTAATCTTAGAAGATAAAGCATGAGCACCCACTCTTCCTATAGCCTAATGTAGAACATCAACATAAGAATTTGCTCTTGTTACAGCCTAATTTACAACATCAAGCATAAGCATTCGCTCATGCTATAGCCTAATGTACAACATGAAGCATAAGCATTCGCTCTTGCTATAGCCTAATGTTCAACATGAAGCATAAGCATTCGCTCTTGCTATAGCCTCATGTACAACATCGAGCGTAAGCATTCGCTCTTGCTATAACCTTATGTACAATATCAAGGATAAGCATTCCCTGTTGCTAAAGTCTAATGTACAACATAAAGCATAAGCAATTGCTCTTGCTATAGCCTAATGTTCAACGTCAAGCATAAGCATTCGTTCTTGCTATAGCCTAACGTACAACATCAAGCATAAGCATTCGCTCTTGCTATAGCCTAATGTTCAACATCAAGCATAAGCATTCGCACTTGCTATAGCCTAATGTACAACATCGATGGTAAGCATTTGCTCTTGCTATAGCCTAATGTACAATATCAAGCATAAGCATCCCTGTTGCTATAGCCTAATGTACAACATCAAGCATAAGCATTCGCTCTTGCTATAGCCTAATGTACAACATCCATCATAAAATTCGCTCTTGCTATAGCCTAATCTTAGAAGATAAAGCATAAGCACCCACTCTTCCTATAGCCTAATGTAGAACATCAACATAAGCATTTGCTCTTGTTACAGCCTAATTTACAACATCAAGCATAAGCATTCGCTCATGCTATAGCCTAATGTACAACATGAAGCATAAGCATTCGCTCTTGCTATAGCCTAATGTACAACATCAAGCATAAGCATTTGCTCTTGCTATAGCCTAATGTACAACATCAAGCATAAGCATTCGCTCTTGCTATAGCCTAATGTACAACATCAAGCATAAGCATTCGCTCTTGCTATAGCCTAATGTACAACATCAAGCATAAGCATTCGCTCTTGCTATAGCCTAATGTACAACATCAAGCATAAAAATTTTTGCTTGCTATAGCCTAATGTACAACATAAAGCATAAGCACCCGCTCTTGCTATAGCCTAATGTACAACATCAAGCATAAGCATTCGCTCTTGCTATAGCCTAATGTACAACATCAAGCATAAGCATTCGCTCACGGGGTTCTTCTTTTATGGCGGTCATCAAGCCTAACCCTAACATCAAGCATAAGCATTCGCCCTAAGAAACAATACAACTCTGTAACTTTTATTGATCTTATCTGATTGAACTAAAACCAAGACTAATTAGAAAACTAAAATGAATCACATAAAATACAAAACACGGAAACTGGTTTACATCATTGACACTCAACATTACTCTTGCACGGAAACATAACTGTACAACAGGATTAAGAACAACATGACAGAGACAGTAATTAAAAAGCCTACATGTTAAACATAACACGTTACATAAGCATTCACTCACGCTATAGCCTAATGTACAACATCAAGCATAAGCATTCGCTCTTGCTATAGCCTAATGTACAACATCAAGCATAAGCATTTGCTCTTGCTATAGCCTAATGTACAACATCAAGCATAAGCATTCGCTCTTGCTATAGCTAATGTACAACATCAAGCATAAGCATTCGCTCTTGCTATAGCCTAATGTACAACATGAAGCATAAGCATTCGCTCTTGCTATAGCCTAATGTACAACATCAAGCATAAGCATTCGCTCTTGCTATAGCCTAATGTACAACATCAAGCATAAGCATTCGCTCTTGCTATAGCCTAATGTACAACATCAAGCATAAGCATTCGCTCTTGCTATAGCCTAATGTACAACATCCACCATAAAATTCGCTCTTGCTATAGCCTAATGTACAACATCAAGCATAAGCACCCACTCTTGCTATAGCCTAATGTACAACATCAAGCATAAGCATTCGCTCTTGCTATAGCCTAATGTACAACATCAAGCATAAGCATTCGCTCTTGCTATAGCCTAATGTACAACATGAAGCATAAGCATTTGACCTTGCTATAGCCTAATGTACAACATCAAGCATAAGCATTCGCTCTTGCTATAGCCTAATGTACAACATCAAGCATAAGCATTCGCTCTTGCTATAGCCTAATGTACAACATCAAGCATAAGCATTCGCTCTTGCTATAGCCTAATGTACAACATCAAGCATAAGCATTCGCTCTTGCTATAGCCTAATGTTACAACATCAAGCATAAGCACCCGCTCTTCCTATAGCCTAATGTACAACATCAAGCATAAGCATTCGCTCTTGTTATAGCCTAATGTACAACATCAAGCATAAGCATTCGCTCTTGCTATAGCCTAATGTACAACATGAAGCATAAGCATTTGCTCTTGCTATAGCCTAATGTACAACATCAAGCATAAGCATTCGCTCTTGCTATAGCCTAATGTACAACATCAAGCATAAGCATTCGCTCTTGCTATAGCCTAATGTACAACATCAAGCATAAGCATTCGCTCTTGCTATAGCCTAATGTACAACATCAAGCATAAGCATTCGCTCTTGCTATAGCCTAATGTACAACATCAAGCATAAGCATTCGCTCTTGCTATAGCCTAATGTACAACATCAAGCATAAGCATTCGCTCTTGCTATAGCCTAATGTACAACATCAAGCATAAGCATTCGCTCTTGCTATAGCCTAATGTACAACATCAAGCATAAGCATTTGCTCTTGCTATAGCCTAATGTACAACATCAAGCATAAGCAATCGCTCTTGCTATAGCCTAATGTACAACATCAAGCATAAGCATTCGCTCTTGCTATAGCCTAATGTACAACATCAAGCATAAGCATTCGCTCTTGCTATAGCCTAATATACAACATCAAGCATAAGCATTCGCTCTTGCTATAGCCTAATGTACAACATGAAGCATAAGCATTCGCTCTTGCTATAGCCTAATGTACAACATCAAGCATAAGCATTCGCTCTTGCTATAGCCTAATGTACAACATCAAGCATAAGCATTCGCTCTTGCTATAGCCTAATGTACAACATCAAGCATAAGCATTCGCTCTTGCTATAGCCTAATGTACAACATCAAGCATAAGCATTCGCTCTTGCTATAGCCTAATGTACAACATCAAGCATAAGCATTCGCTCTTGCTATAGCCTAATGTACAACATCAAGCATAAGCATCCCAATTAGCTATAGCCTAATGTACAAGAAAGCATAAACTGAATGCTAAAGTAAGTAATGTTTCATTTTACAACATCAAATTGACATAAGCATTTATTACTTAGCTTTGATAAGCCTAATGTACAACATCAAGCATAAGCATTCGCTCTTGCTATAGCCTAATGTACAACTCCTTCATAAGACTCAATTTTTATCTTATTTTGTCTATGCAAGCTGGTATCTATCTTGCTATAGCCTAATGTACAACATCAAGCATAAGCATTACGCTCTTGCTATAGCCTAATGTACAACATCAAGCATAAGCATTCGCTCTTGCTATAGCCTAATGTACAACATCAAGCATAAGCATTCGCTCTTGCTATAGCCTAATGTACAACATCAAGCATAAGCATTCGCTCTTGCTATAGCCTAATGTACAACATCAAGCATAAGCATTCGCTCTTGCTATAGCCTAATGTACAACATCAAGCATAAGCATTCGCTCTTGCTATAGCCTAATGTACAACATCAAGCATAAGCATTCGCTCTTGCTATAGCCTAATGTACAACATCGAGCATAAGCATTCGCTCTTGCTATAGCCTAATGTACAACATCAAGCATAAGCATTCGCTCTTGCTATAGCCTAATGTACAACATCAAGCATAAGCAATTGCTCTTGCTATAGCCTAATGTTCAACATCAAGCATAAGCATTCGCTCTTGCTATAGCCTAATGTACAACATCAAGCATAAGCATTCGCTCTTGCTATAGCCTAATGTACAACATCAAGCATAAGCATTCGCACTTTGCTATAGCCTAATGTACAACATCGAGCATAAGCATTTGCTCTTGCTATAGCCTAATGTACAACATCAAGCATAAGCATTCGCTCTTGCTATAGCCTAATGTACAACATCAAGCATAAGCATTCGCTCTTGCTATAGCCTAATGTACAACATCCATCATAAAATTCGCTCTTGCTATAGCCTAATGTACAACATAAAGCATAAGCACCGCTCTTCCTATAGCCTAATGTACAACATCAAGCATAAGCATTCGCTCTTGCTATAGTCTAATTTACAACATCAAGCATAAGCATTCGCTCATGCTTTAGCCTAAAGTACAACATGAAGCATAAGTATTCGACCTTGCTATAGCCTCGTATACAACATCGAGTGTAAGCATTCGCCCTTCCTATAGCCTACTGGACAATATCAAGCATAAGCATTCGCTCTTGCTACAGCCTAATGCACAACATCAAGCATAAGCATTCGCTTTTGCTTTAGCCTAATCTACAACATCAAGCATAAGCATTCGCTCTTGCTATAGCCTAATGTACAACATCAAGCATAAGCATTCGCTCTTGCTATAGCCTAATGTACAACATCAAGCATAAGCATTCGCTCTTGCTATAGCCTAATGTACAACATCAAGCATAAGCATTCGCTCTTGCTATAGCCTAATGTACAACATCAATGGTAAGCATTCGCTCTTGCTATAGCCTAATGTACAACATCAAGCATAAGCATTCGCTCTTGCTATAGCCTAATGTACAACATCAAGCATAAGCATTCGCTCTTGCTATAGCCTAATGTACAACATCAAGCATAAGCATTCGCGCTTGCTATAGCCTAGTCTTAGAACATAAAGCATAAGCACCCACTCTTCCTATAGCCTAATGTACAACATCAAGCATAAGCATTCGCTCTTGCTATAGCCTAATGTACAACATCAAGCATAAGCATTCGCTCTTGCTATAGCCTAATGTACAACATGAAGCATAAGCATTCGCTCTTGCTATAGCCTAATGTACAACATCAAGCATAAGCATTCGCTCTTGCTATAGCCTAATGTACAACATCAAGCATAAGCATTCGCTCTTGCTATAGCCTAATGTACAACATCAAGCATAAGCATTCGCTCTTGCTATAGCCTAATGTACAACATCAAGCATAAGCATTCGCTCTTGCTATAGCCTAATGTACAACATCAAGCATAAGCATTCGCTCTTGCTATAGCCTAATGTAGCACATCAAGCATAAGCACCCGCTCTTGCTATAGCCTAATGTACAACATCAAGCATAAGCATTCGCTCTTGCTATAGCCTAATGTACAACATCAAGCATAAGCATTCGCTCTTGCTATAGCCTAATGTACAACATCAAGCATAAGCATTCGCTCTTGCTATAGCCTAAGAAACAATACAACTCATAAGCATTCGCTCTTGCTATAGCCTAATGTACAACATCAAGCATAAGCATTCGCTCTTGAATAGCATAATGTACAACATCACGCAAACTGGTTTACATCATTGACAACTCAACATTACACATTGCACGGAAACATAACTTTACACTATAGCCTAATGTACAACATCAAGCATAAGCATTCGCTCTTGCTATAGCCTAATGTAACACGTCAAGCATAAGCATTCACTCACGCTATAGTCTAATGTACAACATGAAGCATGAGCATTCGCTCTTGCTATAGCCTAATGTACAACATCAAGCATAAGCATTTGCTCTTGCTATAGCCTAATGATCAACATCAAGCATAAGCATTCGCTCTTGCTATAGCCTAATGTACAACATCAAGCATAAGCATTCGCTCTTGCTATAGCCTAATGTACAACATCAAGCATAAGCATTCGCTCTTGCTATAGCCTAATGTACAACATCAAGCATAAGCATTCGCTCTTGCTATAGCCTAATGTACAACATCAAGCATAAGCATTCGCTCTTGCTATAGCCTAATGTACAACATCAAGCATAAGCATTCGCTCTTGCTATAGCCTAATGTACAACATCAAGCATAAGCATTCGCTCTTGCTATAGCCTAATGTACAACATCAAGCATAAGCATTCGCTCTTGCTATAGCCTAATGTACAACATCAAGCATAAGCATTCGCTCTTGCTATAGCCTAATGTACAACATCAAGCATAAGCATTCGCTCTTGCTATAGCCTAATGTACAACATCAAGCATAAGCATTCGCTCTTGCTATAGCCTAATGTACAACATCAAGCATAAGCACCCGCTCTTGCTATAGCCTAATGTACAACATCAAGCATAAGCATTCGCTCTTGCTATAGCCTAATGTACAACATCAAGCATAAGCATTCGCTCTTGCTATAGCCTAATGTACAACATCAAGCATAAGCATTTGCTCTTGCTATAGCCTAATGTACAACATCAAGCATAAGCATTCGCTCTTTCTATAGCCTAATGTACAACATCAAGCATAAGCATTCGCTCTTGCTATAGCCTAATGTACAACATCAAGCATAAGCATTCGCTCTTGCTATAGCCTAATGTACAACATCAAGCATAAAATTCGCTCTTGCTATAGCCTAATGTTACAACATAAAGCATAAGCACCCGCTCTTCCTATAGCCTAATGTACAACATCAAGCATAAGCATTCGCTCTTGCTATAGCCTAATGTACAACATCAAGCATAAGCATTCGCTCTTGCTATAGCCTAATGTACAACATGAAGCATAAGCATTTGCTCTTGCTATAGCCTAATGTACAACATCAAGCATAAGCATTCGCTCTTGCTATAGCCTAATGTACAACATCAAGCATAAGCATTCGCTCTTGCTATAGCCTAATGTACAACATCAAGCATAAGCATTCGCTCTTGCTATAGCCTAATGTACAACATCAAGCATAAGCATTCGCTCTTGCTATAGCCTAATGTACAACATCAAGCATAAGCATTCGCTTCTTGCTATAGCCTAATGTACAACATCAAGCATAAGCATTCGCTCTTGCTATAGCCTAATGTACAACATCAAGCATAAGCATTCGCTCTTGCTATAGCCTAATGTACAACATCAAGCATAAGCATTTGCTCTTGCTATAGCCTAATGTACAACATCAAGCATAAGCATTCGCTCTTGCTATAGCCTAATGTACAACATCAAGCATAAGCATTCGCTCTTGCTATAGCCTAATGTACAACATCAAGCATAAGCATTCGCTCTTGCTATAGCCTAATGTACAACATCAAGCATAAGCATTCGCTCTTGCTATAGCCTAATGTACAACATCAAGCATAAGCATTCGCTCTTGCTATAGCCTAATGTACAACATCAAGCATAAGCATTCGCTCTTGCTATAGCCTAATGTACAACATCAAGCATAAGCATTCGCTCTTGCTATAGCCTAATGTACAACATCAAGCATAAGCATTCGCTCTTGCTATAGCCTAATGTACAACATCAAGCATAAGCATTCGCTCTTGCTATAGCCTAATGTACAACATCAAGCATAAGCATTCGCTCTTGCTATTTGCAATGTAAACATGCATAAGCATTCGCTCTTGCTATAGCCTAATGTACAAAGATAAACAATGATATAAGCAAGCATTCGCTCTTGCTATAGCCTAATGTACAACATCAAGCATAAGCATTCGCTCTTGCTATAGCCTAATGTACAACATCAAGCATAAGCATTCGCTCTTGCTATAGCCTAATGTACAACATCAAGCATAAGCATTCGCTCTTGCTATAGCCTAATGTACAACATTTTGTCTATAAGCACTCGTATCTATTTATAGCCTAATGTACAACATCAAGCATAAGCATTCGCTCTTGCTATAGCCTAATGTACAACATCAAGCATAAGCATTCGCTCTTGCTATAGCCTAATGTACAACATCAAGCATAAGCATTCGCTCTTGCTATAGCCTAATGTACAACATCAAGCATAAGCATTCGCTCTTGCTATAGCCTAATGTACAACATCAAGCATAAGCATTCGCTCTTGCTATAGCCTAATGTACAACATCAAGCATAAGCATTCGCTCTTGCTATAGCCTAATGTACAACATCAAGCATAAGCATTCGCTCTTGCTATAGCCTAATGTACAACATCAAGCATAAGCATTCGCTCTTGCTATAGCCTAATGTACAACATCAAGCATAAGCATTCGCTCTTGCTATAGCCTAATGTACAACATCAAGCATAAGCATTCGCTCTTGCTATAGCCTAATGTACAACATCAAGCATAAGCATTCGCTCTTGCTATAGCCTAATGTACAACATCAAGCATAAGCATTCGCTCTTGCTATAGCCTAATGTACAACATCAAGCATAAGCATTCGCTCTTGCTATAGCCTAATGTACAACATCAAGCATAAGCATTCGCTCTTGCTATAGCCTAATGTACAACATCAAGCATAAGCATTCGCTCTTGCTATAGCCTAATGTACAACATCAAGCATAAGCATTCGCTCTTGCTATAGCCTAATGTACAACATCAAGCATAAGCATTCGCTCTTGCTATAGCCTAATGTACAACATCAAGCATAAGCATTCGCTCTTGCTATAGCCTAATGTACAACATCAAGCATAAGCATTTGCTCTTGCTATAGCCTAATGTACAACATCAAGCATAAGCATTCGCTCTTGCTATAGCCTAATGTACAACATCAAGCATAAGCATTCGCTCTTGCTATAGCCTAATGTACAACATCAAGCATAAGCATTCGCTCTTGCTATAGCCTAATGTACAACATCAAGCATAAGCATTCGCTCTTGCTATAGCCTAATGTACAACATCAAGCATAAGCATTCGCTCTTGCTATAGCCTAATGTACAACATGAAGCATAAGCATTCGCTCTTGCTATAGCCTAATGTACAACATCAAGCATAAGCATTCGCTCTTGCTATAGCCTAATGTACAACATCAAGCATAAGCATTCGCTCTTGCTATAGCCTAATGTACAACATCAAGCATAAGCATTCGCTCTTGCTATAGCCTAATGTACAACATCAAGCATAAGCATTCGCTCTTGCTATAGCCTAATGTACAACATCAAGCATAAGCATTCGCTCTTGCTATAGCCTAATGTACAACATCAAGCATAAGCATTCGCTCTTGCTATAGCCTAATGTACAACATCAAGCATAAGCATTCGCTCTTGCTATAGCCTAATGTACAACATCAAGCATAAGCATTCGCTCTTGCTATAGCCTAATGTACAACAAAAGCATAAGCATTCGCTCTTGCTATAGCCTAATGTACAACATCAAGCATAAGCATTCGCTCTTGCTATAGCCTAATGTACAACATCAAGCATAAGCATTCGCTCTGCTATAGCCTAATGTACAACATCAAGCATAAGCATTCGCACTTGCTATAGCCTAATGTACAACATCAAGCATAAGCATTTGCTCTTGCTATAGCCTAATGTACAACATCAGGCATAAGCATTCGCTCTTGCTATAACCTAATGTACAACATCAAGCATAAGCATTCGCTCTTGCTATAGCCTAATGTACAACATCAAGCATAAGCATTCGCTCTTGCTATAGCCTAATGTACAACATCAAGCATAAGCATTCGCTCTTGCTATAGCCTAATGTTACAACATCAAGCATAAGCATTCGCTCTTGCTATAGCCTAATGTACAACATCAAGCATAAGCATTCGCTCTTGCTATAGCCTAATGTACAACATCAAGCATAAGCATTCGCTCTTGCTATAGCCTAATGTACAACATCAAGCATAAGCATTCGCTCTTGCTATAGCCTAATGTACAACATCAAGCATAAGCATTCGCTCTTGCTATAGCCTAATGTACAACATCAAGCATAAGCATTCGCTCTTGCTATAGCCTAATGTACAACATCAAGCATAAGCATTCGCTCTTGCTATAGCCTAATGTACAACATCAAGCATAAGCATTCGCTCTTGCTATAGCCTAATGTACAACATAAAGCATAAGCACCCGCTCTTGCTATAGCCTAATGTACAACATCAAGCATAAGCATTCGCTCTTGCTATAGCCTAATGTACAACATCAAGCATAAGCATTTGCTCTTGCTATAGCCTAATGTACAACATCAAGCATAAGCATTCGCTCTTGCTATAGCCTAATGTACAACATCAAGCATAAGCATTCGCTCTTGCTATAGCCTAATGTACAACATCAAGCATAAGCATTCGCTCTTGCTATAGCCTAATGTACAACATCAAGCATAAGCATTCGCTCTTGCTCTAATGCTATAGCATTCTAATGTACAACATCAAGCATAAGCATTCGCTCTTGCTATAGCCTAATGTACAACATCAAGCATAAGCATTCGCTCTTGCTATAGCCTAATGTTACAACATCAAGCATAAGCACCCGCTCTTGCTATAGCCTAATGTACAACATCAAGCATAAGCATTCGCTCTTGCTATAGCCTAATGTACAACATCAAGCATAAGCATTCGCTCTTGCTATAGCCTAATGTACAACATCAAGCATAAGCATTCGCTCTTGCTATAGCCTAATGTACAACATCAAGCATAAGCATTCGCTCTTGCTATAGCCTAATGTACAACATCAAGCATAAGCATTCGCTCTTGCTATAGCCTAATGTACAACATCAAGCATAAGCATTCGCTCTTGCTATAGCCTAATGTACAACATCAAGCATAAGCATTCGCTCTTGCTATAGCCTAATGTACAACATCAAGCATAAGCATTCGCTCTTGCTATAGCCTAATGTACAACATCAAGCATAAGCATTCGCTCTTGCTATAGCCTAATGTACAACATCAAGCATAAGCATTCGCTCTTGCTATAGCCTAATGTACAACATCAAGCATAAGCATTCGCTCTTGCTATAGCCTAATGTACAACATCAAGCATAAGCATTCGCTCTTGCTATAGCCTAATGTACAACATCAAGCATAAGCATTCGCTCTTGCTATAGCCTAATGTACAACATCAAGCATAAGCATTCGCTCTTGCTATAGCCTAATGTACAACATCAAGCATAAGCATTCGCTCTTGCTATAGCCTAATGTACAACATCAAGCATAAGCATTCGCTCTTGCTATAGCCTAATGTACAAATCAAGCATCATTCGCTTTTGCTGAAGCCTAAATACAACATGTCAAGCATTAGCATTCGCTCTTGCTATAGCCTAATGTACAACATCAAGCATAAGCATTCGCTCTTGCTATAGCCTAATGTACAACATCAAGCATAAGCATTCGCTCTTGCTATAGCCTAATGTACAACATCAAGCATAAGCATTCGCTCTTGCTATAGCCTAATGTTTATTTCAAAGTTGTTCTCCTATAGCCTATGTACCCCACACTCAATTTTATCTTATTTTGTCAATGCAAGCATAAGCATCGCTCTTGCTATAGCCTAATGTACAACATCAAGCATAAGCATTCGCTCTTGCTATAGCCTAATGTACAACATCAAGCATAAGCATTCGCTCTTGCTATAGCCTAATGTACAACATCAAGCATAAGCATTCGCTCTTGCTATAGCCTAATGTACAACATCAAGCATAAGCATTCGCTCTTGCTATAGCCTAATGTACAACATCAAGCATAAGCATTCGCTCTTGCTATAGCCTAATGTACAACATCAAGCATAAGCATTCGCTCTTGCTATAGCCTAATGTACAACATCAAGCATAAGCATTCGCTCTTGCTATAGCCTAATGTACAACATCAAGC
This sequence comes from Chrysaora quinquecirrha, assembly GCA_014526335.1. Lineage (NCBI taxonomy): Eukaryota > Metazoa > Cnidaria > Scyphozoa > Semaeostomeae > Pelagiidae > Chrysaora > Chrysaora quinquecirrha. The sequence continues at coordinate 361,756 of JACTAT010000050.1, forward strand.
ATAAGCATTCGCTCTTGCTATAGCCTAATGTACAACATCAAGCATAAGCATTCGCTCTTGCTATAGCCTAATGTACAACATCAAGCATAAGCATTCGCTCTTGCTATAGCCTAATGTACAACATCAAGCATAAGCATTCGCTCTTGCTATAGCCTAATGTACAACATCAAGCATAAGCATTCGCTCTTGCTATAGCCTAATGTACAACATCAAGCATAAGCATTCGCTCTTGCTATAGCCTAATGTACAACATCAAGCATAAGCATTCGCTCTTGCTATAGCCTAATGTACAACATCAAGCATAAGCATTCGCTCTTGCTATAGCCTAATGTACAACATCAAGCATAAGCATTCGCTCTTGCTATAGCCTAATGTACAACATCAAGCATAAGCATTCGCTCTTGCTATAGCCTAATGTACAACATCAAGCATAAGCATTCGCTCTTGCTATAGCCTAATGTACAACATCAAGCATAAGCATTCGCTCTTGCTATAGCCTAATGTACAACATCAAGCATAAGCATTCGCTCTTGCTATAGCCTAATGTACAACATCAAGCATAAGCATTCGCTCTTGCTATAGCCTAATGTACAACATCAAGCATAAGCATTCGCTCTTGCTATAGCCTAATGTACAACATCAAGCATAAGCATTCGCTCTTGCTATAGCCTAATGTACAACATCAAGCATAAGCATTCGCTCTTGCTATAGCCTAATGTACAACATCAAGCATAAGCATTCGCTCTTGCTATAGCCTAATGTACAACATCAAGCATAAGCACCCGCTCTTGCTATAGCCTAATGTACAACATCAAGCATAAGCATTCGCTCTTGCTATAGCCTAATGTACAACATCAAGCATAAGCATTCGCTCTTGCTATAGCCTAATGTACAACATCAAGCATAAGCATTCGCTCTTGCTATAGCCTAATGTACAACATCAAGCATAAGCATTCGCTCTTGCTATAGCCTAATGTACAACATCAAGCATAAGCATTCGCTCTTGCTATAGCCTAATGTACAACATCAAGCATAAGCATTCGCTCTTGCTATAGCCTAATGTACAACATCAAGCATAAGCATTCGCTCTTGCTATAGCCTAATGTACAACATCAAGCATAAGCATTCGCTCTTGCTATAGCCTAATGTACAACATCAAGCATAAGCATTCGCTCTTGCTATAGCCTAATGTACAACATCAAGCATAAGCATTCGCTCTTGCTATAGCCTAATGTACAACATCAAGCATAAGCATTCGCTCTTGCTATAGCCTAATGTACAACATCAAGCATAAGCATTCGCTCTTGCTATAGCCTAATGTACAACATCAAGCATAAGCATTCGCTCTTGCTATAGCCTAATGTACAACATCAAGCATAAGCATTCGCTCTTGCTATAGCCTAATGTACAACATCAAGCATAAGCATTCGCTCTTGCTATAGCCTAATGTACAACATCAAGCATAAGCATTCGCTCTTGCTATAGCCTAATGTACAACATCAAGCATAAGCATTCGCTCTTGCTATAGCCTAATGTACAACATCAAGCATAAGCATTCGCTCTTGCTATAGCCTAATGTACAACATCAAGCATAAGCATTCGCTCTTGCTATAGCCTAATGTACAACATCAAGCATAAGCATTCGCTCTTGCTATAGCCTAATGTACAACATCAAGCATAAGCATTCGCTCTTGCTATAGCCTAATGTACAACATCAAGCATAAGCATTCGCTCTTGCTATAGCCTAATGTACAACATCAAGCATAAGCATTCGCTCTTGCTATAGCCTAATGTACAACATCAAGCATAAGCATTCGCTCTTGCTATAGCCTAATGTACAACATCAAGCATAAGCATTCGCTCTTGCTATAGCCTAATGTACAACATCAAGCATAAGCATTCGCTCTTGCTATAGCCTAATGTACAACATCAAGCATAAGCATTCGCTCTTGCTATAGCCTAATGTACAACATCAAGCATAAGCATTCGCTCTTGCTATAGCCTAATGTACAACATCAAGCATAAGCATTCGCTCTTGCTATAGCCTAATGTACAACATCAAGCATAAGCATTCGCTCTTGCTATAGCCTAATGTACAACATCAAGCATAAGCATTCGCTCTTGCTATAGCCTAATGTACAACATCAAGCATAAGCATTCGCTCTTGCTATAGCCTAATGTACAACATCAAGCATAAGCATTCGCTCTTGCTATAGCCTAATGTACAACATCAAGCATAAGCATTCGCTCTTGCTATAGCCTAATGTACAACATCAAGCATAAGCATTCGCTCTTGCTATAGCCTAATGTACAACATCAAGCATAAGCATTCGCTCTTGCTATAGCCTAATGTACAACATCAAGCATAAGCATTCGCTCTTGCTATAGCCTAATGTACAACATCAAGCATAAGCATTCGCTCTTGCTATAGCCTAATGTACAACATCAAGCATAAGCATTCGCTCTTGCTATAGCCTAATGTACAACATCAAGCATAAGCATTCGCTCTTGCTATAGCCTATGTACAACATCAAGCATAAGCATTCGCACTTGCTAATGTACAACATCAAGCATAAGCATTCGCTCTTGCTATAGCCTAATGTACAACATCAAGCATAAGCATTCGCTCTTGCTATAGCCTAATGTACAACATCAAGCATAAGCATTCGCTCTTGCTATAGCCTAATGTACAACATCAAGCATAAGCATTCGCTCTTGCTATAGCCTAATGTACAACATCAAGCATAAGCATTCGCTCTTGCTATAGCCTAATGTACAACATCAAGCATAAGCATTCGCTCTTGCTATAGCCTAATGTACAACATCAAGCATAAGCATTCGCTCTTGCTATAGCCTAATGTACAACATCAAGCATAAGCATTCGCTCTTGCTATAGCCTAATGTACAACATCAAGCATAAGCATTCGCTCTTGCTATAGCCTAATGTACAACATCAAGCATAAGCATTCGCTCTTGCTATAGCCTAATGTACAACATCAAGCATAAGCATTCGCTCTTGCTATAGCCTAATGTACAACATCAAGCATAAGCATTCGCTCTTGCTATAGCCTAATGTACAACATCAAGCATAAGCATTCGCTCTTGCTATAGCCTAATGTACAACATCAAGCATAAGCATTCGCTCTTGCTATAGCCTAATGTACAACATCAAGCATAAGCATTCGCTCTTGCTATAGCCTAATGTACAACATCAAGCATAAGCATTCGCTCTTGCTATAGCCTAATGTACAACATCAAGCATAAGCATTCGCTCTTGCTATAGCCTAATGTACAACATCAAGCATAAGCATTCGCTCTTGCTATAGCCTAATGTACAACATCAAGCATAAGCATTCGCTCTTGCTATAGCCTAATGTACAACATCAAGCATAAGCATTCGCTCTTGCTATAGCCTAATGTACAACATCAAGCATAAGCATTCGCTCTTGCTATAGCCTAATGTACAACATCAAGCATAAGCATTCGCTCTTGCTATAGCCTAATGTACAACATCAAGCATAAGCATTCGCTCTTGCTATAGCCTAATGTACAACATCAAGCATAAGCATTCGCTCTTGCTATAGCCTAATGTACAACATCAAGCATAAGCATTCGCTCTTGCTATAGCCTAATGTACAACATCAAGCATAAGCATTCGCTCTTGCTATAGCCTAATGTACAACATCAAGCATAAGCATTCGCTCTTGCTATAGCCTAATGTACAACATCAAGCATAAGCATTCGCTCTTGCTATAGCCTAATGTACAACATCAAGCATAAGCATTCGCTCTTGCTATAGCCTAATGTACAACATCAAGCATAAGCATTCGCTCTTGCTATAGCCTAATGTACAACATCAAGCATAAGCATTCGCTCTTGCTATAGCCTAATGTACAACATCAAGCATAAGCATTCGCTCTTGCTATAGCCTAATGTACAACATCAAGCATAAGCATTCGCTCTTGCTATAGCCTAATGTACAACATCAAGCATAAGCATTCGCTCTTGCTATAGCCTAATGTACAACATCAAGCATAAGCATTCGCTCTTGCTATAGCCTAATGTACAACATCAAGCATAAGCATTCGCTCTTGCTATAGCCTAATGTACAACATCAAGCATAAGCATTCGCTCTTGCTATAGCCTAATGTACAACATCAAGCATAAGCATTCGCTCTTGCTATAGCCTAATGTACAACATCAAGCATAAGCATTCGCTCTTGCTATAGCCTAATGTACAACATCAAGCATAAGCATTCGCTCTTGCTATAGCCTAATGTACAACATCAAGCATAAGCATTCGCTCTTGCTATAGCCTAATGTACAACATCAAGCATAAGCATTCGCTCTTGCTATAGCCTAATGTACAACATCAAGCATAAGCATTCGCTCTTGCTATAGCCTAATGTACAACATCAAGCATAAGCATTCGCTCTTGCTATAGCCTAATGTACAACATCAAGCATAAGCATTCGCTCTTGCTATAGCCTAATGTACAACATCAAGCATAAGCATTCGCTCTTGCTATAGCCTAATGTACAACATCAAGCATAAGCATTCGCTCTTGCTATAGCCTAATGTACAACATCAAGCATAAGCATTCGCTCTTGCTATAGCCTAATGTACAACATCAAGCATAAGCATTCGCTCTTGCTATAGCCTAATGTACAACATCAAGCATAAGCATTCGCTCTTGCTATAGCCTAATGTACAACATCAAGCATAAGCATTCGCTCTTGCTATAGCCTAATGTACAACATCAAGCATAAGCATTCGCTCTTGCTATAGCCTAATGTACAACATCAAGCATAAGCATTCGCTCTTGCTATAGCCTAATGTACAACATCAAGCATAAGCATTCGCTCTTGCTATAGCCTAATGTACAACATCAAGCATAAGCATTCGCTCTTGCTATAGCCTAATGTACAACATCAAGCATAAGCATTCGCTCTTGCTATAGCCTAATGTACAACATCAAGCATAAGCATTCGCTCTTGCTATAGCCTAATGTACAACATCAAGCATAAGCATTCGCTCTTGCTATAGCCTAATGTACAACATCAAGCATAAGCATTCGCTCTTGCTATAGCCTAATGTACAACATCAAGCATAAGCATTCGCTCTTGCTATAGCCTAATGTACAACATCAAGCATAAGCATTCGCTCTTGCTATAGCCTAATGTACAACATCAAGCATAAGCATTCGCTCTTGCTATAGCCTAATGTACAACATCAAGCATAAGCATTCGCTCTTGCTATAGCCTAATGTACAACATCAAGCATAAGCATTCGCTCTTGCTATAGCCTAATGTACAACATCAAGCATAAGCATTCGCTCTTGCTATAGCCTAATGTACAACATCAAGCATAAGCATTCGCTCTTGCTATAGCCTAATGTACAACATCAAGCATAAGCATTCGCTCTTGCTATAGCCTAATGTACAACATCAAGCATAAGCATTCGCTCTTGCTATAGCCTAATGTACAACATCAAGCATAAGCATTCGCTCTTGCTATAGCCTAATGTACAACATCAAGCATAAGCATTCGCTCTTGCTATAGCCTAATGTACAACATCAAGCATAAGCATTCGCTCTTGCTATAGCCTAATGTACAACATCAAGCATAAGCATTCGCTCTTGCTATAGCCTAATGTACAACATCAAGCATAAGCATTCGCTCTTGCTATAGCCTAATGTACAACATCAAGCATAAGCATTCGCTCTTGCTATAGCCTAATGTACAACATCAAGCATAAGCATTTGCTCTTGCTATAGCCTAATGTACAACATCAAGCATAAGCATTCGCTCTTGCTATAGCCTAATGTACAACATCAAGCATAAGCATTCGCTCTTGCTATAGCCTAATGTACAACATCAAGCATAAGCATTCGCTCTTGCTATAGCCTAATGTACAACATCAAGCATAAGCATTCGCTCTTGCTATAGCCTAATGTACAACATCAAGCATAAGCATTCGCTCTTGCTATAGCCTAATGTACAACATCAAGCATAAGCATTCGCTCTTGCTATAGCCTAATGTACAACATCAAGCATAAGCATTCGCTCTTGCTATAGCCTAATGTACAACATCAAGCATAAGCATTCGCTCTTGCTATAGCCTAATGTACAACATCAAGCATAAGCATTCGCTCTTGCTATAGCCTAATGTACAACATCAAGCATAAGCATTCGCTCTTGCTATAGCCTAATGTACAACATCAAGCATAAGCATTCGCTCTTGCTATAGCCTAATGTACAACATCAAGCATAAGCATTCGCTCTTGCTATAGCCTAATGTACAACATCAAGCATAAGCATTCGCTCTTGCTATAGCCTAATGTACAACATCAAGCATAAGCATTCGCTCTTGCTATAGCCTAATGTACAACATCAAGCATAAGCATTCGCTCTTGCTATAGCCTAATGTACAACATCAAGCATAAGCATTCGCTCTTGCTATAGCCTAATGTACAACATCAAGCATAAGCATTCGCTCTTGCTATAGCCTAATGTACAACATCAAGCATAAGCATTCGCTCTTGCTATAGCCTAATGTACAACATCAAGCATAAGCATTCGCTCTTGCTATAGCCTAATGTACAACATCAAGCATAAGCATTCGCTCTTGCTATAGCCTAATGTACAACATCAAGCATAAGCATTCGCTCTTGCTATAGCCTAATGTACAACATCAAGCATAAGCATTCGCTCTTGCTATAGCCTAATGTACAACATCAAGCATAAGCATTCGCTCTTGCTATAGCCTAATGTACAACATCAAGCATAAGCATTCGCTCTTGCTATAGCCTAATGTACAACATCAAGCATAAGCATTCGCTCTTGCTATAGCCTAATGTACAACATCAAGCATAAGCATTCGCTCTTGCTATAGCCTAATGTACAACATCAAGCATAAGCATTCGCTCTTGCTATAGCCTAATGTACAACATCAAGCATAAGCATTCGCTCTTGCTATAGCCTAATGTACAACATCAAGCATAAGCATTCGCTCTTGCTATAGCCTAATGTACAACATCAAGCATAAGCATTCGCTCTTGCTATAGCCTAATGTACAACATCAAGCATAAGCATTCGCTCTTGCTATAGCCTAATGTACAACATCAAGCATAAGCATTCGCTCTTGCTATAGCCTAATGTACAACATCAAGCATAAGCATTCGCTCTTGCTATAGCCTAATGTACAACATCAAGCATAAGCATTCGCTCTTGCTATAGCCTAATGTACAACATCAAGCATAAGCATTCGCTCTTGCTATAGCCTAATGTACAACATCAAGCATAAGCATTCGCTCTTGCTATAGCCTAATGTACAACATCAAGCATAAGCATTCGCTCTTGCTATAGCCTAATGTACAACATCAAGCATAAGCATTCGCTCTTGCTATAGCCTAATGTACAACATCAAGCATAAGCATTCGCTCTTGCTATAGCCTAATGTACAACATCAAGCATAAGCATTCGCTCTTGCTATAGCCTAATGTACAACATCAAGCATAAGCATTCGCTCTTGCTATAGCCTAATGTACAACATCAAGCATAAGCATTCGCTCTTGCTATAGCCTAATGTACAACATCAAGCATAAGCATTCGCTCTTGCTATAGCCTAATGTACAACATCAAGCATAAGCATTCGCTCTTGCTATAGCCTAATGTACAACATCAAGCATAAGCATTCGCTCTTGCTATAGCCTAATGTACAACATCAAGCATAAGCATTCGCTCTTGCTATAGCCTAATGTACAACATCAAGCATAAGCATTCGCTCTTGCTATAGCCTAATGTACAACATCAAGCATAAGCATTCGCTCTTGCTATAGCCTAATGTACAACATCAAGCATAAGCATTCGCTCTTGCTATAGCCTAATGTACAACATCAAGCATAAGCATTCGCTCTTGCTATAGCCTAATGTACAACATCAAGCATAAGCATTCGCTCTTGCTATAGCCTAATGTACAACATCAAGCATAAGCATTCGCTCTTGCTATAGCCTAATGTACAACATCAAGCATAAGCATTCGCTCTTGCTATAGCCTAATGTACAACATCAAGCATAAGCATTCGCTCTTGCTATAGCCTAATGTACAACATCAAGCATAAGCATTCGCTCTTGCTATAGCCTAATGTACAACATCAAGCATAAGCATTCGCTCTTGCTATAGCCTAATGTACAACATCAAGCATAAGCATTCGCTCTTGCTATAGCCTAATGTACAACATCAAGCATAAGCATTCGCTCTTGCTATAGCCTAATGTACAACATCAAGCATAAGCATTCGCTCTTGCTATAGCCTAATGTACAACATCAAGCATAAGCATTCGCTCTTGCTATAGCCTAATGTACAACATCAAGCATAAGCATTCGCTCTTGCTATAGCCTAATGTACAACATCAAGCATAAGCATTCGCTCTTGCTATAGCCTAATGTACAACATCAAGCATAAGCATTCGCTCTTGCTATAGCCTAATGTACAACATCAAGCATAAGCATTCGCTCTTGCTATAGCCTAATGTACAACATCAAGCATAAGCATTCGCTCTTGCTATAGCCTAATGTACAACATCAAGCATAAGCATTCGCTCTATAGCCTAATGTAGCCTAATGTACAACATCAAGCATAAGCATTCGCTCTTGCTATAGCCTAATGTACAACATCAAGCATAAGCATTCGCTCTTGCCTAATGTAGCATAAAGCATTCGCTCTTGCTATAGCCTAATGTACAACATCAAGCATAAGCATTCGCTCTTGCTATAGCCTAATGTACAACATCAAGCATAAGCATTCGCTCTTGCTATAGCCTAATGTACAACATCAAGCATAAGCATTCGCTCTTGCTATAGCCTAATGTACAACATCAAGCATAAGCATTCGCTCTTGCTATAGCCTAATGTACAACATCAAGCATAAGCATTCGCTCTTGCTATAGCCTAATGTACAACATCAAGCATAAGCATTCGCTCTTGCTATAGCCTAATGTACAACATCAAGCATAAGCATTCGCTCTTGCTATAGCCTAATGTACAACATCAAGCATAAGCATTCGCTCTTGCTATAGCCTAATGTACAACATCAAGCATAAGCATTCGCTCTTGCTATAGCCTAATGTACAACATCAAGCATAAGCATTCGCTCTTGCTATAGCCTAATGTACAACATCAAGCATAAGCATTCGCTCTTGCTATAGCCTAATGTACAACATCAAGCATAAGCATTCGCTCTTGCTATAGCCTAATGTACAACATCAAGCATAAGCATTCGCTCTTGCTATAGCCTAATGTACAACATCAAGCATAAGCATTCGCTCTTGCTATAGCCTAATGTACAACATCAAGCATAAGCATTCGCTCTTGCTATAGCCTAATGTACAACATCAAGCATAAGCATTCGCTCTTGCTATAGCCTAATGTACAACATCAAGCATAAGCATTCGCTCTTGCTATAGCCTAATGTACAACATCAAGCATAAGCATTCGCTCTTGCTATAGCCTAATGTACAACATCAAGCATAAGCATTCGCTCTTGCTATAGCCTAATGTACAACATCAAGCATAAGCATTCGCTCTTGCTATAGCCTAATGTACAACATCAAGCATAAGCATTCGCTCTTGCTATAGCCTAATGTACAACATCAAGCATAAGCATTCGCTCTTGCTATAGCCTAATGTACAACATCAAGCATAAGCATTCGCTCTTGCTATAGCCTAATGTACAACATCAAGCATAAGCATTCGCTCTTGCTATAGCCTAATGTACAACATCAAGCATAAGCATTCGCTCTTGCTATAGCCTAATGTACAACATCAAGCATAAGCATTCGCTCTTGCTATAGCCTAATGTACAACATCAAGCATAAGCATTCGCTCTTGCTATAGCCTAATGTACAACATCAAGCATAAGCATTCGCTCTTGCTATAGCCTAATGTACAACATCAAGCATAAGCATTCGCTCTTGCTATAGCCTAATGTACAACATCAAGCATAAGCATTCGCTCTTGCTATAGCCTAATGTACAACATCAAGCATAAGCATTCGCTCTTGCTATAGCCTAATGTACAACATCAAGCATAAGCATTCGCTCTTGCTATAGCCTAATGTACAACATCAAGCATAAGCATTCGCTCTTGCTATAGCCTAATGTACAACATCAAGCATAAGCATTCGCTCTTGCTATAGCCTAATGTACAACATCAAGCATAAGCATTCGCTCTTGCTATAGCCTAATGTACAACATCAAGCATAAGCATTCGCTCTTGCTATAGCCTAATGTACAACATTAAGCATTCATAAGCATTCGCTCTTGCTATAGCCTAATGTACAACATCAAGCATAAGCATTCGCTCTTGCTATAGCCTAATGTACAACATCAAGCATAAGCATTCGCTCTTGCTATAGCCTAATGTACAACATCAAGCATAAGCATTCGCTCTTGCTATAGCCTAATGTACAACATCAAGCATAAGCATTCGCTCTTGCTATAGCCTAATGTACAACATCAAGCATAAGCATTCGCTCTTGCTATAGCCTAATGTACAACATCAAGCATAAGCATTCGCTCTTGCTATAGCCTAATGTACAACATCAAGCATAAGCATTCGCTCTTGCTATAGCCTAATGTACAACATCAAGCATAAGCATTCGCTCTTGCTATAGCCTAATGTACAACATCAAGCATAAGCATTCGCTCTTGCTATAGCCTAATGTACAACATCAAGCATAAGCATTCGCTCTTGCTATAGCCTAATGTACAACATCAAGCATAAGCATTCGCTCTTGCTATAGCCTAATGTACAACATCAAGCATAAGCATTCGCTCTTGCTATAGCCTAATGTACAACATCAAGCATAAGCATTCGCTCTTGCTATAGCCTAATGTACAACATCAAGCATAAGCATTCGCTCTTGCTATAGCCTAATGTACAACATCAAGCATAAGCATTCGCTCTTGCTATAGCCTAATGTACAACATCAAGCATAAGCATTCGCTCTTGCTATAGCCTAATGTACAACATCAAGCATAAGCATTCGCTCTTGCTATAGCCTAATGTACAACATCAAGCATAAGCATTCGCTCTTGCTATAGCCTAATGTACAACATCAAGCATAAGCATTTACGCTCTTGCTATAGCCTAATGTAGCAACATAAAGCATAAGCACCCGCTCTTCCTATAGCCTAATGTACAACATCAAGCATAAGCATTCGCTCTTGCTATAGCCTAATGTACAACATCAAGCATAAGCATTCGCTCTTGCTATAGCCTAATGTACAACATGAAGCATAAGCATTCGCACTTGCTATAGCCTAATGTACAACATCAAGTACAACATCAAGCATAAGCATTCGCTCTTGCTATAGCCTAATGTACAACATCAAGCATAAGCATTCGCTCTTGCTAAGCTAATTACAACATCAAGCATAAGCATTTGCTATAGCCTAATGTACAACATCAAGCATAAAATTCGCGCTTGCTATAGCCTAATGTACAACATCAAGCATAAGCATTCGCTCTTCCTATAGCCTAATGTACAACATCAAGCATAAGCATTCGCTCTTGCTATAGCCTAATGTACAACATCAAGCATAAGCATTTTGCTCTTGCTATAGCCTAATGTACAACATGAAGCATAAGCATTCGCTCTTGCTATAGCCTAATGTACAACATCAAGCATAAGCATTCGCTCTTGCTATAGCCTAATGTACAACATCAAGCATAAGCATTCGCTCTTGCTATAGCCTAATGTACAACATCAAGCATAAGCATTCGCTCTTGCTATAGCCTAATGTACAACATCAAGCATAAGCATTCGCTCTTGCTATAGCCTAATGTACAACATCAAGCATAAGCATTCGCTCTTGCTATAGCCTAATGTACAACATCAAGCATAAGCATTCGCTCTTGCTATAGCCTAATGTACAACATCAAGCATAAGCATTCGCTCTTGCTATAGCCTAATGTACAACATCAAGCATAAGCATTCGCTCTTGCTATAGCCTAATGTACAACATCAAGCATAAGCATTCGCTCTTGCTATAGCCTAATGTACAACATCAAGCATAAGCATTCGCTCTTGCTATAGCCTAATGTACAACATCAAGCATAAGCATTCGCTCTTGCTATAGCCTAATGTACAACATCAAGCATAAGCATTCGCTCTTGCTATAGCCTAATGTACAACATCAAGCATAAGCATTCGCTCTTGCTATAGCCTAATGTACAACATCAAGCATAAGCATTCGCTCTTGCTATAGCCTAATGTACAACATCAAGCATAAGCATTCGCTCTTGCTATAGCCTAATGTACAACATCAAGCATAAGCATTCGCTCTTGCTATAGCCTAATGTACAACATCAAGCATAAGCATTCGCTCTTGCTATAGCCTAATGTACAACATCAAGCATAAGCATTCGCTCTTGCTATAGCCTAATGTACAACATCAAGCATAAGCATTCGCTCTTGCTATAGCCTAATGTACAACATCAAGCATAAGCATTCGCTCTTGCTATAGCCTAATGTACAACATCAAGCATAAGCATTCGCTCTTGCTATAGCCTAATGTACAACATCAAGCATAAGCATTCGCTCTTGCTATAGCCTAATGTACAACATCAAGCATAAGCATTCGCTCTTGCTATAGCCTAATGTACAACATCAAGCATAAGCATTCGCTCTTGTATAGCCTAATGTACAACATCAAGCATAAGCATTCGCTCTTGCTATAGCCTAATGTACAACATCAAGCATAAGCATTCGCTCTTGCTATAGCCTAATGTACAACATCAAGCATAAGCATTCGCTCTTGCTATAGCCTAATGTACAACATCAAGCATAAGCATTCGCTCTTGCTATAGCCTAATGTACAACATCAAGCATAAGCATTCGCTCTTGCTATAGCCTAATGTACAACATCAAGCATAAGCATTCGCTCTTGCTATAGCCTAATGTACAACATCAAGCATAAGCATTCGCTCTTGCTATAGCCTAATGTACAACATCAAGCATAAGCATTCGCTCTTGCTATAGCCTAATGTACAACATCAAGCATAAGCATTCGCTCTTGCTATAGCCTAATGTACAACATCAAGCATAAGCATTCGCTCTTGCTATAGCCTAATGTACAACATCAAGCATAAGCATTCGCTCTTGCTATAGCCTAATGTACAACATCAAGCATAAGCATTCGCTCTTGCTATAGCCTAATGTACAACATCAAGCATAAGCATTCGCTCTTGCTATAGCCTAATGTACAACATCAAGCATAAGCATTCGCTCTTGCTATAGCCTAATGTACAACATCAAGCATAAGCATTCGCTCTTGCTATAGCCTAATGTACAACATCAAGCATAAGCATTCGCTCTTGCTATAGCCTAATGTACAACATCAAGCATAAGCATTCGCTCTTGCTATAGCCTAATGTACAACATCAAGCATAAGCATTCGCTCTTGCTATAGCCTAATGTACAACATCAAGCATAAGCATTCGCTCTTGCTATAGCCTAATGTACAACATCAAGCATAAGCATTCGCTCTTGCTATAGCCTAATGTACAACATCAAGCATAAGCATTCGCTCTTGCTATAGCCTAATGTACAACATCAAGCATAAGCATTCGCTCTTGCTATAGCCTAATGTACAACATCAAGCATAAGCATTCGCTCTTGCTATAGCCTAATGTACAACATCAAGCATAAGCATTCGCTCTTGCTATAGCCTAATGTACAACATCAAGCATAAGCATTCGCTCTTGCTATAGCCTAATGTACAACATCAAGCATAAGCATTCGCTCTTGCTATAGCCTAATGTACAACATCAAGCATAAGCATTCGCTCTTGCTATAGCCTAATGTACAACATCAAGCATAAGCATTCGCTCTTGCTATAGCCTAATGTACAACATCAAGCATAAGCATTCGCTCTTGCTATAGCCTAATGTACAACATCAAGCATAAGCATTCGCTCTTGCTATAGCCTAATGTACAACATCAAGCATAAGCATTCGCTCTTGCTATAGCCTAATGTACAACATCAAGCATAAGCATTCGCTCTTGCTATAGCCTAATGTACAACATCAAGCATAAGCATTCGCTCTTGCTATAGCCTAATGTACAACATCAAGCATAAGCATTCGCTCTTGCTATAGCCTAATGTACAACATCAAGCATAAGCATTCGCTCTTGCTATAGCCTAATGTACAACATCAAGCATAAGCATTCGCTCTTGCTATAGCCTAATGTACAACATCAAGCATAAGCATTCGCTCTTGCTATAGCCTAATGTACAACATCAAGCATAAGCATTCGCTCTTGCTATAGCCTAATGTACAACATCAAGCATAAGCATTCGCTCTTGCTATAGCCTAATGTACAACATCAAGCATAAGCATTCGCTCTTGCTATAGCCTAATGTACAACATCAAGCATAAGCATTCGCTCTTGCTATAGCCTAATGTACAACATCAAGCATAAGCATTCGCTCTTGCTATAGCCTAATGTACAACATCAAGCATAAGCATTCGCTCTTGCTATAGCCTAATGTACAACATCAAGCATAAGCATTCGCTCTTGCTATAGCCTAATGTACAACATCAAGCATAAGCATTCGCTCTTGCTATAGCCTAATGTACAACATCAAGCATAAGCATTCGCTCTTGCTATAGCCTAATGTACAACATCAAGCATAAGCATTCGCTCTTGCTATAGCCTAATGTACAACATCAAGCATAAGCATTCGCTCTTGCTATAGCCTAATGTACAACATCAAGCATAAGCATTCGCTCTTGCTATAGCCTAATGTACAACATCAAGCATAAGCATTCGCTCTTGCTATAGCCTAATGTACAACATCAAGCATAAGCATTCGCTCTTGCTATAGCCTAATGTACAACATCAAGCATAAGCATTCGCTCTTGCTATAGCCTAATGTACAACATCAAGCATAAGCATTCGCTCTTGCTATAGCCTAATGTACAACATCAAGCATAAGCATTCGCTCTTGCTATAGCCTAATGTACAACATCAAGCATAAGCATTCGCTCTTGCTATAGCCTAATGTACAACATCAAGCATAAGCATTCGCTCTTGCTATAGCCTAATGTACAACATCAAGCATAAGCATTCGCTCTTGCTATAGCCTAATGTACAACATCAAGCATAAGCATTCGCTCTTGCTATAGCCTAATGTACAACATCAAGCATAAGCATTCGCTCTTGCTATAGCCTAATGTACAACATCAAGCATAAGCATTCGCTCTTGCTATAGCCTAATGTACAACATCAAGCATAAGCATTCGCTCTTGCTATAGCCTAATGTACAACATCAAGCATAAGCATTCGCTCTTGCTATAGCCTAATGTACAACATCAAGCATAAGCATTCGCTCTTGCTATAGCCTAATGTACAACATCAAGCATAAGCATTCGCTCTTGCTATAGCCTAATGTACAACATCAAGCATAAGCATTCGCTCTTGCTATAGCCTAATGTACAACATCAAGCATAAGCATTCGCTCTTGCTATAGCCTAATGTACAACATCAAGCATAAGCATTCGCTCTTGCTATAGCCTAATGTACAACATCAAGCATAAGCATTCGCTCTTGCTATAGCCTAATGTACAACATCAAGCATAAGCATTCGCTCTTGCTATAGCCTAATGTACAACATCAAGCATAAGCATTCGCTCTTGCTATAGCCTAATGTACAACATCAAGCATAAGCATTCGCTCTTGCTATAGCCTAATGTACAACATCAAGCATAAGCATTCGCTCTTGCTATAGCCTAATGTACAACATCAAGCATAAGCATTCGCTCTTGCTATAGCCTAATGTACAACATCAAGCATAAGCATTCGCTCTTGCTATAGCCTAATGTACAACATCAAGCATAAGCATTCGCTCTTGCTATAGCCTAATGTACAACATCAAGCATAAGCATTCGCTCTTGCTATAGCCTAATGTACAACATCAAGCATAAGCATTCGCTCTTGCTATAGCCTAATGTACAACATCAAGCATAAGCATTCGCTCTTGCTATAGCCTAATGTACAACATCAAGCATAAGCATTCGCTCTTGCTATAGCCTAATGTACAACATCAAGCATAAGCATTCGCTCTTGCTATAGCCTAATGTACAACATCAAGCATAAGCATTCGCTCTTGCTATAGCCTAATGTACAACATCAAGCATAAGCATTCGCTCTTGCTATAGCCTAATGTACAACATCAAGCATAAGCATTCGCTCTTGCTATAGCCTAATGTACAACATCAAGCATAAGCATTCGCTCTTGCTATAGCCTAATGTACAACATCAAGCATAAGCATTCGCTCTTGCTATAGCCTAATGTACAACATCAAGCATAAGCATTCGCTCTTGCTATAGCCTAATGTACAACATCAAGCATAAGCATTCGCTCTTGCTATAGCCTAATGTACAACATCAAGCATAAGCATTCGCTCTTGCTATAGCCTAATGTACAACATCAAGCATAAGCATTCGCTCTTGCTATAGCCTAATGTACAACATCAAGCATAAGCATTCGCTCTTGCTATAGCCTAATGTACAACATCAAGCATAAGCATTCGCTCTTGCTATAGCCTAATGTACAACATCAAGCATAAGCATTCGCTCTTGCTATAGCCTAATGTACAACATCAAGCATAAGCATTCGCTCTTGCTATAGCCTAATGTACAACATCAAGCATAAGCATTCGCTCTTGCTATAGCCTAATGTACAACATCAAGCATAAGCATTCGCTCTTGCTATAGCCTAATGTACAACATCAAGCATAAGCATTCGCTCTTGCTATAGCCTAATGTACAACATCAAGCATAAGCATTCGCTCTTGCTAAGCAATTACAACATCAAGCATAAGCATTCTCTTGCTATAGCCTAATGTACAACATCAAGCATAAGCATTCGCTCTTGCTATAGCCTAATGTACAACATCAAGCATAAGCATTCGCTCTTGCTATAGCCTAATGTACAACATCAAGCATAAGCATTCGCTCTTGCTATAGCCTAATGTACAACATCAAGCATAAGCATTCGCTCTTGCTATAGCCTAATGTACAACATCAAGCATAAGCATTCGCTCTTGCTATAGCCTAATGTACAACATCAAGCATAAGCATTCGCTCTTGCTATAGCCTAATGTACAACATCAAGCATAAGCATTCGCTCTTGCTATAGCCTAATGTACAACATCAAGCATAAGCATTCGCTCTTGCTATAGCCTAATGTACAACATCAAGCATAAGCATTCGCTCTTGCTATAGCCTAATGTACAACATCAAGCATAAGCATTCGCTCTTGCTA
Source organism: Chrysaora quinquecirrha (assembly GCA_014526335.1). Lineage (NCBI taxonomy): Eukaryota > Metazoa > Cnidaria > Scyphozoa > Semaeostomeae > Pelagiidae > Chrysaora > Chrysaora quinquecirrha. The sequence continues at coordinate 379,092 of JACTAT010000050.1, forward strand.
TAGCCTAATGTACAACATCAAGCATAAGCATTCGCTCTTGCTATAGCCTAATGTACAACATCAAGCATAAGCATTCGCTCTTGCTATAGCCTAATGTACAACATCAAGCATAAGCATTCGCTCTTGCTATAGCCTAATGTACAACATCAAGCATAAGCATTCGCTCTTGCTATAGCCTAATGTACAACATCAAGCATAAGCATTCGCTCTTGCTATAGCCTAATGTACAACATCAAGCATAAGCATTCGCTCTTGCTATAGCCTAATGTACAACATCAAGCATAAGCATTCGCTCTTGCTATAGCCTAATGTACAACATCAAGCATAAGCATTCGCTCTTGCTATAGCCTAATGTACAACATCAAGCATAAGCATTCGCTCTTGCTATAGCCTAATGTACAACATCAAGCATAAGCATTCGCTCTTGCTATAGCCTAATGTACAACATCAAGCATAAGCATTCGCTCTTGCTATAGCCTAATGTACAACATCAAGCATAAGCATTCGCTCTTGCTATAGCCTAATGTACAACATCAAGCATAAGCATTCGCTCTTGCTATAGCCTAATGTACAACATCAAGCATAAGCATTCGCTCTTGCTATAGCCTAATGTACAACATCAAGCATAAGCATTCGCTCTTGCTATAGCCTAATGTACAACATCAAGCATAAGCATTCGCTCTTGCTATAGCCTAATGTACAACATCAAGCATAAGCATTCGCTCTTGCTATAGCCTAATGTACAACATCAAGCATAAGCATTCGCTCTTGCTATAGCCTAATGTACAACATCAAGCATAAGCATTCGCTCTTGCTATAGCCTAATGTACAACATCAAGCATAAGCATTCGCTCTTGCTATAGCCTAATGTACAACATCAAGCATAAGCATTCGCTCTTGCTATAGCCTAATGTACAACATCAAGCATAAGCATTCGCTCTTGCTATAGCCTAATGTACAACATCAAGCATAAGCATTCGCTCTTGCTATAGCCTAATGTACAACATCAAGCATAAGCATTCGCTCTTGCTATAGCCTAATGTACAACATCAAGCATAAGCATTCGCTCTTGCTATAGCCTAATGTACAACATCAAGCATAAGCATTCGCTCTTGCTATAGCCTAATGTACAACATCAAGCATAAGCATTCGCTCTTGCTATAGCCTAATGTACAACATCAAGCATAAGCATTCGCTCTTGCTATAGCCTAATGTACAACATCAAGCATAAGCATTCGCTCTTGCTATAGCCTAATGTACAACATCAAGCATAAGCATTCGCTCTTGCTATAGCCTAATGTACAACATCAAGCATAAGCATTCGCTCTTGCTATAGCCTAATGTACAACATCAAGCATAAGCATTCGCTCTTGCTATAGCCTAATGTACAACATCAAGCATAAGCATTCGCTCTTGCTATAGCCTAATGTACAACATCAAGCATAAGCATTCGCTCTTGCTATAGCCTAATGTACAACATCAAGCATAAGCATTCGCTCTTGCTATAGCCTAATGTACAACATCAAGCATAAGCATTCGCTCTTGCTATAGCCTAATGTACAACATCAAGCATAAGCATTCGCTCTTGCTATAGCCTAATGTACAACATCAAGCATAAGCATTCGCTCTTGCTATAGCCTAATGTACAACATCAAGCATAAGCATTCGCTCTTGCTATAGCCTAATGTACAACATCAAGCATAAGCATTCGCTCTTGCTATAGCCTAATGTACAACATCAAGCATAAGCATTCGCTCTTGCTATAGCCTAATGTACAACATCAAGCATAAGCATTCGCTCTTGCTATAGCCTAATGTACAACATCAAGCATAAGCATTCGCTCTTGCTATAGCCTAATGTACAACATCAAGCATAAGCATTCGCTCTTGCTATAGCCTAATGTACAACATCAAGCATAAGCATTCGCTCTTGCTATAGCCTAATGTACAACATCAAGCATAAGCATTCGCTCTTGCTATAGCCTAATGTACAACATCAAGCATAAGCATTCGCTCTTGCTATAGCCTAATGTACAACATCAAGCATAAGCATTCGCTCTTGCTATAGCCTAATGTACAACATCAAGCATAAGCATTCGCTCTTGCTATAGCCTAATGTACAACATCAAGCATAAGCATTCGCTCTTGCTATAGCCTAATGTACAACATCAAGCATAAGCATTCGCTCTTGCTATAGCCTAATGTACAACATCAAGCATAAGCATTCGCTCTTGCTATAGCCTAATGTACAACATCAAGCATAAGCATTCGCTCTTGCTATAGCCTAATGTACAACATCAAGCATAAGCATTCGCTCTTGCTATAGCCTAATGTACAACATCAAGCATAAGCATTCGCTCTTGCTATAGCCTAATGTACAACATCAAGCATAAGCATTCGCTCTTGCTATAGCCTAATGTACAACATCAAGCATAAGCATTCGCTCTTGCTATAGCCTAATGTACAACATCAAGCATAAGCATTCGCTCTTGCTATAGCCTAATGTACAACATCAAGCATAAGCATTCGCTCTTGCTATAGCCTAATGTACAACATCAAGCATAAGCATTCGCTCTTGCTATAGCCTAATGTACAACATCAAGCATAAGCATTCGCTCTTGCTATAGCCTAATGTACAACATCAAGCATAAGCATTCGCTCTTGCTATAGCCTAATGTACAACATCAAGCATAAGCATTCGCTCTTGCTATAGCCTAATGTACAACATCAAGCATAAGCATTCGCTCTTGCTATAGCCTAATGTACAACATCAAGCATAAGCATTCGCTCTTGCTATAGCCTAATGTACAACATCAAGCATAAGCATTCGCTCTTGCTATAGCCTAATGTACAACATCAAGCATAAGCATTCGCTCTTGCTATAGCCTAATGTACAACATCAAGCATAAGCATTCCCACTCTTGCTATAGCCTAATGTACAACATCAAGCATAAGCATTCGCTCTTGCTATAGCCTAATGTACAACATCAAGCATAAGCATTCGCTCTTGCTATAGCCTAATGTACAACATCAAGCATAAGCATTCGCTCTTGCTATAGCCTAATGTACAACATCAAGCATAAGCATTCGCTCTTGCTATAGCCTAATGTACAACATCAAGCATAAGCATTCGCTCTTGCTATAGCCTAATGTACAACATCAAGCATAAGCATTCGCTCTTGCTATAGCCTCATGTTCAACATCAAGCATAAGCATTCGCTCTTGCTATAGCCTAATGTACAACATGAAGCATAAGCATTCGCTCTTGCTATAGCCTAATGTACAACATCAAGCATAAGCATTCGCTCTTGCTATAGCCTAATGTACAACATCGCATAAGCATTCGCTATTGCTATAGCCTAATGTACAACATCAAGCATAAGCATTCGCTCTTGCTATAGCCTAATGTACAACATCAAGCATAAGCATTCGCTCTTGCTATAGCCTAATGTACAACATCAAGCATAAGCATTCGCTCTTGCTATAGCCTAATGTACAACATCAAGCATAAGCATTCGCTCTTGCTATAGCCTAATGTACAACATCAAGCATAAGCATTCGCTCTTGCTATAGCCTAATGTACAACATCAAGCATAAGCATTCGCTCTTGCTATAGCCTAATGTACAACATCAAGCATAAGCATTCGCTCTTGCTATAGCCTAATGTACAACATCAAGCATAAGCATTCGCTCTTGCTATAGCCTAATGTACAACATCAAGCATAAGCATTCGCTCTTGCTATAGCCTAATGTACAACATCAAGCATAAGCATTCGCTCTTGCTATAGCCTAATGTACAACATCAAGCATAAGCATTCGCTCTTGCTATAGCCTAATGTACAACATCAAGCATAAGCATTCGCTCTTGCTATAGCCTAATGTACAACATCAAGCATAAGCATTCGCTCTTGCTATAGCCTAATGTACAACATCAAGCATAAGCATTCGCTCTTGCTATAGCCTAATGTACAACATCAAGCATAAGCATTCGCTCTTGCTATAGCCTAATGTACAACATCAAGCATAAGCATTCGCTCTTGCTATAGCCTAATGTACAACATCAAGCATAAGCATTCGCTCTTGCTATAGCCTAATGTACAACATCAAGCATAAGCATTCGCTCTTGCTATAGCCTAATGTACAACATCAAGCATAAGCATTCGCTCTTGCTATAGCCTAATGTACAACATCAAGCATAAGCATTCGCTCTTGCTATAGCCTAATGTACAACATCAAGCATAAGCATTCGCTCTTGCTATAGCCTAATGTACAACATCAAGCATAAGCATTCGCTCTTGCTATAGCCTAATGTACAACATCAAGCATAAGCATTCGCTCTTGCTATAGCCTAATGTATGTACAACATCAAGCATAAGCATTCGCTCTTGCTATAGCCTAATGTACAACATCAAGCATAAGCATTCGCTCTTGCTATAGCCTAATGTACAACATCAAGCATAAGCATTCGCTCTTGCTATAGCCTAATGTACAACATCAAGCATAAGCATTCGCTCTTGCTATAGCCTAATGTTCAACATCAAGCATAAGCATTTGCTCTTGCTATAGCCTAATGTACAACATCAAGCATAAGCATTCGCTCTTGCTATAGCCTAATGTACAACATCAAGCATAAGCATTCGCTCTTGCTATAGCCTAATGTACAACATCAAGCATAAGCATTCGCTCTTGCTATAGCCTAATGTACAACATCAAGCATAAGCATTCGCTGTTGCTATAGCCTAATGTACAACATCAAGCATAAGCATTTGCTCTTGCTATAGCCTAATGTACAACATCAAGCATAAGCATTTGCTCTTGTTACAGCCTAATGTACAACATCAAGCATAAGCATTCGCTCTTGCTATAGCCTAATGTACAACATCAAGCATAAGCATTCGCTCTTGCTATAGCCTAATGTACAACATCAAGCATAAGCATTCGCACTTGCTATAGCCTAATGTACAACATCAAGCATAAGCATTCGCTCTTGCTATAGCCTAATGTACAACATCAAGCATAAGCATTCGCTCTTGCTATAGCCTAATGTACAACATCAAGCATAAGCATTCGCTCTTGCTATAGCCTAATGTACAACATCAAGCATAAGCATTCGCTCTTGCTATAGCCTAATGTACAACATCAAGCATAAGCATTCGCTCTTGCTATAGCCTAATGTACAACATCAAGCATAAGCATTCGCTCTTGCTATAGCCTAATGTACAACATCAAGCATAAGCATTCGCTCTTGCTATAGCCTAATGTACAACATCAAGCATAAGCATTCGCTCTTGCTATAGCCTAATGTTACAACATCAAGCATAAGCATTCGCTCTTGCTATAGCCTAATGTACAACATCAAGCATAAGCATTCGCTCTTGCTATAGCCTAATGTACAACATCAAGCATAAGCATTCGCTCTTGCTATAGCCTAATGTACAACATCAAGCATAAGCATTCGCTCTTGCTATAGCCTAATGTACAACATCAAGCATAAGCATTCGCTCTTGCTATAGCCTAATGTAGCACATAAAGCATAAGCATTCGCTCTTGCTATAGCCTAATGTAGAACATCAAGCATAAGCATTCGCTCTTGCTATAGCCTAATGTAGAACATCAAGCATAAGCATTCGCTCTTGCTATAGCCTAATGTACAACATCAAGCATAAGCATTCGCTCTTGCTATAGCCTAATGTACAACATCAAGCATAAGCATTCGCTCTTGCTATAGCCTAATGTACAACATCAAGCATAAGCATTCGCTCTTGCTATAGCCTAATGTACAACATTCAGCATAAGCATTCGCTCTTGCTATAGCCTAATGTTACAACATAAAGCATAAGCATTTGCTCTTGCTATAGCCTAATGTAGAACATCAAGCATAAGCATTCGCTCTTGCTATAGCCTAATGTACAACATCAAGCATAAGCATTTGCTCATGCTATAGCCTAATGTACAACATCAAGCATAAGCATTTGCTCTTGCTATAGCCTAATGTACAACATCAAGCATAAGCATTCGCTCTTGCTATAGCCTAATGTACAACATCAAGCATAAGCATTTCTTCTTGCTATAGCCTAATGCACAACATCAAGCATAAACATTTGCTCTTGCTATAGCCTAATGTACAACATCAAGCATAAGCATTCGCTCTTGCTATAGCCTAATGTACAACATCAAGCATAAGCATTCGCTCTTGCTATAGCCTAATGTACAACATCAAGCATAAGCATTTTTGCTTGCTATAGCCTAATGTACAACATCAAGCATAAGCATTCGCTCTTCCTATAGCGCAATGCAGAACACTAGCATAAGCATTCGCTCTTGTTACAGCTTAATTTACAACATCAAGCATGAGCATTCACTCATGCTATAGTCTAGTCTACAACATGAAGCATGAGCATTCGCTCTTGCTATAGCCTAATAGCCTAATGTACAATGTCAAGCATAAGCATTCGCTCTTGCTATAGTAAAATGTACAACATCAAGCATACTCTTAGGTGTCTAATTGCCGGGGGGGGTCCCAATTAGCGGGGTGGTTGGAGTTGAAAATTAAATACCGGGGTGTCCCAATCTTCTAGATTACTAAACTGAATGATAAAGTAAGTAATTTTGTTTCCTTTTATCTCGTTTTCTGCCAAATTGACAACAAACAACTTTGTTACTTAGGCTTTGATGGAAGCGAAAGCCGGAAGAAAAGGCCAAGGGAATGATCGTCTTTTTGTGAAAAATTTATTTCAAAGTTGGTCTCCTCCCCCACACTCAATTTTTATCTTATTTTGTCTATGCAAGACTGGTATCTATTTACTTTGTGAATTTGAATACTCTGATATGAATTTTCAATACGCGTCCCTTACGCGAAATTGAAAAAAATAATAAGCGGGGGGCCCTAATAAGAGCGCGAGGGTTGGAAGAATTTTCAAAAATTAATTAGCGAGGGGGACGGCAATTAGGCCTCTAAGAGTAAGCATTAGCTCTTGCTATAGCTTAATGTTCAACGTCAAGCATAAGCATTCGTTCTTGCTATAGCCTAATGTACAACATCAAGCATAAGCATTCGCTCTTGCTATAGCCTAATGTTCAACATCAAGCATTAGCATTCGCACTTGCTATAGCCTCTTTTACAGCATTGAGCGTAAGCATTCGCTCTTGCTATAACCTACTGTACAATATCAAGGATAAGCATTCCCTGTTGCTAAAGTCTAATGCACAACATGAAGCATAAGCAATTGCTTTTGCTATAGCCTAATGTTCAACGCCAAGCATAAATATTCGTTCTTGCTATAGCCTAATGTACAACATCAAGCATAAGCATTCGCTCTTGCTATAGCCTAATGCTCAACATCAAGCATTAGCATTCGCACTTGCTATAGCCTCTTGTACAACATCGAGCGTAAGCATTTGCTCTTGCTATAACCTACTGTACAATATCAAGGATAAGCATTCCCTGTTGCTAAAGTCTAATGTACAACATCAAGCAAAAGCATTCGCTCTTGCTATTGCCTAATGTACAACATCCATCATAAAAGTTATCGCTTGCTATAGCCTAGTCTTAGAAGATAAAGCATGAGCACCCACTCTTCATATAGCGCAATGTAGAACACTTAACATAAGCATTTGCTCTTGTTACAGACTAATTTACAACATCAAGCATAAGCATTCGCTCATGCTATAGCATAGTGTACAGCATGAGGCATAAGCATTCGCTCTTGCTATAGCCTAATGTTCAACATCAAGCATAAGAATTTGCACTAGCTATAGCCTCATGTACAACATCAAGCGTAAGCATTCGCCCTTGCTATAGCCTACTGTACAACATCAAGCATAAGCATTCGCACTTGCTATACCCTCGTGTACAACATCGAGCGTAAGCAATGGCTCTTGCTATAGCCTACTGTGCAATATCAAGCATAAGCATTCGCTCTTGCTATAGCCTAATGTACAACATTCACCATAAAAATTCTCGCTTGCTATTGCCTTGTCTTAGCAGATAAAGCATGAGCACCCACTCTTCCTATAGCGCAATGTAGCTAGAACACCAAGCATAAGTATTCGCTCTTGCTACAGCCTAATGCACAACATCAAGCATAAGCATTCGCTCTTGCTATAGCCTAATGTTCAACATCAAGCATAATCGCTCTTGTTACAGCCTAATTCACAACATCAAGCAGAAGCATTCCCTCTTTCTATAACTTACTGATGTTCAACATCAATCATAAGCATTCGACCTTGCTATAGCCTCATGTACAACATCAAGCATAAGTAAACGCACTTGCTATAGCCTCATTTCCAACATTAAGCATAAGCATTTGCTCTTGCTATAGCCTAGTGTACAACATGAAGTATAAGCATTCGCCCTTCCTACAGCCTACTGTACAATATCAAGCATAAGCATTCGCTCTTGCTATAGTCTAATGTACAACATAAAGCATAAGCATTCGCTCTTGCTATAGCCTTATGTACAACATCCACCATGAAAATTCTCGCTTGCTATAGCCTAGTCTTAGAAGATAAAGCATGAGCACCCACTCTTCCTGTAGCGCAATGTAGAACACCAAGCATTAACATTCGCTCTTTCTATAACCTACTGATGTTCAACATCAATCATAAGCATTCGATCTTGCTATAGCCTAATGTACAACATCAAGCATAAGCATTGGCTCTTGTTATAGCCTAATGTACAACATCAGGTATACGCATTCTCTCTTGCTATAGCCTAATGTACAACATCAAGCATAAGCATCGGCTTTTGTTATAGCCTAATGTACAACATCAAGTATAAGCATTCTCTCTTGCTACAACCTCTTGTACAACATTAAGCATAAGCATTCGACCTTGCTATTGCCTAATGTACAACATCAGGTATAAGCATTCTCTCTTGCTATAGCCTAGTGTTAGAAGATAAAGCATGATCACCCACTCTTCCTATAGCGCAATGTAGAACACCAAGCATCAGCATTCGCTCTTGTTACAGCCTAATGTTCAACATCAAGCATAAGAATTTGCACTAGCTATAGCCTCATGTACAACATCGAGCGTAAGCATTTGCCCTTTCTATAGCCTACTGTACAATATCAAGCATAAGCATTCGCTCTTGCTATAGTCCAATGTACAACATGAAGCATAAATTCGCTCTTGCTATAGCCTAATTTACAACATCAAGCCTAAGCATTGGCTCTTGTTATAGCCTCATGTACAACATCAAGCATAAGTAATCGCACTTGCTATAGCCTCATGTCCAACATTAAGCATAAGCATTCGACCTTGCAATAGCCTCATGTACAACATCAAGCGTATGCATTCCCTCTTTCTATAACATAATGTGCAACATCAAACATAAGCATTTGCTCTTGCTATAGCCTAGTGTACAACATGAAGTATAACATTCGCCCTTCCTACAGTCTACTGTACAATATCAAGCATAAGCATTCGCTCTTGCTATAGTCCAATGTACAACATCAAGCATAAGCATTGGCTCTTGTTATAGCCTAATGTACAACATCAGGTATAAGCATTCTCTCTTGCTATAGCCTAGTGTTAGAAGATAAAGCATGAGCACCCACTCTTCCTATAGCGCAATGTAGAACACCAAGCATAAGCATTCGCTCTTGCTACAGCATTCGCTCATGCTATAGCCTAGTGTACAACATGAAGTATAAGCATTCGCACTTGCTATAGCCTCATGTACAACATTCACCATAAAATTCTCGCTTGCTATTGCCTAGTCTTAGCAGATAAAGCATGAGCACCCACTCTTCCTATAGCGCAATGTAGAACGCTTAGCATTAACATTTGCTCTTGTTACAGCCTAATTTACAAAATCAAGCATAAGCATTTGCTCATACTATCGCCTAATGTACAACATGAAGCATAAGCATTCGCTCTTGTTATAGCCTAATGTTCAACATCAAGCATAAGCATTTGCACTTGCTATGGCCTCGTGGCCTACATCGAGCGTAAGCATTCGCCCTTGCTATAGCCTACTGTACAATATCAAGCATAAGCATTCGCTCTAGCTATAGTCTAATGTAGAACACCAAGCATAATCATTCGCTCTTGCTACAGCCTAATGCACAACATCAAGCATAAGAATTTGCTCCTGCTATCGCCTAGTCTTAGCAGATAAAGCATGAGCACCCACTCTTCCTATAGCGCAATGTAGAACACCAAACATAAGCATTCGCTCTTGTTACAGCCTAATTTAGAACATCAAGCATAAGCTTTTGCTCATGCTATAGCCTAGTGTACAACATGAAGCATAAGCATTTGCACTTGCTATAGCCTCGTGTAGAACATTGAGCTTAAGCATTCGCCCTTGCTGTAGCCTACTGAACAATATCAAGCCTAAGCATTTCTTCATGCTACAGCCTAATGCACAACATCAAGCACAAACATTTGCTCTTGCTAAAGCCTACTATACAATGTCAAGCATAAGCCTCCGCTCTTGCTATAGTCTAATGTACAACATCAAGCATCAGCATTCGCTCTTGCTATAGCGTAATCTACAACATCCACCATAAATATTTTTGCTTGCTATAGCCTAGTTATAGCAGATAAAGCATGAGCACCCACTCTTCCTATAGCGCAATGCAGAACACTAAGCATAAGCATTCGCTCTTGTTACAGCTTAATTTACAACAGAGCATTCGCTCTTGCTATAGCCTAATGTTCAACATCAAGCATAAGCTATCGCTCTTGCCATAGGCTACTGTACAATGTCAAGCATAAGCATTCGCTCTTGCTATAGTAAAATGTACAACATCAAGCATACTCTTAGGTGTCTAATCGCCTGGGGGGTCCCAATTAGCGGGGTGGTTGGATTTTTTGTTGAAAATTAAATACCGGGGTGTCCCAATTAGCGGTGGGGTCTAGATTACGAAGAAAGATAAACTGAATGATAAAGTAAGTAATTTTGTTTCATTTTATCTCGTTTTCTGCCAAATTGACAACAAACAACTTTATTACTTAGGCTTTGATGGAAGCGAAAGCCGGAAGAAAAGGCCAAGGGAATTATCGTCTTTTTGTGAAAAATTTATTTCAAAGTTGTTCTCCTCCCCCACACTCAATTTTTATCTTATTTTCTCTATGCAAGACTGGTATCTATTTACTTTGTGAATTTGAATACTCTGATATGAATTTTCAATACGCGTCCCTTACGCGAAATTGAAAAAATTAATAAGCGGGGGGGGGGCTCTAATAAGAGCGCGAGGGTTGGAAGAATTTTCAAAAATTAATTAGCGAGGGGGGACGGCAATTAGGCCTCTAAGAGTAAGCATTAGCTCTTGCTATAGCTTAATGTTCAACGTCAAGCATAAGCATTCGTTCTTGCTATAGCCTAATGTACAACATCAAGCATAAGCATTCGCTCTTGCTATAGCCTAATGTTCAACATCAAGCATTAGCATTCGCACTTGCTATAGCCTCTTGTACAGAATTGAGCGTAAGCATTCGCTCTTGCTATAACCTACTGTACAATATCAAGGATAAGCATTCCCTGTTGCTAAAGTCTAATGTACAACATGAAACATAAGCAATTGCTTTTGCTATAGCCTAATGTTCAACGCCAAGCATAAGCATTCGTTCTTGCTATAGCATAATGTACAACATTAAGCATAAGCATTCACTCTTGCTATAGCCTAATGTTCAACATCAAGCATTAGCATTCGCACTTGCTATAGCCTCTTGTACAACATCGAGCGTAAGCATTTGCTCTTGCTATAACCTACTGTACAATATCAAGGATAAGCATTCCCTGTTGCTAAAGTCTAATGTACAACATCAAGCATAAGAATTCGCTCTTGCTATTGCCTAATGTACAACATCCATCATAAAAGTTATCGCTTGCTATAGCCTAGTCTTAGAAGATAAAGCATGAGCACCCACTCTTCATATAGCGCAATGTAGAACACTTAACATAAGCATTTGCTCTTGTTACAGCCTAATTTACAACATCAAGCATAAGCATTCGCTCATGCTATAGCCTAGTGTACAACATGAAGCATAAGCATTCGCACTTGCTATAGCCTCGTGTACAACATCGAGCGTAAGCAATGGCTCTTGCTATAGCCTACTGTGCAATATCAAGCATAAGCATTCGCTCTTGCTATAGCCTAATGTACAACATTCACCATAAAAATTCTCGCTTGCTATTGCCTTGTCTTAGCAGATAAAGCATGAGCACCCACTCTTCCTATAGCGCAATGTAGCTAGAACACCAAGCATAAGTATTCGCTCTTGCTACAGCCTAATGCACAACATCAAGCATAAGCATTCGCTCTTGCTATAGCCTAATGTTCAACATCAAGCATAATCGCTCTTGTTACAGCCTAATTCACAACATCAAGCAGAAGCATTCCCTCTTTCTATAACTTACTGATGTTCAACATCAATCATAAGCATTCGACCTTGCTATAGCCTCATGTACAACATCAAGCATAAGTAAACGCACTTGCTATAGCCTCATTTCCAACATTAAGCATTGGCATTTGCTCTTGCTATAGCCTAGTGTACAACATGAAGTATAAGCATTCGCCCTTCCTACAGCCTACTGTACAATATCAAGCATAAGCATTCGCTCTTGCTATAGTCTAATGTACAACATAAAGCATAAGCAGTCGCTCTTGCTATAGCCTTATGTACAACATCCACCATGAAAATTCTCGCTTGCTATAGCCTAGTCTTAGAAGATAAAGCATGAGCACCCACTCTTCCTATAGCGCAATGAAGAACACCAAACATAAAAATTCGCTCTTTCTATAACCTACTGATGTTCAACATCAATCATAAGCATTCGATCTTGCTATAGCCTAATGTACAACATCAAGCATAAGCATTGGCTCTTGTTATAGCCTAATGTACAACATCAGGTATACGCATTCTCTCTTGCTATAGCCTAATGTACAACATCAAGCATAAGCATTCGCTCTTGTTATAGCCTAATGTACAACATCAAGTATAAGCATTCTCTCTTGCTATAACCTCATGTACAACATCAAGCATAAGTAATCGCACTTGCTATAGCCTCATGTCCAACATTAAGCATAAGCATTCGACTCTTGCTATTGCCTAATGTACAACATCAGGTATAAGCATTCTCTCTTGCTATAGCCTAGTGTTAGAAGATAAAGCATGAGCACCCACTCTTCCTATAGCGCAATGTAGAACACCAAGCATCAGCATTCGCTCTTGTTACAGCCTAATGTTCAACGTCAAGCATAAGAATTTGCACTAGCTATAGCCTCATGTACAACATCGAGCGTAAGCATTTGCCCTTTCTATAGCCTACTGTACAATATCAAGCATAAGCATTCGCTCTTGCTATAGTCCAATGTACAACATGAAGCATAAGCATTCGCTCTTGCTATAGCCTAATGTTCAACTTAAAGCATATACATTCGCTCATGCTATAGCCTAGTGTACAACATGAAGCATAAGCATTCGCTCTTGCTATAGACTAATGTTCAACATCAAGCATAAGAATTTGCACTAGCTATAGCCTCATGTACAACATCGAGCCTAAGCATTGGCTCTTGTTATAGCCTCATGTACAACATCAAGCATAAGTAATCGCACTTGCTATAGCCTCATGTCCAACATTAAGCATAAGCATTCGACCTTGCAATAGCCTCATGTACAACATCAAGCGTATGCATTCCCTCTTTCTATAACATAATGTGCAACATCAAACATAAGCATTTGCTCTTGCTATAGCCTAGTGTACAACATGAAGTATAAGCATTCGCCTTTCCTACAGCCTACTGTACAATATCAAGCATAAGCATTCGCTCTTGCTATAGTCCAATGTACAACATCAAGCATAAGCATTCGACCTTGCTATTGCCTAATGTACAACATCAGGTATAAGCATTCTCTCTTGCTATAGCCTAGTGTTAGAAGATAAAGCATGAGCACCCACTCTTCCTATAGCGCAATGTAGAACACCAAGCATCAGCATTCGCTCTTGTTACAGCCTAATGTTCAACGTCAAGCATAAGAATTTGCACTAGCTATAGCCTCATGTACAACATCGAGCGTAAGCATTTGCCCTTTCTATAGCCTACTGTACAATATCAAGCATAAGCATTCGCTCTTGCTATAGTCCAATGTACAACATGAAGCATAAGCATTCGCTCTTGCTATAGCCTAATGTTCAAATTAAAGCATATAGATTCGTTCATGCTATAGCCTAGTGTACAACATGAAGCATAAGCATTCGCTCTTGCTATAGCCTAATGTTCAACATCAAGCATAAGACTTTGCACTAGCTATAGCCTCATGTACAACATCGAGCGTAAGCATTTGCCCTTTCTATAGCCTACTGTACAATATCAAGCATAAGCATTCGCTCTTGCTATAGTCCAATGTACAACATGAAGCATAAATTCGCTCTTGCTATAGCCTAATTTACAACATCAAGCCTAAGCATTGGCTCTTGTTATAGCCTCATGTACAACATCAAGCATAAGTAATCGCACTTGCTATAGCCTCATGTCCAACATTAAGCATAAGCATTCGACCTTGCAATAGCCTCATGTACAACATCAAGCGTATGCATTCCCTCTTTCTATAACATAATGTGCAACATCAAACATAAGCATTTGCTCTTGCTATAGCCTAGTGTACAACATGAAGTATAACATTCGCCCTTCCTACAGTCTACTGTACAATATCAAGCATAAGCATTCGCTCTTGCTATAGTCCAATGTACAACATCAAGCATAAGCATTGGCTCTTGTTATAGCCTAATGTACAACATCAGGTATAAGCATTCTCTCTTGCTATAGCCTAGTGTTAGAAGATAAAGCATGAGCACCCACTCTTCCTATAGCGCAATGTAGAACACCAAGCATAAGCATTCGCTCTTGCTACAGCATTCGCTCATGCTATAGCCTAGTGTACAACATGAAGTATAAGCATTCGCACTTGCTATAGCCTCATGTACAACATTCACCATAAAAATTCTCGCTTGCTATTGCCTAGTCTTAGCAGATAAAGCATGAGCACCCACTCTTCCTATAGCGCAATGTAGAACGCTTAGCATTAACATTTGCTCTTGTTACAGCCTAATTTACAAAATCAAGCATAAGCATTTGCTCATACTATCGCCTAGTGTACAACATGAAGCATAAGCATTCGCTCTTGTTATAGCCTAATGTTCAACATCAAGCATAAGCATTTGCACTTGCTATGGCCTCGTGGCCTACATCGAGCGTAAGCATTCGCCCTTGCTATAGCCTACTGTACAATATCAAGCATAAGCATTCGCTCTAGCTATAGTCTAATGTAGAACACCAAGCATAATCATTCGCTCTTGCTACAGCCTAATGCACAACATCAAGCATAAGAATTTGCTCCTGCTATCGCCTAGTCTTAGCAGATAAAGCATGAGCACCCACTCTTCCTATAGCGCAATGTAGAACACCAAACATAAGCATTCGCTCTTGTTACAGCCTAATTTAGAACATCAAGCATAAGCTTTTGCTCATGCTATAGCCTAGTGTACAACATGAAGCATAAGCATTTGCACTTGCTATAGCCTCGTGTAGAACATTGAGCTTAAGCATTCGCCCTTGCTGTAGCCTACTGAACAATATCAAGCCTAAGCATTTCTTCATGCTACAGCCTAATGCACAACATCAAGCACAAACATTTGCTCTTGCTAAAGCCTACTATACAATGTCAAGCATAAGCCTCCGCTCTTGCTATAGTCTAATGTACAACATCAAGCATCAGCATTCGCTCTTGCTATAGCGTAATCTACAACATCCACCATAAATATTTTTGCTTGCTATAGCCTAGTTATAGCAGATAAAGCATGAGCACCCACTCTTCCTATAGCGCAATGCAGAACACTAAGCATAAGCATTCGCTCTTGTTACAGCTTAATTTACAACAGAGCATTCGCTCTTGCTATAGCCTAATGTTCAACATCAAGCATAAGCTATCGCTCTTGCCATAGGCTACTGTACAATGTCAAGCATAAGCATTCGCTCTTGCTATAGTAAAATGTACAACATCAAGCATACTCTTAGGTGTCTAATTGCCTGGGGGGTCCCAATTAGCGGGGTGGTTGGATTTTTTGTTGAAAATTAAATACCGGGGTGTCCCAATTAGCGGTGGGGTCTAGATTACGAAGAAAGATAAACTGAATGATAAAGTAAGTAATTTTGTTTCATTTTATCTCGTTTTCTGCCAAATTGACAACAAACAACTTTATTACTTAGGCTTTGATGGAAGCGAAAGCCGGAAGAAAAGGCCAAGGGAATGATCGTCTTTTTGTGAAAAATTTATTTCAAAGTTGTTCTCCTCCCCCACACTCAATTTTTATCTTATTTTCTCTATGCAAGACTGGTATCTATTTACTTTGTGAATTTGAATACTCTGATATGAATTTTCAATACGCGTCCCTTACGCGAAATTGAAAAATTAATAAGCGGGGGGCTCTAATAAGAGCGCGAGGGTTGGAAGAATTTTCAAAAATTAATTAGCGAGGGGGGACGGCAATTAGGCCTCTAAGAGTAAGCATTAGCTCTTGCTATAGCTTAATGTTCAACGTCAAGCATAAGCATTCGTTCTTGCTATAGCCTAATGTACAACATCAAGCATAAGCATTCGCTCTTGCTATAGCCTAATGTTCAACATCAAGCATTAGCATTCGCACTTGCTATAGCCTCTTGTACAGCATTGAGCGTAAGCATTCGCTCTTGCTATAACCTACTGTACAATATCAAGGATAAGCATTCCCTGTTGCTAAAGTCTAATGTACAACATGAAACATAAGCAATTGCTTTTGCTATAGCCTAATGTTCAACGCCAAGCATAAGCATTCGTTCTTGCTATAGCATAATGTACAACATTAAGCATAAGCATTCACTCTTGCTATAGCCTAATGTTCAACATCAAGCATTAGCATTCGCACTTGCTATAGCCTCTTGTACAACATCGAGCGTAAGCATTTGCTCTTGCTATAACCTACTGTACAATATCAAGGATAAGCATTCCCTGTTGCTAAAGTCTAATGTACAACATCAAGCATAAGAATTCGCTCTTGCTATTGCCTAATGTACAACATCCATCATAAAAGTTATCGCTTGCTATAGCCTAGTCTTAGAAGATAAAGCATGAGCACCCACTCTTCATATAGCGCAATGTAGAACACTTAACATAAGCATTTGCTCTTGTTACAGCCTAATTTACAACATCAAGCATAAGCATTCGCTCATGCTATAGCCTAGTGTACAACATGAAGCATAAGCATTCGCACTTGCTATAGCCTCGTGTACAACATCGAGCGTAAGCAATGGCTCTTGCTATAGCCTACTGTGCAATATCAAGCATAAGCATTCGCTCTTGCTATAGCCTAATGTACAACATTCACCATAAAAATTCTCGCTTGCTATTGCCTTGTCTTAGCAGATAAAGCATGAGCACCCACTCTTCCTATAGCGCAATGTAGCTAGAACACCAAGCATAAGTATTCGCTCTTGCTACAGCCTAATGCACAACATCAAGCATAAGCATTCGCTCTTGCTATAGCCTAATGTTCAACATCAAGCATAATCGCTCTTGTTACAGCCTAATTCACAACATCAAGCAGAAGCATTCCTCTTTCTATAACTTACTGATGTTCAACATCAATCATAAGCATTCGACCTTGCTATAGCCTCATGTACAACATCAAGCATAAGTAAACGCACTTGCTATAGCCTCATTTCCAACATTAAGCATTGGCATTTGCTCTTGCTATAGCCTAGTGTACAACATGAAGTATAAGCATTCGCCCTTCCTACAGCCTACTGTACAATATCAAGCATAAGCATTCGCTCTTGCTATTGTCTAATGTACAACATAAAGCATAAGCAGTCGCTCTTGCTATAGCCTTATGTACAACATCCACCATGAAAATTCTCGCTTGCTATAGCCTAGTCTTAGAAGATAAAGCATGAGCACCCACTCTTCCTATAGCGCAATGAAGAACACCAAACATAAAAATTCGCTCTTTCTATAACCTACTGATGTTCAACATCAATCATAAGCATTCGATCTTGCTATAGCCTAATGTACAACATCAAGCATAAGCATTGGCTCTTGTTATAGCCTAATGTACAACATCAGGTATACGCATTCTCTCTTGCTATAGCCTAATGTACAACATCAAGCATAAGCATCGGCTCTTGTTATAGCCTAATGTACAACATCAAGTATAAGCATTCTCTCTTGCTATAACCTCATGTACAACATCAAGCATAAGTAATCGCACTTGCTATAGCCTCATGTCCAACATTAAGCATAAGCATTCGACCTTGCTATTGCCTAATGTACAACATCAGGTATAAGCATTCTCTCTTGCTATAGCCTAGTGTTAGAAGATAAAGCATGAGCACCCACTCTTCCTATAGCGCAATGTAGAACACCAAGCATCAGCATTCGCTCTTGTTACAGCCTAATGTTCAACGTCAAGCATAAGAATTTGCACTAGCTATAGCCTCATGTACAACATCGAGCGTAAGCATTTGCCCTTTCTATAGCCTACTGTACAATATCAAGCATAAGCATTCGCTCTTGCTATAGTCCAATGTACAACATGAAGCATAAGCATTCGCTCTTGCTATAGCCTAATGTTCAACTTAAAGCATATACATTCGCTCATGCTATAGCCTAGTGTACAACATGAAGCATAAGCATTCGCTCTTGCTATAGACTAATGTTCAACATCAAGCATAAGAATTTGCACTAGCTATAGCCTCATGTACAACATCGAGCCTAAGCATTGGCTCTTGTTATAGCCTCATGTACAACATCAAGCATAAGTAATCGCACTTGCTATAGCCTCATGTCCAACATTAAGCATAAGCATTCGACCTTGCAATAGCCTCATGTACAACATCAAGCGTATGCATTCCCTCTTTCTATAACATAATGTGCAACATCAAACATAAGCATTTGCTCTTGCTATAGCCTAGTGTACAACATGAAGTATAAGCATTCGCCTTTCCTACAGCCTACTGTACAATATCAAGCATAAGCATTCGCTCTTGCTATAGTCCAATGTACAACATCAAGCATAAGCATTGGCTCTTGTTATAGCCTAATGTACAACATCAGGTATAAGCATTCTCTCTTGCTATAGCCTAGTGTTAGAAGATAAAGCATGAGCACCCACTCTTCCTATAGCGCAATGTAGAACACCAAGCATAAGCATTCGCTCTTGCTACAGCCTAATTTACAACATCAAGCATAAGCATTCGCTCATACTATAGCCTAGTGTACAACATGAAGCATAAGCATTCGCACTTGCTATAGCCTCATGTTCAACATTCACCATAAAAATTCTCACTTGCTATTGCCTAGTCTTAGCAGGTAAAGCATGACCACCCACTCTTCCTTTAGCGCAATGTAGCTAGAACACCAAGAATAAGTATTCGCTCTTGCTAGAGCCTAATGCACAACATCAAGCATAAGCATTCGCTCTTGCTATAGCCTAATGTAGAACATCAAGCATAAGCATTGGCTCTTGTTATAGCCAAATGTACAACATCAGGTATAAGCATTCTCTCATGCTATAGCCTAATGTACAACATCAAGCATAAGAGTTGGCTCTTGTTATAGCCTAATGTACAACATCAAGCATAAGCATTCGCTCTTGCTATAGCCTTATGCAGAACATCAAGCATAAGCATTCGCTCTTGCTATAGCCTAATGTACAACATCAAGCATAAGCATTGGCTCTTGTTATAGCCTAATGTACAACATCAGGTATAAGCATTCTCTCATGCTATAGCCTAATGTACAACATCAAGCATAAGAGTTGGCTCTTGTTATAGCCTAATGTTCAACATCAAGCATAAGCATTCGCTCTTGCTTCAGCCAAGTGTACAACATGAAGCATAAGCATTTGCTCTTGCTCTTGTTACAGCCTGTTTTACAACATCAAGCATAAGCCTTCACTCATGCTGTAGGATAGTGTACAACATGAAGCATAAGCATTCGCTCTTGCTATAGCCTAATGTTCAACATCAAGCATAAGAATTTGCACTAGCTATAGCCTCATGTACAACATCGAGCGTAAGCATTTGCCCTTTCTATAGCCTACTGTACAATATCAAGCATAAGCATTCGCTCTTGCTATAGTCCAATGTACAACATGAAGCATAAATTCGCTCTTGCTATAGCCTAATTTACAACATCAAGCCTAAGCATTGGCTCGTGTTATAGCCTCATGTACAACATCAAGCATAAGTAATCGAACTTGCTATAGCCTCATGTCCAACATTAAGCATAAGCATTCGACCTTGCAATAGCCTCATGTACACCATCAAGCGTATGCATTCCCTCTTTCTATAACATAATGTGCAACATCAAACATAAGCATTTGCTCTTGCCATAGCCTAGTGTACAACATGAAGTATAAGCATTCGCCCTTCCTATAGCCTACTGTACAATATCAAGCATAAGCATTCGCTCTTGCTATAGTCCAATTTACAACATCAAGCATAAGCATTGGCTCTTGTTATAGCCTAATGTACAACATCAGGTATAACCATTCTCTCTTGCTATAGCCTAGTGTTAGAAGATAAAGAATGAGCACCCGCTCTTCCTATAGCGCAATGTAGAACACCAAGCATAAGCATTCGCTCTTGCTAGAGCCTAATTTGCAACATCAAGCATAAGCATTCTCTCATGCTATAGCCTAGTGTACAACATGAAGCATAAGCATTCGCACTTGCTATAGCCTCATGTACAACATTCACCATAAAAATTCTCGCTTGCTATTGCCTAGTCTTAGCAGGTAAAGCATGACCACCCACTCTTCCTATAGCGCAATGTAGCTAGAACACCAAGAATAAGTATTCGCTCTTGCTAGAGCCTAATGCACAACATCAAGCATAAGCATTCGCTCTTGCTATAGCCTAATTTACAACATCAAGCATAAGCATTGGCTCTTGTTATAGCCTAATGTACAACATCAAGCATAAGAGTTGGCTCTTGTTATAGCCTAATGTACAATATCAGGTATAAGCATTCCCTCTTTCTATAACATAATGTGCAACATCAAACATAAGCATCTGCTCTTGCTATAGCCTAGTGTACAACATGAAGTATTAGCATTCGCCCTTCCTACAGCCTACTGTACAATATCAAGCATAAGCATTCGCTCTTGCTATAGTCCAATGTACAACATCAAGCATAAGCATTGGCTCTTGTTATAGCCTAATGTACAACATCAGGTATAAGCATTCTCTCTTGCTATAACCTCATGTACAACATCAAGCATAAGTAATCGCACTTCCTATAGCCTCATGTACAACATCAAGCATATGCATTCCCTCTTTCTATAACCTAATGTGCAACATCAACCATAAGCATTCGCTCTTGCTATAGCCTAATGTACAACATGAAGCATTAGAATTTGCTCTTGCTATAGCCTAATGTTCAACATCAAGCATAAGCATTCGCTCTTGCTTCAGCCAAGTGTACAACATGAAGCATAAGCATTTGCTCTCGCTCTTGTTACAGCCTGTTTTACAACATCAAGCATAAGCCTTCACTCATGCTGTAGCCTAGTGTACAACATGAAGCATAAGCATTCGCTCTTGCTATGGTCTAATGTACAACATGAAGCATAAGCACTCGCACTTACTATAGCCTAATGTTCAACATCAAGCATAAGTAATCGCACTTGCTATAGCCTCGTGTTCAACATCAAGCATAAGCATTCGCTCTTGCTATAGCCTAGTGTAGAACATGAAGCATAAGCATTTGCTCTTGCTATAGCCTAATGTTCAATATCCTGCATTAAAATTTTCGCTTGCTATAGCCTAGTCTTAGCAGATAAAGCATGAGCACGCACTCTTCCTATAGCGCAATGTAGAACACCAATAATAAGAATTTGCTCTTGCTACAGCCTACTGTACAATATCAAGAATAAGCACTCGCTCTTGCTAAAGCTTAATGTACAACATGAAGCATAAGCATTTGCGCTTGCAATGGCCTAATGTACAAGATCAAGCATATGCATCCCGTCTTGTTATAGCCTAATAAACCACATCAAGCTTAAGCATTGGCTCTTGCTATAGGCTAATGTAGAAAATTAAGCACAAACATTCGCTTTTGCTATACCCTAATGCACAACATACCTCGTAAGCACTCGCACTCGCACTTATCAAGTATAAGCATTCGCTCTTGCAACAGGCTAATGCACAACATCAAGCACAAGCATTTCCTCTTGCTAAAGCCTGATGTACAACATCCACCATAATAATTTTCGCTTGCTATAGCCTAGTCTTAGCAGATAAAGCATGAGCACCCACTCTTCCTATAGCGCAATGTAGAACACCAAGCATAACCATTCGCTTTAGTTACAGCATAATGTACAAGATCAATCATATGCACCCGTCTTGTTATAGCATAATAAACCACACCAAGCTTAAGCATTGATTCTTGCTATAGCCAAATGTACAACATTAAGCATAAACATTCGCTTTTGCTACAGCCTAATGCACAACTTCAAGCACAAGCATTTGCTCTTGCTATAGCTTACTGTACATTATCAAGCAAAAGCATTCGCCCTTGCTACAGTCTAATGTACAACATCAAGCATAATCATTCGCTCTTGCTACAGCCTAATGTAGCTACAACATCCATCATGAAAAATCTTGCTTGCTATGGCCTAGTCTTAGCAGATAAAGCATGAGCACCAACTCTTCCTATAGCGCAATGTAGAACACCAAGCACAAGCATTTCCTCTTGCTATAGCCTATGCTTGATATTGCACAGTAGCTATATCAAGAGCCACTGCTTACGCTCGATATTGTACATGAGGCTATAGCAAGTGCGAATGCTTATGCTTGATGTTGAACATTAGACTATAGCAAGAGCGAATGCTTATGCTTGATATAGCACAGTAGGCTATAGCAAGAGCAACTGCTTACGCTCGATGTTGTACATGAGACTATAGCAAGTGTGAATGCTTATGCTTGATGTTGAACATTAGGCTAAAGCAAGAGCGAATGCTTATGCTTGATGTTGTACATTAGGCTACAACAAGAGCCGATGCTTATGCTTGATGTTATACATTAGGCTATAGCAAGAGCGAATGCAAATGCTTAATGTTGTACATTAGGCTATAGCAAGAGCAAATGCTTATGCTTCATGTTGTACACTAGGATATAGCATGGGCGAATGCTTATGCTTAATGTTGTACATTAGGCTTTAGCAAGAGCGAATGCTTATGCTTGATGTTGTACAATAGGCTATAACAAGAGCCAATGCTTATTGTTAATGTTGTACATTAGGCTATAGCAAGAGCGAATGCTTATGCTTGATGTTGTACATTAGGCTATAGCAAGAGCGAATGCTTCTGCTTGATATTGTACAGTAGGCTATAGAAAGAGGAAATGCTTGTGCTTGGTGTTCTACATTGCGCTATAGGAAAAGTTGGTGCTCATGCTTTATCTGCTAATACTAGGCTATAGCAAGCAAGATTTTTTATGGTGGATGTTGTAGCTACATTAGGCTGTAGCAAGAGCGAATGATTATGCTTGATGTTGTACATTAGACTGTAGCAAGAGCCAATGCTTTTGCTTGATATTGTACAGTAGGCTTTAGCAAGAGCAAATGCTTGTGCTTAATGTTGTACATCAGGCCATAGCAAGAGCCAATGCTTAAGCTTCATGTGGTTCATTAGGCTATAACAAGACGGGATGCATATGCTTGATCTTGTACATTAGGCTAATGCAAGCGCGAATGTTTATGCTTCATGTTGTGCATTAGGCTGACTTTACATTTCTCAATTTTTATAACATAATCTCGAATATTATAAATATGAAATGTTTAATATTACTAATGGAGAACCACAACAATATCTTAAGATATAAAGACCACTGTGCCTAACTATGTTCACTGCTATTAATAAAAGAGTCACTATTTTTTCAGGAACATCAGACTCTGGAACACCCAAAATTTCAAAACTGAAATCTTTATCTGTAATTAACAGAACAGGCAACTGCAAAAGAATAAGAAAAAATAAACTTAAGAAACTTTTACACAAGAAAATCAAGGATGAGACTGATGGTCTTGATTTGGTCCATAACTTAAGCGATACTAGATTGACAAAGCCACAAATACGGGTGTTATCAAAGGGTCTTAGCTTCATACCTACCCCTGGACCTACCCGAGAGGAGGAAATACAATTGGCCTACAACCAATTTAAACGACGTATACATCTAAAATGCTTTTACAAAAGCACTAAAAATCCCCTTACTCCGTTCTTTACAAAATCTAATTGGGAACCTCCTATACCGGCTAATGACAATGTCAATGACTTTCTAATAAATATATACTACTAAACAACCTGTCACATTCACTAGTCAAAAGGGGTTACAACCTGAGTCTTATTACTTCGATTTTCGAAAAAGTGAAACAGCTATCTCAGGGCAATCTTATTAGAGATAGGCCTAAACAAGAAAAGAACAAATTACCTTTCATTGTACCATTTAACGTGAACACTACTGGAATAGGTCGGATACTCCAAAGACACTGGCATTATATTAAAGATGATCCTGAACTGACGTATTTGGCTGAGGAGGAACCAGTCGTAGCATTAAAAAGAAACAGAAACATGGGTGACATCTTGGTTAAGACGAAATTTAAATAACAAACACAAACATTAACCCGCCATATTTATTTTGATCCTTAATATAAATTCAATTCAATAATTTTGAAAAAACAATTCACTTTAATGTCCCTTTCTGCTATTAGCTTTACTGAAAAACCAAGCAAGTGCGCATAACGCAGTTTATGATCCTTTTTTTCTCTTTGCGGTTGCTGTTTTTGTGGCTACTTCTTAACATGCGAAGGTGCCTTTTGGCGCTGGGGGTGCCCACAACATCTTCGCGTACTGTCTTAACCCCCGAAACGCAGTTGTGGGTTGGCAGCTGATGATTCGCACAAACAACTTTACTCTACCTTCCATTTGTCTATGCTGTTTGACTGCCGTCATTGATTACAACCTTCGCGCACACCTACGCGCCCTTGCAATATGATCACTCGCTCGAGCGCTATTTCGCCCCATTAGGCACTTTGGTAGCTGTGTGGTGCCCCCGATTCGTTTCGTCACCATTGACTGCGTGTTGTGCGACTACTGGTTTATTTCTTAGTTATTCCTTTATATTATTTCAAATAAATATCAGCAAGAACGAATGCTTATGCTTGGTGTTCTGCATTTCGCTATAGGAAAAGTGGGTGCTCATGCTTCATCTGCTAAGACTAGGCAATAGTAAGGAAGAATTTTTATGGTGAATGTTGTACATTAGGCTATAGCAAGAGCGAATGCTTATGCTTGATGTTGTATATTAGACTATAGCAAGAGCGAAACCTTCTGCTTGATATTGTACAGTAGGCTTTTGCAAGAGGAAATGCTTGTGCTTTGTGTTCTACATTGCGCTATAGGAAGAGTTGGTGCTCATGCTTTATCTGCTAAGACTAGGCCATAGCAAGGAAGATTTTTCATGATGGATGTTGTAGCTACATTAGGCTGTAGCAATGCTTATGCTTGATATTGTACAGTAGGCTACAGCAAGAGACACTACTTACGGCCGATGTTGTACATGAGGCTATAGCAAGTGCGAATGTTTATGCTTGATGTTGTACATTAGGCTATAGCAAGAACGAATGCTTCTGCTTGATATTGTACAGTAGGCTATAGCAAGAGGAAATGCTTGTGCTTGGTGTTCTACATTGTGCTATAGGAAGAGTTGGTGCTCATGCTTTATCTGCTAAGACTAGGCTATAGCAAGCAACAATTTTTATGGTGGATGTTGTAGCTACATTAGGCTGTAGCAATGCTTATGCTTGATATTGTACAGTAGGATACAGCAAGAGACAGTACTTACGACCGATGTTGTACATGAGGCTATAGCAATTGCGAATGCTTATGCTTGATATTAGCATAAGCGTTCGCTCTTGCTATAGCCTAATGTACAAAATTCACCATAAAAATTCCCGCTTGCTATAGCCTAGTCTTTGCAGATGAAGCATAAGCACCCATTTTTCCTATAGCGCCATGTACAACATCAAGTATAAGCATTCTCTCTTGCTTTAGCCTAATGTTCAACATCAAGCATAAGCATTCGCACTTGCTATAGTCTCATGTACAACATCGAGCGTAAGCAGTGGCTCTTGCTATAGCTTACTGTCCTATATCAAGCATAAGCATTCGCTCTTGCTATAGTCTAATGTTCAACATTAAGCATAAGCATTCGCACTTGCTATAGCCTCATGTACAACATTGAGCGTAAGCAGTGGCTCTTGCTATAGCTTAATGTGCAATATCAAGCATAAGCATTCGCCCTTGCTATAGTCTAATGTACAACATCAAGCATAAGGATTAGCTCTTGCTATAGCCTAATGTACAACATTCACGACAAAAATTCCCGCTTGCTATAGCCTAGTCTTTGCAGATGAAGCATAAGCAGCCACTTTTCCTATAGCGCAATGTACAACATGAAGTATAAGCATTCTCTCTTGCTATAGCCTTATGTCCAACATTAAGCATAAGCATTCGACCTTGCTATAGCCTCATGTACAACATCAAGCATAAGTAATCGCACTTGCTATAGCCTCATGTTCAACATCAAGCATAAGCATTAGCTCTTGCTATAGCCTAGTGTACAACATGAAGCATAAGCAATTGCTCTTGCTATAGCCTAATGTTCAATATCAAGCATAAACATTCGCTCCTGCCATAGGCTACTGTACAATATCAAGCATAAGCATTCGCTCTTGCTATAGCATAATGTAAAACATCAAGCATAAGCATTTGCTCTTGCTATAGCCTAATCTACAACATCCACCATAAACATTTTCGCTTGCTATACCCTAGTGTTAGCAGATAAAGCATGAGCATCAACTTTTCCTATAGTGCAATGTAGAACACCAAGCACAAGCATTTCCTCTTTCTATAGCCTACTGTACAATATAAAGCAGAAGCATTCGCTCTTGCTACACTCTTAGAAATAAAGGTTTTTGAAAGGTTCTTCGATATGCCAAAAGGTTTTTCAAGTTCTAGGGTTTTTCTCTACAACCTTTAAGAGTTTTTGAAATGGAAAAGGGTTTTTGAATCATAATTTAGGGTTTTTCAGATTAAAATTTTTGTGAAAAACCCATAAGGGTTTTTAAACCGATATAATGGAAGGCTCTTTAAAAAATGCCTAAGGGTTTTCTATCATCTAGGGGATGTTTACGCCTTTCTAAAAAACATGCTTGCTCTGAAAAACCATGAAAGGTTTTTCAGGAAATGATATAATTTAATGATGCTTAAAAACCCCTACCCTTCACACTCAGAGTGCAACTCTGCCTCGCCCTGATCTGATCTGGGCCTGGTCTCCCTAGTTTGAAGAAAACCATTTGTCAACTGCAAAGTCGGGCATCGGCTTATGGTTCTATGCATGCCGCAGCGGTGTTTCAGCCAAAATAGCCACATTTTTACTTCCAAGGGATGGGTCTGAGTGACGCAGCAAGTTCGTTGATCATCATTCATCAAGCCATCGGAATTATGTCAATTCACAAACTATTGCCGGTTATCGTCAGGGACCAGGAGAAGAAAATCGAAACAATAATTGTACGTTGCGAGTATTGAGTAATGTTTTTCTGCCGCACCCCACAGCTTGGCTTGAACTGAATTCTTCGAAATTGAATAACGTTCAATAATTGAAGTATAACTGTTATACTAAATGTTGAGGCGGACAAACAAATTTCAAGTTTAATTTTTCAAAAATGCTCTTGTGTTTTACCAGCCCCTGCCACAGCCCACAAAGGTCCTGCGGACCATCATTTTGAAATAATTTTAAACCTGAAAACATTGCAGTAGGTATAACGTTGCACATTAATTACGAATGCTGCACATGAATTGTTTCTGAAAACTTATTTTCCCCTTTCCCGTCTGGACATTGAGGAAATAGTTGCTGTAGTTCATAGCACTACTTTCTTGCAGAAAATATCTATGGAATAGAAGTAAAAGACAACCAACTTAATTCATAATTTTTTATATCTTTTAATATCATAAATATCATAATTTATTAATTCCAGGGGGACTGGACAGTCAGGCTATCTGATCAAACTTATTATCAAAAAACTTATTGCAAGTCTTTTTTTATTTTAACTGACAGGCAACTTGTTTACTCTTGACACTCTTCACTGCGTAACACACCCTTCTTAACTGATTTGAATATTTTGGCAAGTGCCCTATTGAGCAAAATTTGCAGGGACCTGCATTTGTAGCCTGTCCGTCCCTGATTAATTTGTTGCAGAAAAGAAGTAAATGCAATAAATCTGTTCATGAATGACAAAACCAGACTGACAAGTTATCAAGAATAACTAATTTTCCACTCCACTGTTTAATTTTTGTTCTGTTTTTTAGATGCAATTTGTCTAATGTCATTGGGTAAACCAGCAAGAATTGGCTCAGAAGAACCAAATGATTTGGAATTGCATGATACATTATAAGTTCCTTGAAATCTTAGCCAGGCATGTATCAAGACCACCAATACATTAATTCTAGTGGATATATTCAAAAGAACATTCACACAACTGGTTTCTCAGACATTAATTTTAACTTAAAAGTCTGTTACACAAAAGATCTGATAGAATCCTTGACAATCAGGTGTTGAAAGCTCAATGGTGTAACTTTCCTATTCAGGTAGTGAGAGGCTGTAAATTTTAGTGTTTTAGCATATGAAACATACATTGATTTGCAATTAAGGTTTGGGCAAAATATTGTTATGGTGCCTACAGCCTTAAAGCTTGATTGCACTATATTATGATGTTACCAAAGATATAACAAAACTCTTTCAACAAAATACCACAGTTTGCAAATCAATAAAAGTGGGGTACACCAAAATTCAAGATTTTGTTAACATTCTTTTGGTATTTTATTCTACTTTCCCCTTGACCACAGGGGCCAGAAGCATGGGGCAGTTGCCCCTTTTCCTTATCAAAATTACCAAATTGGTTATTAATTGAATTTAAAATTGTTACTGTTTTGCCCCAAATCTACTGCTTATGCCCCCACCGTGTGTACATATTTAACAAGCCAAAAATACATAATTTGATTTTAAAAAAGAATTTCAGTAATTTTGTTTTATATTTTTGAGCCTGTTTAACTTTTGATTGTTCATGATTTTTTAACATATTCTACTATCAATTTAGCTGCAAAAAATCTTAGTTTTTATAATCAGTTAACTTGGATATTCTTGCATCTTTGCAACTCCCAAGTTTCCCCTACTCTCATGTTCAAATTTTGAGTGCTAAATATTTCTTAGCATTTCTTGAATAACTTTATCAGTCACATATTCATTTGATCAGAAAGATTTCTTCAACCTTTTATAGGGATGGTATAATTTAAGATTCAAGATCCAAGATTCAAGATCTAAGATCCAAGAAATTAAGATCTGAGATATTAAGATCAGAGATATTGAGATCCGAGATATTAAGATCCGAGATATTAAGATCCGAGAAATTATTTCTGGGATCTTAATTTCTCAGATCTTAATTTCTCCGATCTTAATATCTCGGATCTTAATTTCTTGGATCTTAATATCTCAGTTCTTAATTTCTCGGATCTTAGTATCTTGGATCTTAATTTCTCAGATATTGGATCTTAGATCTTGAATCTTAAATTATGCCATCCCCCTTTTATTGTGTGTACACGCCTTTTTTTATAAGGAACCACTTTATAAGGAACCTACATGTAGAAGGCCCGAAAATTTAAAGAACTTATACTACTAAAGAGAAAATCATTAAGGAACTTTTGAATGTTGAATACTTTTATCACTGCAAATAATCAAGAATTAGAAAGCCGGTTCCATTCATTTGCAGTCGAAAATCACATGAATTGTACGTTCAGCATGTATCAAATGTTTCTTTGAGTAGTCTTGAGCTTTGCTCACATGCAAATGTCTCTCTTTATTGTTGAGACCACTGTTTGTGCAGTTAAAAGTAAGGAACTATTAAGGAACTTTTGGAACTACAATTGCCTCAAAAGAGGCCCAGAAATAAGGAACTTTAAGAACTAGGCCTTGAGGTAGGTTCTATATAAAAAAAGCGTGTATTTGTTGAGTGCTTATAGCTTGCCAGTTTGTCTGTGTGTGCGTGTCGCTGGGTTTCCGGGAAAATTGCCAAACTCAGAGCCCTCCGATTTAACATTCATAGAGCATTTATCCTCGGTTTAACATCAAAATTGGTCCCATTTACCCTCAGAAAGAACCCAGAAAGAAACAGGTGATGATAGAAGTCCACACGTGAGCTTTTCGTTAACGTTCATTTCAGCCTTAGAAATGTGTGAAGCACCGGGCCTAGCGCCACACCAAAATAACTAAGAGCGGCAAAGAAAAATAAAGCAATTTTATGTAAATGTTGCTAATACGATGAAATGTAAGGTTTTTCAAAATGCAGGGTTTGTTTTTGAATAAAGTATAATAAAAAGCAATATAGAATGAAGAAAGAAAAAGAATGTATGGAGCATGGCAGACTGCTGCTCCGTGGGCGTTGGTCAGCGGACGTGCAAACATGTTGAGCTTAAAAGAGGAAGGGTTTTTCAAGGGGTTTTTCAAAAAACCCTTTAAAAAAAGTAATGAGCAAGGGGCCTAGCGCCAAACCAAAATAACTAAGAACGGCAAAGAAAAATAAGGCAATTTTGTGTAAATGTTGCTAATAAGATGAAATGTAAGGTTTTTCAAAAATGCAAGTTTGTTTTTGAAAAAAGTATAATAAAAAACAATATAGAGAGAACGCAAAGAGCACGGCTCCGCGGGCGCTGGTCAGCGGACGTGCAAACACGCTGAAAAAGACCAAGGGTTTTTCAAAGGGTTTTTCAAAAAACCCTTCCTGCCAGATGCTATGATTGGTCAAATTTACCCGCCTTTTTCTGGTACCACGCAAAATCTGCCTGCTGATTGGAGGAAATTTATGTGAGGCAACAGTTTGGCAGTGCAGCTCGAGATATTGCGTTCAGGAACTTAGGAGGACAAGAACCAAAGAAAGCAAAGGAACTTTTAAGAAGATCTTATTGTAAGTATCTCATAAATAGATATAAATTACTTTGAACTGCGCTTAATAGTCTAAATGAAATGCGCTTGAGAACTCAAAGATGAAATTTGCGATGAAAGAAAGAGTGAAAAATAGCGCTAAGCATTATCTTTTTTCACCCTTCCAACGTTTCTCAACAAACTCATTTGACTTGTTAAGAAAACTTAAAAAGGCTGTAGGATGAGAGTATTCCTACCGAAACGCTATAGAAACGCTTCTCTATTTGTTTCTCTTTCTGGAGGTAGAGTAGATAAGTATTTTCAGCTTTAAGAGTTTTTCACGAATGTTAACTTTGCGGGAAGTTTCTGTTTGCGGGAAGTTGCGGGAATAACTTTGCGGTTTGAAAGCCCGGTCGTAACTTTCAAGCAACTGTTATGAACGTATTTATCAAACATTATAGCTCCAGTAATGCTATATACTATTCATCCATAATTAAACAAACTTTGGTCGAATTTGAGTCAAACAAAAATCACAACTTAGCAATCCAGGGAGGTGCCAGACTGGTGCTTAGGATTTCTTCCTGGGTATATACACTTGCTTATACTTATCTATCGTTGTTTTCTAGGTGTACACGTGTTTTTCTTATACGAATATAAGAAAAAACGTGTACACCTTTATAAGAGACACCAGGCTGAAATTTCGGTCAAAACTTCTTGCTATATTTGAGATACACACAAGAAAAGTTCACCGTCCTCAAGCCCTTGCCAGTAAATGCATTTTTTTAAACATGTTTTTGAGAGGGGAAGTGGGTGATGGGGTGATAAATTGGTGAAAAATCATTTAAAAAATAAGAAACAGGGAGGCTGAAATCAAAGTCTGAAAAGCGTGTATCTAGCTGAAAAAGATTAAAAGTATCTGCTCAGTGAGACATTTTTTTAAAATCAAGCTTAGAAAGCATGCCAGAATAGGTAATATTAGAAATATAAGAAACTACCAGGTGATATGGGTAGTAAAGGGCAAGTGAAAGTTTCGTACATTTATTCTCATACCTGGATAACAACAATTAAGTTACTCACCTTGACTTTTTTGTATTTTTATATTTCAAACATTAATGAAGATTGAGAAATTGGCTAAGAATGAGAAAGTTGCCTGTTGCTTGATAGTTGTTGTTTCTTCCACAACTGCTGAACTTGCCCCTAATTTAGAGAAATTTTCAACTCTAAGTGACACCATGCTGAATTCATACTTCAAATTCATTTACTTATTGAAGAAAAATTCAAAGAACAACCAAGAAGTGAAAATTTCAAAACAAACTTTCAAAGATTTTAAGTTGTGCTTTTTAGCTTTCGAACTTTTGGATATTCCCGCTCGCGTTTCTATGGAAATGATTCGTCAGTTTCCAAAACGAGGTAGCCAACGCAGGAGCGTGATCGTGGGGTACTGTAATAGAAGGGTCTGTGAACGGTATATACCTCAACGTTATTTCTTTTCAAAAAACAATCGAAAACAATGACAAAACGTGATGCACAAAGTTATAAAACGACTGTTGTACGAAACTTCCTCCGCTTGGAAAAAAGCAATTTCCTTTGAAAGGAGTAATGGCGTTTGTACATAAATACATTTGTAATCTTCGGGCCCTCAACCATTCAAAATATTGTTTCATTGCAGAGCATTTAGCAATAGTAGTTTTTCATTATTTCTAATAATGAGGGGTACTTGGGGGATGCCAATACGAAATACTGCACAAAAAATCGCCAAATATCGCAAAATTGCTAAGAACCAGAGACGGACTGGTCGCCCGGGGGCCTTCCATGTTTGAAGGATCAAAACATGATGTGGGGGTTTTCAGCAAACCGGAGGAAACAGACCTAGATACCTAGGAATCAGGAATGTTGTAACAAAAGATAGGAATTTCTATTCTCTATATGCACAATGAAAACAATGGTTTCATTGAATCACTGAGTTCCCTATTGTTCTGCCTCTGTACTCAGCCTCATAAACGAATTTAATGAATAGCTCCCGCCCTGCTGTACTGAAGCGCGTTTCTTTTTTTGAACGAAGCCTTTTCTGCCCAGAAAGTGCAAGCCGTATTATTCTAAATGTTTTTACCACAGTTGCAGCCTGCCAAAGAAAACAAGGACTGCTGGTCGCTGGTCAGATAGTTCCTATCCAATCAAAATTCAGAGTTCTTCTGCGCGTTTGTTCGCAAATTATTTGTCCATTTTGGCCAATGAAATGCTGGACTTTGGATTTTTATACTCTTGTTTACTACAGTCATTACATCGCATGCAATAGCATCGCTTTTTAGCCTGTTACTAACAAGTTTTTCATCAATTTAAATTGATGTACCTTTCATGGCATTTTTCAAAAAACAAGATACACCAATTTATGTCAGGGTTGCAGAATTTGCTACCGTAGTTGCGAAATCTCAAGATGCAGGAGCTAAGAAAATTTCGAAAGTTGTTGCCATAAAAATTGCAGCGAATTCTTCAAAATTTGCAGATAAAGAGCTTTCAACAATTGAGACAATGTTGTCATAATCATTTATAAAATATTTTACAGAATGAAGTAAAAATATTACAGATAGAGATAACAGCACAGTAGCTTCAAAAAAACTTAACAAACATGCAAATATTTCAATTAGATTTGTGTGAAATACTAATGAACAATTCTTGAACTTTAGGCTAAAGATGGATGCAAAAGGCTGGGATACTGAACAAGTCATTCAGTGGCTTGCGAGTTGTGGCTTCCAAGAAGAGGAGGCTATATTTCGTGGTAGGCTTTATAAATCATAATGATTTTTAAATGTCCCCACTGTTCGTTGGTCAAATGCACCGTTCTTAAGTACATTCAGCATCTATGTTTACTGCACCCTTTGCAAAACGTTAAGTGTGGTTTAAATGGATGCCAGAAAGTTCTTGCAAATCCAAAAAGCTATAGAAATCACATTTATAGGAAGCATAAAGAACTCATCGGTTCCTCCAAATGTTTGCAAGACCAAACCAATCATGAAAATGAACCAGTCATGGAAAGTGATCTGCAAGAAGCATTTGAAGAGGCATCAGAAGAAAGACTCTCTGACATTCCACCAGAAGATATACCAAACACCGAACAAATTTCAATTGAGGAGCTGCTTCAAGACTGCCAGGAACATTTTGCAATGTACTTGCTTAAATTGCAAGAAGAGCACATTCTTCCCCAAGTCGTGCAAGAAAATATCGCCGAAGAAACGAAATATCTGATAAAACTTGTCACAAAAAAGCATGGAGAAATAATGACATTCCATCTCCAAAAAGCAGGTCTGAATTTCAACGATGACGATGATATCAAAGTGCTGTTGTCAGATGAGGAAATTTTTAGTTGGTTTCTAGACCAACTACACTCGAAACACTTGCTCAAAAAATTCTGTATCGAAAATTTTAATATGATTGAACCAAAGGAAATAACCGTCAAAAGCAACGAGAACAGCTCTCAGCATTCGATGCAGTATGTCTCCATAAAAGCAATTCTGAAGAATATCCTCGGAAAAGAATCCTTCACCAGGTTTTAAATGAGAGGAAAGTAGAGTCTGGGGATGTTCTCCACGACTACCACGACGGAAACATTTTCAAAAAACATCAGCTGTTTCAAAAGGAACCCACTGTGCTGCGCATCAATGCTTACTGTGATGAGTTTGAAGTGTGTAATCCTCTTGGTTCTAAAAAAAGAAACATAAATTATTGGCAGTTTGTTTTTCCCTCGGAAATCTCCATGCAAAACACAGATCTCAACTAAAAAATATTTTCCTAACAGTTCTGGTAAAGTATTCAGCTTTAAAAGATGGAGTAACATATTCGGAGCTAATGAAGCCATTCCTTAACAAATTAAAGGAGCTATCAGAAACAGGAATTACCATAAATACCGAAAACGGACAAACATGCAAATTTTTCGGTGGTCTTGCAACCATCTCAGCAGACAACCTATCAGCACATTCATTGGCTGGATTCAACCAGTGCTTCAGCTCCGGACGAATTTGCAGGTTCTGCATGACAACCTATGAAAATATGAGAACAATGTTTTCAGAGAAGGAATTCGTTCTACGAACGGAAGAAATAAATGACTATCATGTGAGAGAAGTAGAGAAAGACAGCAAGAACAGCAAAGCATATGGAATAGTTTGGAAATGTCCTTTTAAAAGTTTATCTTACTTCGATGTCTCAACTGGATTCCCTCCAGATGTAATGCATGATATTCTTGAAGGCATTGCTCCAGTACTTCTGTGCCAAATATTTCGGGAGCAAATAGAAAGTAAGAGTTTATCAGTTAGTCAGATAAACTATGAGATTTCAACATTTCGTTTTGGGAGAAACGACGCAAAAAGTAAGCCACAGAAACTGCCAAACACTTTCATGCAAAACTCTGGTTTGAGTGGTAGTGCTTCAGAGAAATGGCGTCTGCTACGGCTTCTCCCAATAATCCTTGGCCATTTGATGAATAAGGAATTCGAAAGCTGGGATATATATCTTCAGTTTAGAGAAATCACTGACATGCTCTTTGCTCCAGTGGTACAAAAGTCCTGGCTGCCTTATCTTGAAGAGCTTATAGAAAAGTTTTTAAAAGGATTTGCCATGCGTTTTCCTGATAGGTTCACACCAAAAATGCATTTTTTGGTGCATTATCCACGAATGATGGTAGACTATGGTCCACTCAGAAACCTTTGGTGCATGAGATTCGAAGCCAAACATCAGTACTTCAAACGTGTTGCAAACACAACCTGCAACTTTCAAAATATGGCCAGTAGTCTTTCCAAACGACATCAGTTTTGCCAATGTCTTGATTTCAGTAAAGGCCTGATAGATGAAGGAGATCATCCACAAACTCAGTGCTGTGAAGTCAAAGTAAAAAGCTTGCCATCACCTTTGATCACTGAAATACAAAAAATAACAGAATTTAGTGAGCAAGAAGATGCTTTGTCGACAAAACAACTTAAATCTGGCATTGTGAAGTACCAAGTAGATGATATCTTCATCCTTGGGGCAATTTCTGAAGACACAATTCCTATTTTTCTACGAGTCATTCAAATAATAAAGATATGTGCAATGTGGCTAATCTGTGGCCGGTTATATGCCCCAATCTGCTTTGACAAGCAAACTCATTCATTTAAAGTACGAGACACAAAAGAATGGATTGCGATGCAGCCAGGAGTGGAGATAGATTACCCTGCACTTGACCTATACGAAAGCACCCTTGGAGAGATGCATGTTATACTCAAACACCGTCCTTGCTTTAATTAACAATAAAAATTAAAAAAAAAATGGAAAAAAAACTTCATTACCGATAAAAACTATAAGAATAAAAAATTATAATAAAATAGAAATAAAAAGTTCAATAAAGACAAAACTAGAAAAAACTTTGAAACCATTTATTAAGCACCATAAACTGACTAAAACATAAACTAAAATAAACTAAGAATCAACAAAGAATGATAGCAATAAGTGAAATGAGAGAAATTTGATTTCATAGCTGAAGAGATTGATGGTGAAACACTTCTTGGGCTTACAGAGCAAATGGTCAAAGAGATTTTTAAAACAATGAAAAAGCAAGTGTCCTTCATAAAACAACTCGACAAATTGAAAGCTGGAAACAGGTATGTCCAATCTTTTTCAACAAAATATTTTATTCATTGTCTTATCAACATATCAAATTCAACTTTAGTATACTACCAATAACTCAAACTTCCTAGGTACAACTGGTTCCAGCAAACCAATGCAGCAATATTACGGACATTGTATTACACATGATAGTCATCACCATCTCTGAATATCAGGCAATGGGAAATGTGGTTTCTATCTTATTTACTGCATAGGTCGATGGAAAGATGGAAACATTAACCTAAACATTAACCAAAACATAAACCAGACTGATGAGGAAGCGTATAATTTTTGGCATTCAATCTCTAGAATTTGTGGCTCCGAAATTGGATTTAGTGCAACTTTTGGTGTTATTCAACAAGTTTTTCTGGGATAGCATACAAAACTTGATTGACACACGGAGTTGATAGAAGTGAATGAATACTTTCTTTGAGAAGTCTGTTTTTCCAATATTACTGAGCTAGGATAGCGTTATTTTCCATTAAAACAAAAAATACTGTATAGGGTTATTTCAATCTTATTTTTAGCTCAAATGATCATTGTGAAAAAGTTGAGAATAACAATGAACAAATTGAAAATGTACAGACTCAGGGAAACACATCTGGCTGGCCTATCCCTTTCAAGCTGCCTAAATTTCCAAAGCAAGTGGAGGATGCATTGGCAAGGCATGATATTAACATAAAAAAAGGGAAGACCACTCTTAGGAGCCAATTGATCAATACCTTTGTTGACACAATGCTAAAATACGTCAAGTAAGATCAATTTCAAAAATTTGTTTTTTTTTGTTTTTACTTTTGGCAATACTATATCAACTTTTCCAAGACACTTGACGAATACGTACATGAAATTTTTTGGCAGTGGAGGGCTATGTGGCTGATCAAATAGTCCAGGAGTTCAGATGGTGATGGTAGCAAAAACTTAAAATGTTTTGTTTTTGTAAACTCAATTTTGAAATTTATTCCAAAGTTCTGTCCTAAAAGGTATTCTACAAAGCTAAGGGAGTGTACATTCAATTTGAAAGAATGTTGATTGGTGCTTTACATAACATTCAGTTTAGTGTTCAGGAACAGAAACAGAAGTGATCAGAAACTTATTTTTCTACTTACAGGTACCCTACTGGCAGGCAGTATGATCAAGTGTGTGTTGCCATGATCACCAAGTATCCGTTCTTAACAGAAAAATCTGGATTTGGTTCAAGTTTTGTAAGTTTTCTCACAAAAACACTTTTCGTATTCAAGTTGAATTCTATATAAAGAGTTTTTGGTAACATTGTTTGTTTAAATGGATGTCAATATGCACCTGCTTGGACATCTTACACAAGAGCCAATAAGATATTCCTAAAATGTTTTTTGAGTTTTGCTTTGAGGCTTTTGCTGTTAAATGATTTCCAATTTCTTTTGTACATTTGAAATGATATAATCATCAATCCCATGGCCTGGGGATGTGCCACACAGACTTTACAAACCCTCCTACTTAGAATGTTGAAACAAACCCTCTATTATCAGAAATAATAGGCAATATCTGAGGGTAACAAGACTGTACCTGACTGTTTGAGCTGTTAGTGCTTTTCTTACAAGACCTTCCAGGCCTTAATACTGCTTGAAATTGTACTACAAACATTTTCAACCTGACTTTAGCACTTTTTTTACTCAAAATTTTCTATTTTCTTTTAATTTCCCAACCTTTTCTGTGGGGTTTGGGTTAAAACAAAACTGAGGATTTCAGGACCAAAAACCTATGGGTGGCACACACCCATACCCAAATAAAATCAAGTACACATCACCACCCCCCAACCATATGTCAGGGCAGCAAAGTTTTCTGCTACTAATAAAATACCAACCACATTACCTGACAATGACCTCTCCTATATGTCTGCATTCTTCAGGATGTCCTTAAAGAGAGCCTAAAAGGAAGATTTAAAAGAGAGAGATATCAACTCACAGATAACTCTGAAGTTATAAAATTCAAACAAAAGTTTGGAAAAACTGGCAGTGGAAGAAAGCGCAAGGCTGAAGCAGAGGATGAGGAGTTGAAAAGAGCTGGGAGGAGCTTAGGTGTCATGGTAAGAATTCAAAAACAGCAAGAATGAAATTTTATACAAAGATTTAAAAAGAGAGTTGACTAAATATCATTATGGTAATTTTGCATAAACCTTTATATTACTAGGATATTGAAAATGGTGAGGACGAAGAGAGCATCCGCATTCACATGAGGACAATTATGGAAGAATGCTCCAAAATGAAATGTAATAGATTGCTTTTGCAAGAAAAGATGCAGAAAACGTTGCATCATCGAACAGAGATGTTAAAAGGAAAGCCAACATTGGAAGTCCTTAATAGCTTCCCATGCCTGAAGCAAGTAATTATGGTAAGAACGACTACAAAATAATATTTCCTATTCAGAAAGGAAAATAAATAAAAAAATCAATGAAATAGATACATATATTATTACCTTTTTGCAAAGATGTTAGTGTCAGTTTTTCTAAACAGATCTTCCAAGATACCAAATTACGGTTCAAAATGGACCTTGGAAAGATATCAATGCAAATTCAAAAGTATAAAGAAGAAATAATCAAGCAAGCTCCAGAGACCAACTGGAAAAGCTGGATCTTGGAGCAGATAACAATCTACAAAGGACACCAAGAATTCGGTATGGGAACATTCCTCTTTAAAACTAGGGAAATTTCACCACACCTGACCTGACCTAGTATAATTCCAATCAGCTATTGTCAGTCCAGCCTGTTGCAAGTATCAGGTTAAAATATTTGGCACTTTTTCTGTTTATTTGTTTTCAACTAAAGACGGTAGCAGCGGTGGCATGTATCTAGATTTCAAATAAAAGTTTTTGTAATTTTTGGATGTTCATATAGATTGAAATTGGGTTTGAAATTGGCCATTATGCTTTAGATACAAGACTAATCACCAACACAATAGAAATAACTTAATGATTCCAGGCACGTGGCACTGATAGTCAGGAGTCTGGTCTTGTGGTTGCCACACTAGTATTTTCCATTATTGATGATGGACCTGTTTAAGTTGTCTTCTTATCGACCATAAGCCACTATAATTTGTTTTACTTCTTCTTGTGCATTATTCGATTTCTATTGATATCTATATTACCATTTCGAAAATATTGATTAATATAGAGTATCTGTATTTTATCAATTTTATCTCTCATCCCGCAGAGATGATCCTTGAAGATGACAGCTTCAGCTCTGATGAGGACCTTCGGACGTATGCAGCTGC
Organism: Chrysaora quinquecirrha; assembly: GCA_014526335.1. Classification (NCBI taxonomy): domain Eukaryota; kingdom Metazoa; phylum Cnidaria; class Scyphozoa; order Semaeostomeae; family Pelagiidae; genus Chrysaora; species Chrysaora quinquecirrha. The sequence goes on from JACTAT010000050.1 coordinate 418,986, forward strand.
ATTACTGATGCCTTCTCTCGTCCAAGAACGGCCGGAAAACCTTTATAAAGTAAATAAGGTAGGAAATTACCTTGATAACTCACAATGTTCTACTTTTTGTCTTCAAGAAAGGATCTCTTTCTTCGCCTTCTTCGCAGTTTTCCATAAGTAACGAATTCCAAAAACGAAACGTGCTCTGCTGCAGGTGCATGCTCGATTCAATTCACTGTGATTGCTGTTGTTGTTGTTGTTTAGGGCAGTACAAGAGGAAGAGACAGCCTCGTTTATTTTATACCAATTATCGTGAAATCAATACCCTTATTTATACCAATTTTTAGAAAATTAAGACCCATGTTTATACCAAAATCATGAAAAACGATACCCTTTGGGTTGGCATGTCCCTAGTACCCAAAATATACTTAGTACCGCCCCCATGGGTATTTTCCAGGCGACATGTCTTCATACATGTCTCTCTGTGCATTGAGCCAGGGTTGGTATATTGGCATTTTTAATACCAAATTTCAGGTTTTTGGCATTTTTTGATTGTCCGCTGGCATGAAAATTGTGCTTTGGCATCATGGCATTTTTTTGGCATTATTTTTTCAAAGACCTAACTATAAAAAAAGTTTAAACCTTAACGGGAAAAAACTTTACGGTAGTTTGTTTTCTTTCCTGTGTGTGAGTGAAGTCATTGAAATATGAACACATTCTATTATTGTTGAAAATTGTTTGTTGAAGGCAGATATTTCCATGTGATGATCAGTTTCCTTTTGTGCGCAATCACGAGAGTTATTTAGTGTTGACAGACGCTGACCTTGTTTTACTTGATATCATATTGACTGATCAATTATTTCCTTTCCATTCATTTGACAAGTTGAAAGACAATGTTTATTTGCGGCAATTACAACTCTGCTCACACCCATTACCGAGCCCATTACGTCAACATTTCTGTTGCTAATGATCATTGCATCATCTATTCAAATGTAGCTTAGATGCAATGCTTGACGTCATAAGTTGACTATTTTTATGGAAGTAGTGACTAATACTTAGTATTTTCCTTACAGGAACCCAAAGGACCGTTTCCGGTAGTAACTATAAAAACATTTGGAGGAAATCTATTCAGCAAAGATACGGAGGTGATGATGGACGGTTTGAAGGTAACAGAAAACCTGAACAATGTGGTTGACGCTCTGGCTTGCCTCATTGGCATTTATTATATATATGATGTATGCTACCCGAAAGAACTAACCAATTCATTGAAATTTGTGGACACTGTCTTGCTTGACAGAAAACAAAAGCTCAAGACAAAATTACTAAGAGTAGCTGAAAGAATTTCAGGTAGCGAATAGATTTTGAGTTTCGAGTCAGGGCACCTCAAATTTTTTTAATAGACCTTTTCATAGAGGTCTCGGTCGGTATTTAAAATATCTGTAGAAACGTGGGGAACAAAGTGCAGTTACTAGGTTTAATGCTTTCTTGATCAGATAAACAGGGACGTGAATCCTGTCTTTCACATCCAAAAAGTGAATTTTAAGTGAAATTCGCTGCACTATCTCTCCTGAAACGACTGAAACCCAGGATGCTGCGCGCTGAGAGGGTTCCCTTACTCAAGATTTCTACCATCTTGCAGGCAAATGTCGAGCCGACCCGACCCAGATTTCTTTTAAAAGGTCTATTATCCATTTAGAAATAAGTTTCTTGCTGTTTGTTATAATGTCAACACTTTGAGGCTTCGAGTAAGCGAGCCGAAGGGAAACCATACAAGGAAAGTAAAAAAATCAATGTTTCTTTTTAATCATGCCCATAGACGCTTTTGGTATCTTCAACCAAAAGAACTGAGCAATAAAATTTAAACAACACTTGCTTTTTTGTGTATGAAATTGTATGAAATTTTACACGTTGTTGCGAAAATTTGATTTCCGACATTAGCAGAAAATTGACAATTCTTGCTCAAAACATAATCGGTTTGGATACAAACGGGCAGTTCTTTTGCTTTTGCTGATCAATGTTTTGCAAATATTTATACTGCTTTCACACTGAAACTTCAAAACCAGCTTTATTTAAACCAGCTTGGATTTCCACTAATCAGATCGATTCGATTTGTCGAACTAACCAATCAGAACGCAGCAGTTGCAAAACTGGTTTTATCTTAACCGTTTTAACTTGCTGTGTGAAAGCAGTATTAGAGATCAATGACCACTGCTGGTTTTTAGGTGCAACAAAGTAGTTGATATTTTATTGTTTACATAATTAAATTGTTGTATATTAGGTTTTTAAATATAGTGTTAGTTGAAGAGATTTTGTACATATGTACATTAACATTTTAAAATTAGTTTCAATACTAGCTCATGCCCGTCTCTGACCACCGCCTCAGAGTGACCTCCGCCCCAAGGAACTCGGCCTCAAGGACCTCTGCCTCACAAACCTCTTGTCTCTCCACTTAGCTCCAAGTTTCTTATATTTAGTCCCCGGTCCTAGTCCAAGGTCCCTTTTGCTAGTGTCAATCCCAGTTCTGTTCCTCTGTTTTAGTCCAAGGTCCTTAGTCCACAATGATGTTCCTAAGTTTCAAATTAAATAGTGTACAGTAGTTGTTCTTGTCTATCGTCTGTTTCTTAAATGGTCATGAAATAATTGATGGTTTCTATCCCATTCCTTGGTCCTGTTTGTTAGTCTTGTTATTGTTCAGATCTGCAATCCCTTTCTTTGGTCCTGTTCTTCAGTCCTGAATTTACCCATGGTCCTCAGTCCCGTTCCTTAGTCCTCTTTCTCAGTCCTTAAATTACCCATGGTCTTTAGTCCTATTCCTTAGTCCTCTTCCTCAGTCCTGAAATTACCCATGTTCTTCAGTCCCGTTCCTTAGTCCTCTTCCTCAGTTCTGAAATTACCCATGGTCTTCAGTCCCGTTCCTTAGTCCTCTTCCTCAGTCCTGAAATTACCCATGGTCTTCAGTCCCGTTCCTTAGTCCTCTTCCTAGTCCTGAAATTACCAATGGTCTTCAGTCCTGTTCCTTAGTCCTCTTCCTAGTCCTGAAATTACCTATGGTCTTCAGTTCCGCTCCTTAGTCCTCTTTCTCAGTCCTGAAATTACCCATGGTCTTTAGTCCTATTCCTTAGTCCTCTTCCTCAGTCCTGAAATTACCCATGTTCATCAGTCCCGTTCCTTAGTCCTCTTCCTCAGTCCTGAAATTACCCATGGTCTTCAGTCCCGTTCCTTTGTCCTCTTCCTCAGTCCTGAAATTACCCATGGTCTTCAGTCCCGTTCCTTAGTCCTCTTCCTCAGCCCTGAAATTCCCCATGGCCTTCAGTCCCGCTCCTTAGTCCTCTTCCTCAGTCCTGAAATTACCCATGGTCTTCAGTCCCGTTCCTTGGTCCTGTTCCTCAGCCCTAAAATTACCCATGGTCTTCAGTCCCGTTCCTTAGTCCTCTTCCTCAGCCCCGAAATTACCCATTGTCTTCAGTCCCGTTCCTTAGTCCTCTTCCTCAGTCCTGAAATTACCCATGGTCTTCAGTCCCGTTCCTTAGTCCTCTTCCTCAGTCCTGAAATTATTCATGGTCTTCAGTCTTATTCTTTAGTCCTGTTCCTCAGTCTTGTCCTTGTGGTAGTTGATCTTTCTCAGTACTGTTTAATACTGCATAGTCAGATACTGCTATCCAGCCAGCTTATAGTTCAGGATGACATTCGGTTTTTTTGGCTTTCGAATGCACTCCTCACAACGGTTTTCAAAAGGGTTTTTGTTTTGCTTTGAATGAAACGCAATTCTGAATAAGCTATTGAAATCAGGTAATGGCATTCTGTTTGAATTGAAAGGGGTAAAGGCAGTGACACAATGCGATTCAAGCCGGTTGACTGAACTTCCCTGTAAACATCAACCTAAAATCGTTTTAGATCTAGAAACAATGTTATTTCCCATTAAATAATGCAGGTAAACATGAAATTTAGTAGATATATTCAGTCAGCTTCGTTACTTGTAGTCATCGTCAAGAAGTAAGAAGAATTTAGCATACAGTTAGCCAGTAATCCACATCTGGGGTGTAGACAAAAGATTCTAATTGGGAAAGACAATGCCTTGTGACAAAAGAAGGGGTGTTTTCCCCGTTTACCCCAGGAACGGTAGCAGTTAGTAAAGATTTGGCAAGCGATGGCTTAACTTCAGAACGGGTTGCAGAGAAGGGTGCAGGTTTCAGAAGCGTAACGTAAATGGCAAAAAAGTTGATACTCGACAAAAATATCGCCATGACTACTACGAAATTAGTATATAAGATATTGTCATGCATAGGTTTATTGAATTTTTAATCTTTACATTTAAAATCTCGATGTGCTTAGGCAGCTTCTTTTTAGCGTCATTTAATGAATACGTTTGACATGCATGAAGTTCTTGCACAATTATTCTATTTCATTTATTTCATTTCTATCCTATTTTGCTGTGCATCGTTAAAACCGCTGTACGGTTTTGGTACCGAATGATGGTTTTTCAAAAAACCTTTTATTAAGGTTTTTCCCAAAAACCTTTCCACGGGGTTTTTCAAAAGCTTTGAAAAGGTTCGAAATATGTATGATTTTCTAAGAACCCTAAACGGTTTTTCACAGAGGAAAAAGGGTTTTTCAAAAAACCTTTTAATAAGGTTTTTCCCAAAAACCTTTCCACGGGGTTTTTCAAAAGTCTTGAAAAGGTTTCAGATGTGCAAATTCCAACAACCTTTAAAGGTTTTTCACGGAGAGAAAAGGTTTTTCAAAAAACCTTTCAATAAGGTTTTTGGCAAGAACCCTTCGATAGGGTTTTTCAAAAGCCTTGAAAAGGTTCAAAATATGTATGATTTTGAAAAACTTTTAAAGGTTTTGTGAAACACCTTTATTTCTTAGAGTGTATAGCCTAATGTACAACATCAAGCATAAGCATTCGCTCTTGCTAGAGCCTAATGTACAACATTAACCATAAGCATTGGCTCTTGTTATAGCCTATTATACAACATCAAGCATAAGCATTCGCACTTGCTATAGTCTCATGTACAACATCGAGCGTAAGCAGTGGCTCTTGCTATAGCCTACTGTGCTATATCAAGCATAAGCATTCGCTCTTGCTATAGTCCAATGTTCAACATCAAGCATAAGCATTCGCACTTACTATAGCCTCATGTACAACATAGAGCGTAAGCAGTGGCTCTTGCTATAGCCTACTGTGCAATATCAAGCATAAGCATTCGCTCTTGCTATAGTCTAATGTACAACATCAAGCATAAGCATTCACTCTTGCTATAGCCTAATGTACAACATTGACCATAAATATCCCGCTTGCTATAGCCTAGTCTTTGCAGATGAAGCATAAGCACCCACTTTTCATATAGCGCAATGTACAACATCAAATAAAAGCATTTTCTCTTGCTATAGCCTTATGTCCAACATAAAGCATAAGCATTCGACCTTGCTATAGCCTCATGTACAACATCAAGCATAAGTAATAGCACTTGCTATAGCCTCAGGTTCAACATTAAGGATAAGCATTCGCTCTTGCTATAGCCTAGTGTACAACATGAAGCATAAGCATTTGCTCTTGCTATAGCCTATTGTTCAATATCAAGCATAAGCATTCGCTCTTGCTAGAGTCTAATGTACAACATCAAGCATAAGCATTCGCTCTTGCTATAGCCTAATCTAGAACATCCACCATAAACATTTTGGCTTGCTATAGCCTAGTCTTCGCAGATAAAGCATGAGCATCCACTCTTCCTATAGCGCAATGTAGAACACTTAGCATAAGCATTTGCTCCTGTTAAAGCCAAATTTACAACATCAAGCATAAGCATTTGCTCATGCTATCGCCTATTGTACAACATTAAGCATATGCATTTGCTCTTGCTAAAGCCTAATTTTCAACATCAAGCATAAGCATTTGCACTTGCTATAGCCTCATGTACAGCATCGAGCGTAAGCAGTGGCTCTTGCTGTAGCCTACTGTGCAATATCAAGCATAAGCATTCGCCCTTGCTATAGTCTAATGTACAACATCAAGCATAAGCAATAGCTCTTGCTATAGCCTAATGTACAACATGCACGATAAAAATTCCCGCTTGCTATAGCCTAGTCTTTGCAGATGAAGCATAAGCACCCACTTTTCCTACAGCGCAATGTACAACATGAAGTATAAGCAATCTCTCTTGCTATAGCCTTATGTCCAACAATAAGCATAAGCATTCGACCTTGCTATAGCCTCATGTACAACATTAAGCATAAGCAATCGCACTTGCTATAGCCTCATGTTCAACATCAAGCATAAGCATTCGCTCTTGCTATAGCCTAGTGTACAACATGAAGCATAAGCATTCGCTCATGCTATCACCTAGTGTTCAACATCAAGCATAAGCATTCGCTTTTGCTATAGCCTAATTTTCAACATCGAGCGTAAGCAGTGTCTCTTGCTATAGCCTACTGTAAAATATGAAGCATAGTCTATTGTACAACATCAAGCATAAGCATTCGCTCTTGCTATAGCCTAATGTACAACATTGAGTATAAAAATTCTCGCTTGCTATTGCCTTGTGTTAGCAGATAAAGCATGAGCACCCACTCTTCCTATAGCGCAATGTAGAACACCAAGCATAAGCATTCACTCTTGCTACAGCCTAATGCACAACATCAAGCACAAGCATTTGTTCTTGCTAAAGCCTAGTGTACAATATCAAGCATAAGCATTTGCTCTTGATAAAGCTTAATGTACAACATGAAGCATAAGCATTCGCTCTTGCAATAGCCTTAATGTACAAGATCAAGCATATGCACCCCGTCTTGTTATAGCCTAATGAACCACATCAAGCTTAAGCATTGGCTCTTGCTATAGCCTGATGTACAACATTAAGCATAAACATTCGCTTTTGCTACAGCCTAATTCACAACATCAAGCACAAGCATTTGCTCTTGCTATAGCTTACTGTACTTTATCAAGCAAAAGCATTTGTTCTTGCTATAGTCTAATGTACAACATCAAGCATAATAATTAGCTTTTGATACAGCCTAATGTAGCTACAACATCCACCATAAAAACTCTTGCTTGCTATAGCCTAGTCTTAGCAGATAAAGCATGAACACCAACTCTTCCTATAGCGCAATGTAGAACACCAAGCACAAGCATTTCCTCTTGCTATAGCCTACTGTACAATATCAAGCAGAAGCATTCGCTCTTGCTATAGCCTAATGTACAACATCAAGCATAAGCATTCGCTCTTTCTATAGCCAAATGTACAACATTAACCATAAGCATTGGCTCTTGTTATAGCCTATTGTACAACATCAAGCATAAGCATTTGTTCTTGATAAAGCCTAATGTACAACATTAAAAATAAGCATTTGCTCATGCTATATCCTAGTGTACAGCATGAAGCATAAGCATTCACTCTTGCTATAGCATAATGTACAACATTAAGCATAAGCATTCGCACATGCTATATCCTAGTTTACAACATGAAGGATAAGCATTTGCTCTTGCTATAGCCTAATGTTCTACATCAAGCATAAGCATTCGCTCTTGCTATAGCCTAATGTACAACATCAAGCATAAGCATCGGCTCTTGTTGTAGCCTAATGTACAACATCAAGCATAAGCATTCGCTCTTGCTATAGCCTAATGTTCAACATCAAGCATAAGCATTCGCACTTGCTATAGCCTCATGTACAACATCGAGCGTAAGCAGTGGCTCTTGCTATAGCCTACTGTGCTATATCAAGCATAAGCATTCGCTCTTGCTATAGTCTAATGTACAACACCGAGCGTAAGCAGTGGCTCTTGCTATAGCCTACTGTGCTATATGAAGCATAAGCATTCGCTCTTGCTATAGTCTAATGTTCAACAACAAGCATAAGCATTCGCACTTGCTATAGCCTCATGTACAACATCGAGCGTAAGCAGTGGCTCTTCCTATAGTCTAATGTACAAAATCAAACATAAACATTCGCTCTTGCTATAGCCTAATGTACAACATTCACCATAAAAATTCTCGCTTGCTATTGCCTCACAGTAAAACACATCGTCCCCAAACATTATGGACAATAGCTTTTATCGTCCATAAAAAGAGGACACACTTCAGACCATAAATCGTCCCTAAATCATCCATAAATCATCCCTAATTTGTCCATAAATCGTCACGAGTATTTAGGATTATTTATCCCTAAAGTTTAGGTACCTTGACAATAAAAACACATTCGTTGTCTCCAATTCGTCCATAAATTGTCCCTAAATTTTTCTAGCTGCTGACATTGTTTAGGGACGTTGTCCCCAAATCGATATACGCATATTTAGGGGCATTTACCCAAAATTTTTGGCAAAATAATGCGCGATATTCCGCGGTAAAAAATTCTTATCCTGCAAAAAAAGAGCGCAAGCTCATAGCTATTGATGAAAAACCCCTAGAAAAATTTAATGTGTGAAGGAACGAATAAGGAACATCAATTTCAAACAGCTTTCATACAATGTTATTAACATTAAAAAATATTACACAACTGATATAAAAAGCTAATAACATTAAAATTATTAAACACAACTTAAACAAAATTTATAATATTAAAAATTATCACACAACTTTCATACAAAGTTTTAAAGATTACCTTACATGTAATTAGTTTACGTTTCCAAATTTCTAATTTTTTTCAGGACAGCATCACGGTATTGGAGAGTGCTGTAAATTTCTGCTGAAGCTATACTCTCTCCAATACAGCACACACTGGAGCCTGAAACTGACTATAGTGCATGTTGAATAAAAAGCACACTGTAGAACTGTTATCTTTGAAGTATGTTTTTCCTTTACAAGGGCAAGGACCGCATTCTCATTTGCTGCCTTGACAACATCATCTACTTCTGATGCAGTTGATTTTTTCGATCTTTTTGCATGAATGTAGAAGTCTAATGACTTTAAATCGTCAACTAAAATATTGAATAATTAGGCTATTAATAAATCTAGCAATAAGACAGCCAAGCATCAAAGGAACCCCAAAAATCATACATTATTTATCCAAGTTCAGTGCCCAGTTTTTAATCAATCTCTTAAAATGCAGATATGTAATAAAATGCAATGTTTTCATCACATGAAAAGAAATTACAGTTAAAATAAGTTAAATTGGAAAATGGGTTTTCAATCTAATAACTATATATGGTTTGAAACAGGATGTTAGGAGGCCAAGTTGGCAGGTAAAACCAAAGTTACTTCATTTTGAAATCAAAGAAAATTGAAAATAAAGAAAATAAAGAATTTGTATAATATAATTATATGTATATATCAATTTCCTTACCACTGGTCATTGATGTAGCATCCATCAGTTTTCCGTATGCCAAATCAAACTGGGCAGCATTGGGATACATGGGATGAAACTCGCTTTCGATCTGAAAAAGATATTTTACCAATTTCATCATTGCAAATACAGTGAATTCACACAATTGCCATTTCTTGACCTTGAGAAGCAGAATTATTATGCCATGTCAATCACATCATAAAGTTCCTGCCTTTAGACAACGTCTTTTTGGTAAAATCTACTTGAATGCATTCCAATTTGGAAAACTAATACAAAAGAAAAAGGCCAAAAACTAGGTCACAAAAATATATTAAAAATGAGATGTTTGATACCTTATCTTTATTGGACAGCAAATTGTATTCGTTTAAAATGTCATTTGATGTTGGAGCTGATGATCCACTTTTTTCAACCCATTCTCTTCTTTTTTTAAAGGTAGCAGCCATTTGCTCCTCTGCTTCAGGGCAATTCCCAATCATGTTTTTCATCTGTTCAACTTAAAAGGCCAGTAAAATACAACATAAGCAGAGAAATGAAAATATAACTTTGAGAAAGAGACCAACAAAATAACATATGTCAGTAAAGGTGACATTGCCAAGGTGAAGCTAGATGATAGAGGAGACCTAGACACAACAGCAACTCGAATGTATAGTACAGAACGGTGATTTTATGGCCCATCTGAATAATGCTAACATAATGTCGCAAAGGTTTTCAAATTTATTGACAAATTTCTAACATCAAGGAAAGCCCTGTTTGAAAAGCACTTGATGATTTCCAGATAAATATGTGAAATGTTTTAAGTTACTTAATGCATACCTGCTTTCTCATGCAAATCTTCCCCACTGGATTCAGAACATGCACTGTCATTTGGGCTAAGCTTCACTCTTTTCTTCTGAACCCGTTGAGCAGTAGGTGGGTTTAGTTTACGGTTCATGTATTCCAGAGCTTTAAGAATACTGCCTCCTTGTCTGGGCTTGCGATGAAATAAGGATGACTAGAGGGTAAATAAAGAAAAGCTCTCAAACCATGTTGAAATTGTGGCAAATATTTGGTGACAAAACCTCAAGCTGTTATAAAAGCAACAAGACAAAAATTTGCCATTTTACTTACAAAGCCATCATCACTATCTCGCATATCTGGAAAAACTGCTATAAGATGCTGAGCCAACTCTTTTTTTCTTGAGGCTGATGGATAGCTACAGAAATAAAGCAAGCGTGAATGTTTTCTCCTAAGGAACTGCTTTACTCTTCTTAGGAGATAATGAAAATTTACTCACAATTCATTTGGTTTCCCTTTGTTTTGCTGTCTATTAACATCATACCAGGGGTGTGGTGGGAATTTAGATGGGCCGGGAAAATCCAGATTTTAGGGGCCCAATAGGCCTATAATTTTTTTTAAGTAACACAATCAATGTTAACAAGTATATAAGAAAAAATAGTAATCCTTGACGTTCAAATGAATAAACCATGCAAATGGCTCCTCGTCTGCGAATGGCTCTTTGCTCATTATTGTTCTATTTCTTAATATCCTTCTCCAAAGGTCCACCATTCCGTGGTAACAAAGGAGAGTGCGAGAGAAATATGCCGGAGAAGGACTTTGAGAAATAGACTTGGAGCAAGTCTATGGAGCCACAAAAGGGCGATAGAGCTCTATCTTTCAGCTTTATAATCTTACAATCACAATCTTATTTTATTGAACTTAGAAATGAACTGTATAGAAAGCTAGGTAGAAGTCGTCATTTGTCTACAAATCCAGCAGCCATGGAAGATGGGACATAACAAAATAGCAACAGAACAAAAGAGGACGATCCAAATAGCATTAAATTTTGAAACAACGAAAATACTTAAGTGGGACATCCGATACTAAGGCTTCAATTACTTTTATCAATCTTGAGACTGAGATGAAATGAAAAATAGAAAAACGAGGCTAAGGAGCCAAGCGCAAGAACTACCATCGAGAGGGGGGAGTAGAGGGTAACTATGCCAGAGCTGGAACCCCACTAGAATGCTAAAGGAGATCAGAAATATTTTCAAAATAAAAAAAAAAAACTAGAATTAAGGGGCCCACCAGAAGAATTTAGAGGAGCCTACCGGGAAATTTCCCGAGTCCCGGTGGGCTACCACGCCCCTGCATCATACAGATGTGCACAATGTGCCCTGCAGATCAGTTTTTTTACATTTGCTGGCATTTCTGCACCATCTTTATATTTTTTAACATCCCCATCACTGAGGTAGTTCTTCAACAATCTTTCACTGTCATAAACAATTCCCTAGGAAGGAATAGCAATAATAAGGATCTATTGTTAAATAAAGATAAGCGTACAAATATTACAAACACAATACAGGCATTAAGACACAAACATTATACATGAAAGAGGGATTAAGACAAAGTAGATACTGAAATCGTGAACAAACTCACAGCTTGATATGAGACAACATTATTTCCAATATCTGATACGTCTGAACCAAACCTTGCATTCCTTTCATTCTGAAAGAAGAAAGAATTGTTTGTAAGTAATCTGATATATCCCAATTTTATTTCATATGAAAACACACTTCGGCTTCCTAGGCTAATTGTTTCTTATTATTACATGCCTGTTTCTTATTTTTGGATACTTAATCTTACAAACATCATCCCATACTGTTGTCAAAACACACATCAACATGTTTTTGGACAGTTTCTGCAAGCCTATTTTAGTTTACAAAAGTGCACACTAAGGGCTGAGCTCGGTAAAGCGAAAAGCGGTATGGGGCGTCATGTTTAACTTGCAGAATTATACATGGGCTACGAACCCATCTGCAGGACCAGGACCATGAATGGACACAGGCCTTAGAGGAGACTTTACACACAGCTTTAACCAACTGATGCATACATTGAAAATGGTGATACAACTTACCATGGCGATCGCAATAGCCCGTGCCATTTTCATTACATTTTCGTTTTCAAATTGAGCTTGTTCTTCGCCTGTTAAAGAAAAATGAAAGTTTACAGAAACGGGGTAGGCCGTCAAGTCAAGGCCTAACTATGGCTAGGTATTGAAAAGGTAGGAATAACCACAGCCTTCTCTGAAATCGACAACGATAACTTATTCAAACTTTAAATTAATGCACCATTAAAAACTTTAGGATGACCATGATGAGTTCTTGGGGTTGATAACAGCAGAGATCCATGTCTAAATCTTGAAGCTAAGAGACCGTCGTCATCAGAGATATCAACGTCTTCCTCTGGCCCAAGACGAGCAGGTGAAGGTGAATCAGGTGAATTTGATTGAGGAACCTCTGCCAGCTGCAGCTCGTCCATGAAGGTCCTATTTGACCTTTCAACTGTACTGGATTCGAGATTATAGCATTGACTAATAGCTGCCCTTAGCATTGTTCCAGTATTCATGATGAAGATTGAAGACCTTGGCGAAAGATATACACGGTCAGGAAGGTTGCAGGAATGTTGTGAAAAGAAAGACACAACCCACACAGCGCGAGTTCAACGACAACCGCTTTCTACATTCACACCCCTAAGCCAATCAAAAGCGGTAAAATTTGCGTGCACAGAATACAGGGGGCCAGAAAGTATTTAATTTGTTTTTGTTGCCGTGGCAATTTGTTGTTGTTGGCATCAATAACACAAATCATTACAGACAAATGAAGTAGTAAAATGGAAGCGGGATCACAATCATTGCAAAAACTAATAAAGACAAAATGCAAATACTGCTCAAGATTTTTCTCTGCAATATCAATCAGAGGTTTCATGGTTCATCTTCGCAACACCCTTCAGATGGGACTTATGGGCAATGAAAAAAGACAGCCATTGGTAATCTTTCTTTACCTATGTTTATTAGACTAAATAAGGCACAATATTGTACGCAATTTTTATAAGAAAATGCTTTATAAGAAACCCACTAGTATAAAATTTCCGATTTGGCAAATTACAATAGGTTCTTTGTTCTTTTGTTTCTTAAAACAATAGAAAATTTAAGAACCTTTGACTAGTAAGGCTTTAGCTAGATTTTCATATAAAAAATACGTGTATTTAATATAAAGCACGCCTCTGTTAATTCCATACCTTATTATATCCTTTACAAAATTCCACAGAAATGCGGATCATGCCCTTATCAAGCAACTGTAAGCAGAACATTTCGCAGGCACTTACAACAATGCCATAGCTGTGATGAGAAAAACGAAGCTTTACAAATCACAAGTGCAGGTGGGTAGAGAATCTTTTACATTTTATAGTCGGGTCTTTTACATTTTAAGACAATTCTTACTTATCTAAATCCTGAAGAAATTCTCAATCAAAGGTACCCGTAGAGGTATGTCATGGACTTGGATATCCATGATAGGACTATGGATATGGCTTCACTAGCTGGTCCCATTGGAAATGGGAGTCTTGGGGGTTGATGAAGTACAAGCAGATGACAATATTGGTGATAGAGAACCTCAACTTGTTTCCTACAATAATTGCCCCACAGATGTCAATGCAGAATCTGAAGTTGCTGATTTCATAAATTATTGTAAGTGACATCAAGATAAAATATTCGGGTCACAAATATAAATTTATTTCATCAGGCGAGCATATTTCTTTGGTCAATCAGCTGCAGTAAATAGATTTATTGTGCAGGGCAAAAACCAGGCAATAATGCCCAATTTTCCTAGTTAAGGGTTCAGACATTAATTGGTAACATGGGGCTCTAGTTAGCAAATGCAAGCCTGTATAACCTATCATGACAGCAGTTTAATCTTTTGCTGGTATTTTTTATGAGTTTGGTCACACTCGATGACATATAATGATCATATACCCTACAATTTTAGCACCACCCAGACTGGAAGACATGTTAAATGATGAATCTTCTTCACCAAGTGACTTTGCATTAAAGTAAGTTGACAGAATTTATTCAAGTAAAAAAAATTTTTTTTCAAATTTTTGGGTGGGGGCTTATATATATTTTATTACAAAAACTCTGTAGCTTCAGAGTGTTTTGGATAGAATAGATTAGAAGTTAATGATACTGTGCAACACTTAGTACCATTCAACAGCCTGTAGATGGTTATAGGCTATTGAAAGTAAAACCTGTCACCACTAGCTTTTTTGATATTTTAATACATCTTACCACCTATTCTTAATAAGTGGTAAGATGTATTGTAGACAAAAAAATTGAAAAGGCCTTAAAATAGTTAAGCTAAATGGTTCCCCATGTGGCTTCTTTGAACAGGGAGGTAAAGACTAATTTGAGGATTTATGGTAAACCTACAGTGTATAGCAACATCTTTAGAGAACACTGTAAGGAATGTTTGATATCTCTTTCTTACTCAATGTTTTCTTTGCAGATTTATTTCAAGACTTTATGCCAACTCAAATATACCAAGAAGCACAATTCAAGGTATTGTGGAAGCAACTGAGGAGCTCCTAAATGAAATTGCTTTCCCCATTCAAGCATCCTTTAGGAAGGTAGAAAATTCCCTCCCTTCAACAATTACTGAATCTCAAGTCTTTGCAGAACTTGGGGAAAAGATCAGCACTGCTGGCAGCATACTTAAAAATATAAAAACAGAGAGACTAAGAAACAAATTTTTTAAAGAAAAAGGATACATTGAGCCTCAGACAATCCATCTTGGCTACCGTAATGAGAATGGAACAGTGAAAGAGGACAATATTCAATATATTCCTATTCTTCAAACAATTGGTATGATTTTAAATAATAAAGATATTTTTGACCTTCTCCCCCAGCAACAAGAAAATGGGGACAAAACTATGCTGTATACATTTTCTGATGCCAAAAGATTCAATTCATCACCATTTTTCAAAAAACATATGGATGCATTGCAGATAGCATTATATTATGACGACTTAGAGGTTGCCAATCCACTAGAATCAAAATCAGCTATTCACAAACTGGAATGTTCTACTTCACATTAGCAAATCTGCCAAATCATTTCAATTCTCATCTAGATAGCATTCATCATGTTGCTGTTGTATATACAAGTGATGTAAAGAACCACGGTTTTAACAAAGTGTTGGAGGTCATTGTGAGTGACATTAAAAAGCTCGAAGAAGGCACTGTTTTTCATCTGTCCCATACAAAGAAAATTATTTATGGAACCCTGGTACTTTTTTTAGGGGACAATCTTGCTGCAAATAGTTTGCTTGGATTCCAAGAAAGTTTTTGTGCCTTGAAATATTGCAGGTTCTGTAAAATGCATAATTCAGATGCTAGATTAGCAACAAAGCAAAATGATCAAATGCTGCGTACCTCTGAATCTTTGAAAACTGATCTGGATAAAAATGATCCCAAGTCTACGGGAGTAAAATTTAATTCAGTTTTGAATTCACTGACTGAATTGAAAGTTACAGAGATCTTTGCCCCAGATGTCATGCATGACATTCTCGAAGGTGCATGCAAGTTTGATGTTGCATTTGTTATAAAACACCTTATTCAAAGCAAAGTTATCACTTTGCAATATTTCAATAATCAATTGGATACTTTCAAATATGAGTAAGTTGAAATCGTTATTTTCTGATAATGTGATGAATGTTTGAATTATTTCCTTTTTATAAACTCTAGATATTTTGATGACCAAAACAATAAGTTTGTTTGTTTATTAAAGCAGACTTGTATCTTTTTTATCATCTCTTTTTTTATTATCTCTTTTTTATTTTTATCTTTTTTAATTAAAAATTTAATAGACTTTACTTTATCATAATTTTTTAGTGTGAGTTAAATTTAAATTTACTTTTTATATTAGCAGTTATTTTAATTTTCTAATTATATATAAATATTTTGTTTGTTCAGAAAAATATCTGCAGCTTTCTAATCAACAACCTCCAGCTAAATGCAGTGTTGATACTGGATCTTCAAAAAATAATCAACTATTCAACAACTGAAACTACAGCTCATACTTAGAACGTTTTTACCCATTACTGACTTATTTTTTCTTAGCGCTGCGGATGTTTGCAACAAGCCAGTGGCAATAGAACAGTGGCATTTAGACAATGACAACATTCGCCAAAGTGCTGCCCAAATGTGGTGCCTTGTGACCATGCTTCCAATATGGATTGGCCATCTCATAGACTCATCTAATGAAGCCTTGGAATTATTAGTATTGCTGCGTGAGATAATGGACCTATGCTTCTGTCCTGAAATCAGTATTGAGCAATCCTATTACCTAGATTCTATCACTGCTGAACACCATGAACTTTCATTAAGGTAAACAATTTATCACATTCAAATAAAATCTTTAGATAGAAACCTGTTTTCATTTCATTTTTGTCATGAATTTTCCGATGTCCAAATTAGTGTACAAGCTGTGCATGCAAAATTATAGGCTTGAAAATATAGAATACAGAAAATCCAAAGCCAAATTGCTTTGAAAAATGGTGTGTGTGTTTTGTATACTTGAAAACAATTCTATAAATTACCTAGAGACAACCTGTTATTCTTAAACGCTGTAAACTGCATTTAGATACACTTCATAAACATGTTTTTTTTCTGTTTTTAGCTGTTACAAGCTGGTCAGTTAAAGCCTAAACTTCACTTCATGACTCATTATGGTGAAGCCATCAGAAGAAATGGTCCTTTAATAAATTTGTGGACCATGCGATATAAAGGAAAAAACAAAGTTGCAAAAAGAATGGCAACTGTTGGAGGTATAGATTTGCTTCAAAAATAATTTGTCTAAAATTTTCTATTCTGATGACTTGAAGAATCATATTCTAATATTATACTGCTACACTTGAAGGAAACTGAAATGTTCCGAAAACTGTTGCAAGAAGACTGCAAATGAAATCTTACTCTGATTGGTTTCAAGGTTGGTGCTTCTTTCTCAGTTTTTTCCAAAATGAATTATATTATGTGGTTGAAAGATGATAAGAATGAATTCTCATCTAGCTTTTGATTTTTGTTTCTAGGGAGCCAGAAATACCGCACTGAATTTTTTAAAAATGTCCATGTTGTTGACCCAATGGTTATACCACTGAAATTTCAAAATCTGCTGAAGCCATTTGTTGATAGCAATATACAAGTTTGGGCTGCTGACTCTGTAGTTTGTTTTGGAGCAGATATAAAGCCTGGGTGTATATTAGTGACAAAGGATAAAATGGCTCAAGTCAATCTGACATATATTAGTGACAAAGGATCTGAAGCTTTAATATCCACGGAGCTTACCGAAGTAGCTAAAGCACTTGCATCATCAGTATCTCCACCTTTGTTGGAAGCTTTTTGTCTCACCCAGACTTTCAAACCTGGAAATGAGATTCTTAAGTGTTCTGGAACAATGGGCACATTTTTGGTAAGGTTCATACACGAACTAAGCACACTGCTTTCATTTGTCATCAGTTTCAGAGCGAAGAATATGGAACTCCATCTTGAAGCATTGCAGCAATTGGTTCCGCTTCTTTTTGCTTTCAATCATCAAAATTACGCTCATTACCTGACGTATAGCCACATCATGCTTTCAAATATGAAAACCAAAAATCCAGATGCTTTTGATGATCTGGCAAAATATGGTCCAGAAATTAGCCTTAGTGGTGAGCCATTCTCGAGTATTCCTGGAGATTTAGTTATAGAGAATGGTCCAAACCATGAAAGCAAAGTACGTGGTGGCCCTATGAGCGCTGGGTACAGCACTTCTCCAGAAGCAGTGGACGTATTCTACAAGAAGCATTTTTTCATTGCCTCACCAAATACCCTCTTGCAATAGCAACTCCTGAAGGAAAGCTGTATCAACCTGGATCTAAAGCAGTATTCACAAATCATCTAATTGAGCAGGCAGAAGCAGCCGTTGAATCTCCACCTCTCCAAGCGACAATGATTTATGATGGTATGGCAGTAATCAGGGCTTCTAAGCCCACCACAACATGGGGTCAGGACATGGCAGATCAAGTGAAAGCATTGAAACCTCCTTCGTCTTGGTGTGTACAGGAAACTGTGATAGTATTCGATAACTACGTTGACGACCAAGAATACTGGATCAAAGATGCTGAAAGACAAGAAAGAGGCTCTAGTGCAAGGATTGATTTGGGTACTAATGAACAAAAAGTGATGAATGCTAGACTTTCAAATTTTTATACACAACAAAGAGAATAAAGATGAGCTTATCAAGTGATTTGTTGAATTTGCCTGTCTGCCAGAAACACATTCAAATTTCAATGTTCCTTGTACCATCAATCACAGGAGCCCAACATTGACTGTCACTCAAACAAATGTGGCTAAAGTGTTTGATTGCAATCAAGAGGAGGCTGATACTCGTGCAGTATTTCATGCCTTCTGATCGGATGGTCCAGTGATCATCAAAGCTAATGACACAGATATCCTCATACTAATGGTATATGCATTCACAGTAAAACAGCCGCAGTTGGACAGGTGTATGCAAGTTGACCATAATAAATTCATCAAGTCGTATGTTTTTTGCTGTAACCTTACTGCTGAAATTGTTAGCTTTAAGTCAAGTAACAAATACCAATAATGATACCTATCGAATGAGAAAGACTAGAGGATTTCTGTACTTTAACGCAAAGTCATCACTGTGCAATATTGAGCCAGATGGAAATGGATACTGGTGGTGCTTTAGCTATGACAAGTACGTTCGACGCCATGCAGGCCTAAACCAAAGGGTTACTTTTTTGTCAACACAGAAGGCCAGAGGTACGTCAACACAGCTAATGACACTCTTATTGACTTCTGGTAATGTATCACCTAACCCAGGACCCTTAAAGATACCATGCTCGGTTTGTAGAAAACCAGTTGCGTCAAACCACAGAGCTATACTGTGTGACAAATGTTCAAGGTGGTGCCATATTGGGCCTAAGTGTGGGAAGGTAAAGGTGAAAGATTACATGGAGTATTCAAAAGATGAGAATTTTGAATGGACTTGTCCTACATGCGAGAATCAAACAGATCCATCAACTGTCAAACCAGAAATGCAATTTGATACATCAAGTGAATAAGACGAAGGAGATAATTATAGCGAATTAAAGAGAAATCTGAATGTCAAAGGCCTTAAGGTGGCTCACATAAACGTGAGTGGATTACTATATAAACTCCACGAAATAAAGTTTTTGCTTCAAGAAACAAAATTAGACGTTCTTGGAGTCACCGAGACACATTTAGGCAAGGACATCAGTGATGATTAGATTGAAATCAAAGGTTATAATCTAGCTAGAAAGGACAGACAAAATAGTGATAACAACTGGGGAGGCTGTTTAATTTACTTTGCTGAAGAACTTGATGCTTTTGCGAGGGAGGACCTGAATAATCAGTTTTCTGTTGAAGCAGTTTGGATTGAAATTATAATTGCATCTCAAAGATTGTTAATCGGCACAATTTATAGACAGCATAGTGACTTACCTTTCTTTGAAAAGTTCCAAAACGTTTTAGAGCCAGTATGGGCGAAGAGAAATAACATTCTCTTGCTAGGAGACTTCAATTCAGATTTAAATTTTGAAAACCATAATGATGAAACATATTTTGGTAAAAAGCTATTAAGTGTTCTAAATACATTTAATATGACTAACATCATTCAACAACCAACAAGAATTACCGAGTCAACAAAAACTATAATAGATCTAATAATAACAACCGACAAATCAAAAGTGAAACATTCAGGGAATTTCAACTCTGGTATCTCGGACCATCATATTGTATATGCAGTACTTAACATCTTCAGAAAGCCATCAAAACCTAATATAATTGAAGTAAAAAGTTACAAAAAGCTAAATTTACAGGCACTGAAAACTGAATTTGAGAGAGCACCGTGGGATAGTTGTGAGATTTTCGACAATACAGATGACATTACGTGGGCATGGGAAGAGTTGTATAAAAAAATACTGAAAGACCACTTATCCGCAAGGAAGGTAAAAATTAGAACAAATAGCCTTCCATGGATGAAGTCCGCCTTAAGAAAAGAGATGAACTTAAGATATAAACTCTTAAAGCGTGCTCAAAAATATCCAAAAGACAATAAGAATTGGGTAGAATATAGAAAGCAAAGAAATCGTGTGACACAACTTACTAGAAAAACCGAAGCAGAATATTGGAAAGAAAAGTTTACCAAGTCTAGTAGCTCAAAGGAATTTTGGAGGACAGTTAAACAAATGCAAGGAGTAAAAAAGGCACAAAAAATTGGGCCTATAAAGGGAGATAACAATGAAATTATTACAGAGGACTGTCTGAAAGCAGAGAGCCTAAACAGTCATTTTGCAAAAGTCGGGGAGAAACTGTCTGGAGAGATCAGAGATCCAAGTGACTTCACTGCAAAACATCATATACATAGAATTACTCCAGTAATATTTGACATCAGTATCACAGAGGAAAAAGTAACAAGTTCCATACGTATGAGAATAAAACCGGGTAAAGGAAGTGGACACGATAATATTTCTTCGAAAGATTTATATCTTATAGGTGATAGTGCATCAAAAGGGTTAAACATCGTCATGAGAAACAGCGTTGAGAAAGCACAATATCCAACACAATGGCGAATTAGTAAAGTGAGAGCAATACCGAAAAAAGGAAACATGCTTGACAGAGGAAATCACAGACCTGTCTCCCTGTTAAGTATACCTGGCAAGATTTATGAGAGTATTATATGTGATGAGCTTGACTTGCATTTCAAAGAAAATAACATTTCGAATCCACATCAGTGGGGCTTTACAAAAGCCAAATCAACAGAGTTATTGATGTTACATCTTACTGAAAAATGGAAAGCTGCGTTAGACGAAGGAAAATACACCGGAGTACTATTCATTGACTTTAAGAAAGCCTTCGACTCTATAAGCCATGAAACTATAGCACTAAAATTACAAGCTTGTGGAGTCAGTGGTCATTTGCACAAGCTTATTATGAGCTACCTTGAAAATAGACAACAATACGTAGAGATAAACGGAAAACGGTCAGAACGGCAGGAAGTCAAATATGGGGTTCCCCAGGGGTCGCTTCTGGGTCCATGTCTCTTTAACATACAGGTTTTTGATCTACCTGAAGTACCTAGCGAAGGAGAGTTAGAAATGTTTGCGGACAACACTGAACACTATGTAATTGGAAATTCTGTAGATGAAATATCAGTTATCATTGAAGGTGTATGGGGAGAAATTAACGAGTGGTGCAAACAAAACTGCCTTACAATACATCCAGACAAAACAGAAGTAATGCTAATTTCAAGAAAATTAATAGTAGGTCCCCTAAGACCGATCAAATTGGAGGACCACATTGTGAAATATGTAACAGAAGCAAAGTGTTTAGGTATGACAGTTGACAACAAGCTTAGCTGGAAAAATCACATAAAAAGGCATCTGTAAATCTAGGAAAGAAAATAAAACAACTTAAGAGAATGAAATCCTTACCAGCAGAAGTACTAGAAACAATCTACTTCCGCGGAATACTCCCTAGTACAACATATGGAATTGGAGTATGGGGTTTGTGTTCACCCCAGCTTTTGGAAGATCTCGAAAGGGTTCACAGATGAACGGGGCGTTCACAATTCACAAAATACCTAAACAGGTTCAACAAGATAAAATCTTAGAGCAAGCTAAATGGAAATCAATAAGCTTCATGTACAAAAAGAGAATTGCATGTCTAGCGTATCAAGCTTATTACAGGAAACATCCCGATGTCATAAACGAAATAGTAGTGAAACACGTTACAAATAAGAACTTGAGGGACAATATAAAACTAGAAATACCATGGAGCAAGACAAATGTAGGGAAGCAACGTTTCATACACAGAGCCCCTATAATCTGGAATTCACTTCCAGAAATAGCGAAAGCATTCAAGACATATGAATCTTTCAAAAAGAACTTACATAATTTTAACAAAATAATTGACACAGTATCTTTTAATGAAACATCAACTGTCTCTTTTAAAGACACAGACACGTTTTTTTTATAATTAGTATTTTATATATTTACTTTTGCATTACAAGCAGGTCCACATCAGCTAAATTGCTGCCGGCTTTTAACCTGCTTTATCAAATAAAACAATAATAATAATAATAATAATAATAATAATAGCATCAGAAAGATTGTTCAATACCTCGGCATCTCCACAGCCTTGTTGTTACCTACATCTCATGCCCTAATCGGATGTGACACCACCAGCAAATTTGGCCACATATCATCTCCAACATTTCAGTTTACCAGTCGGCAAAAGATAGGAGTTATGAAAGCGGCTGGATTAGAGAAGAAATTGGCGATTTGCTACCTTTGTTGTACCATGGGCCACAAATGCCCCAATTAGCAAGAAAGAGAAGGTCTAGGAACAGAAAGAAGTCGTTAGAAAGTGAAAGATTTTCAGTGATGAGCACGAGTGAGGCCTCAGATGGATCGGACAGCAATCATCCAATGGATGGGTTGACGGGAAAGACAGTTTTTACAGAGCATGGAATCTTTCCTGATGAAAAGGGTGACTCTTACTGGCTATACTCAAGCTCGGAAGAGGACGATGATTGTGTATGACGATGAATATGTACCATAATTTGTTAATCTTCAAAAACTGAAGACTAAAAGAGCTGTTTTCCAGGAGGTAACTTTTCTGAAAATTATTAAGAAAATGGGAGTTTAGCTAAGGCCAAGTACATTTAGGAGTTTAGCTAACGCCAAGTACATTTCTTTTTAACTTTGTCTACCCTAACATATAGCACTAAGTATTTTAATACTAATCAAGAGAAGACAATTGTCATTTGGATTTTTGAGAAAAAATCTATGAGATTTTTTTACCACGCCCAGCCACACCCAGTATAAAATTTCGCACTAGAAATACACTAACTTTGTATATTTATTCAAAAAGCCAATTTTCATTAGGTTCTAGGAATAAAAAAGTGTGAGATTTATTAACAACTCCCTACCACACCCACCACTAAATCATTTGGGGACAAGCAGTTTCGGAAAGAGCATCAAATTGGGCAATAGAAAAACATAATCCACTATGATATTCGATATATTTTACCAGAGCACCTGTCTACTTAGAAAATCCTGATTTTTCTGGAAAGCATATGATAGAAATGGCAAGAGAGATTTGTGTTTTTGATCCAACAACTGTACCCTCCCTGTTGACATTTGTTCATGTTTTAAAATGAATTTCTAATTGGCTGCTATCTTTTTTGATCAAGCAATTATTTTCATTTTTTTTCCAAAAATGTGCACCAGAGCCTTATGTTATATGTGCATATTATTGGACAGTTGTGTTTCCCGGAAAAACTCTGCTTTGCTTGACTGCCAAATCCATGAAGGCAACTCGTGTCGATGGTAGTGAATGTCTCTGGTTTTAGATTCCTTGTTCCTAAACTTGAACCACAATTGGTGTAATGGTAAACTAGACATTGAGCTGTAAAGAGATGAAAAGACAAAGATGAAAAAACTCTTGAACAGCAGCAAAGACTACTCCAGTTCTTAATTGTTGTAAATATTTTTTAAAATGCCTTTATGAGCTTTGAGAACAATGTAGAGTCAAAATAAGATGGCCAGGTTTGAATTTTTCTCAGACTGGCCACAATTGCTGCTAATCTCCAGCAGTTAATGAGGTAAATTACACCAAAACGTGAATCTTTTCATCTCATTGTACATGATAGAGAATTGAACAGCTTAAAAAAGTGACTACAACTAATAGATATTTTGTCTGGATTTATGACATCAGTGTTACATATCTTTCACACGAAGAAGTATTACTAACTGCCTTAGAGTTAATAGCCTGACAGGATTAATAAGAGTGAATTGGTATGAATTTTAAACGCATTTGGTATGGATTTGAAAGGAATTTCCGGAACATAGCAAGTTTCATCTGACCCAAATTTCGTACGAAATTCAACTCAATTGATTTTTTGCAGAATAAAAGTTTACATCATATTACATATTCTACTTATAAAATGAAATGTTTTATAAGGCCAACCAAACCATCCCATAAAATGAACATATTATAGAAATATAGTTTGACACCGAAAAAGAACTCTGCGTGGCTTTGAAAAAGATAGTAGGTAGCAAAGTTTTCAAGATCCTGTCAAGCTGCTCACAATTAATAGTCGCATTTCACTAATTTTGCTTCCAATCTCATGCTGCAAATTATTTCATGTTCTTAGCATTTCACAAAAGAGATAAAGACCATTTTCTTCTGTTTTTTTTTTTAAAGCAAGTGTGTTATCACACCTTTGAGTTTGAAGGGACTCAAGCTGGAATGGAAGAGACTCACACTAAGAAGACTGGGTCAAGATTGGTAGAGATCATATATATGGCCACACAGAAATCTCCTACCTTCTGTATTTTTGAAGACGATAATTTGGCTTGAAATTTTCTCCTTATCTGATTTGTGGATTGTCAGCGCTAGAGAAAAGTTTTCTTAAAAACTCTGAGAACTGTTTGGCTCTGCCAAACCACAGATTTTTACTTGAAGGATATTATGAAGCGTGAAGCATATTGAGAAATTATACAATTTGATATTTATCAACAATTTGAAACATCATGGAAGCTGTCGTAGTACACAGCAGTGATAACAATAGCCATCTTGATTGGATTTTTGATGTTGATTCATTTGGTATGAAGAATTGGATGAAGAAATACTCAGTAAAGGTAATCATGTAAATCAATTTGACCAAAATTTCTCAGCAAAAAAACCAAAAAATTCATTGTTTTTCTGAAAATTCTCTCAATATAAATTAATGATTTTAACTAACAAAGAAAAAGGAGAATCAAAACATCGAG
This sequence comes from Chrysaora quinquecirrha, assembly GCA_014526335.1. NCBI lineage: Eukaryota > Metazoa > Cnidaria > Scyphozoa > Semaeostomeae > Pelagiidae > Chrysaora > Chrysaora quinquecirrha. The sequence continues at coordinate 443,907 of JACTAT010000050.1, forward strand.
AAGTCAAATTTTTTGCAATCAAAGTCAGTTGTGAACTAGCAATGTTTGAGTTGATAAAAAAGAATATATCCGTAAGGTGACAAATGTTCTAAAATCTTACTTTATCTTCTTTTTTGCATTCAAAAGAATAAACCAGGATGCAGAGCTCTTCCGGAGGTACATCCAGGCCTTTTGCCATGTTTAAAAATCATCTGTGGAGCAAAGTACAGCTGAAGCTCATTTGAGGCGATGAGAAAGTTGTATGTACATAAACAGAGTTTCCCTGAATGATACATGCAGCCATGTCAAAAAAGCCGTTGAACTGGACATTAGCAATGATACAATTCATTATCTTATGAAACCGCCAAGACAAAAAACAAGGAACAACAAGCAATTCAAAGGCATTATTGACGCCTGTGTCCCTCTTATATGAAACACAACTAAAACAGAAACTCACAAGAACTTCCATTTTAGCTCTTCTCAAGTAAATCTGGTCAATGAAATGGATTCACTTATGCCAGGAGAATACGCTTGCCTTGTCTGTGGACAACAAGAACAAAGTAGAAGTTGGTGTTCCTGCTACAAGTCGCAGTAGCCAGATACACACATTGTACTTGAAATATTATAAACCAAATTATAACGATCTGGACTTTCCCAATCAAAACTGTAAACTTGTTTCTGCTGCATACTTTAAACTGCAAAACAAACCTGTGTGAAGTCGGTCTTTGACATCACGAAAACCACACAATATAAAGCCCAGAAGAAGGTCAATATCTGAAGGGACAAATTTGCTAAAGACATCACCAAATTACTCGTTTTGCTATGACAAGCTGCAGCGTAAGAAAATCAAATGGTCTAGTTATGGTCCTCTTCTTGTCCAGTTATATCTATCATGTGCAATTTAAAGCAAAAATCTGATGCACATTAATCATCTCACAAAAATATTTGCAAAAAAAAGAAAGGTAAAAGAAATCAGAGATGTGGTGGCTATTGCAGATGGTGGTCCAAACCGGTCTGTTAAAAGTGTCATGAACTTTATGTCTGGATTTGCTGACTATTCAGGGTTATGCCCAGGTCATTCTAGATTAAACCCAATTGAGAGAAGCTGGGCACACCTCACAAGAAAGATTGCCAGAGTCACATTACCAGACACTTTATATTGAAAAGTTCCTGATGCTAAAAATGACAAGGGCTGACTAAGTGTTCTGGACAATACAACAAGAGAATGTGCCAAATTCTGGGACAATAATATATATGATGGATATCCTATTAAAATTCAAACATTTTTGACTGCCAACAAGTTAACTCAGCTGATAAATAAAAAGCCATTTGCTTCTGCAATATTTTTAAAATTCTTCAAAAAAATGTGAGAAAATGCAGAATATAAAGAGCTCCAGGACAGATATGCATTCTTAGCTAAACAAACAATGAGATACGCATATCAGATTGAATTTGTACATAGGCTCATTTCTTAAATTACTCTGGGCTTCTAAAAATGTCTCACTGAATTCTGACCAGGATTGTCTGAATTTATTTGTACATGTATGACAGCTGTTTTGACTATATCGTGCACAGCATTTATGAGAGCTAAAGTGTTCTTTGCAGTTGCAAGGGGGGACAAGCACCGTATAATTCCGTGCAGGTGCCATGTTCATCAGGGTGACCTTTCCAGGGGGCTTGGGTAGGGTTGCCATGGGGACAGTTTCACATTCTATGGAAACAATTGGCGTATTTGTTTGTCTCCACTGCTGTCCCTCTAGACTTGTCCTCTGTTACCATCTTCTGGGCAGCAGGTATGCTGTTTCTCCTTGCAAATGGTCGTCCGAAGCTTCAGCGTTTTCTTTTCGATATTCCTGCTGTCTACACGAAGTACCTGCACCGCTATGGCTCCATCCAGTAAAGAAGAAAGATGGCCTCTGTCCAGCGAGTGCCACAAAATGTGTCGTTGTATCTGAGATATCTACACTTAGACAAGGGGTACACGTAAACAACCATGTGTTTGCATTACTCTAGTAAAATCTACATCCTCCTATCTTGACGCAGCAAGCGAAGATTTGGGACACCCCTAATTGAATTTACTTCTATCAATTACAATAAAAAATTTGAGATTACTTCTTTCCCATACAGTGTGAGTACCGTAATTTAAATACGTATTTTGCCTGATTTTATGTAGGAAATTTGGCACTGTTATCCATGGAGCTATAGATAGTCATTCCAGAAGAATCATCTATTTGCATGCTGCAGATAGTAAACAGGCTGATACAGTACAATCATACTTTGAAGATGCTGTTGAAAGGTATGGATAGTCTTTAAGAATTCAAACTGACAAAGGGGGAGAAAATGCATTCATAGGAGAATTGAGCTCCGAGAAATGGTTGGACACTGTAAATAGACCACATCTTTGTTGGACCATCTGTGCACAATCAACTGGTAGAGCGACTATGGGTAGATGCTCAACACTGTGTTTCATGTAGACTTGTATGATGAATTCACATCATTAGGTGTATTAGACCCATTAGACATGCTTTGTGCAAGAGCAGCTTTGCTACCAACAATAAACAGTCGACTAGAGAGCTTCACTGTCCAATGGGATTACCATAGTCTGTCCACTGCACACCAACAAACACCCAATCAGCTGTTCATATCAGGTGCAATGCAACATGCAAGCAGTGACCTCAGATAGGTCGAGGAACTTTTTAGAAGAGAATATCCAGCAAGTTTCATGAGACTGTATGATAATGGCAATGCTCTGAGCAATGCCAGCGATTCTGCTGTTCCATTATAAATCGGGAACCAATAATTGAGTCTGATCTTGGTCAGAGAGCACACTTTCATGTCAAAGATTACGTGAATACAGTTTTCAGGCCTTGATAATATTCAATATTTCAGTATTAGTTATTCCATCACTGCTTCAATTCCAAAATGTTGTCATTATACTTTGGCAACTTCATATTTTTCAATTTTTACCATTATTTTTTTAACACAAACAAAAAGCAAAGCAAACAAAACAAAAAAAAAGTAAAGTGTAACTGTGTTTAAAAGTAATGGTAAAAATTTAAAAATATGAAGTTGCCACGGTATAATATAGAGTATAACACACAGGATCTGGAAAAATCTTTCACGACTATCCCTTCTGAAATAAAATGTAGAATTTTGTCAATTTTTCTTCAAACAAAGCAGTTTCTACAGTTTCTACCATCGCTGCTGAAAGAAATTGTAAAATCTTGTCAAGTTTCCTTCACACAAAGCAGTTGCTGCATTTCATGAGAAAAGCCTACCTTGAATAGGAAGTTGTATCGTCATAATTTATCTTTATCTTAGCATTGCAACCTATTCTTTTTTAACTACTCCTTTCATATCAATTAACATTTCTTTTTCATATATTGTTGTAAACATATATTATGAACTTGACAACCCCGTGTCTGACCACCGCCTTGTGACAACCTCCACCTCATAACAACTTCTGCCTTATTAGGTCTGTGCATTCAAGTGATTCCATGGTCCTAACCCATACTTCTGTTTGCAGATGTAACTTCTACTTAGATCCTTTATTCTGGTTCTAGGTCCTTTTTTGAGCCTAGTTCAAGGTCCTGTTCCCCATTTCCTCTAAATTTTATGTTCCGTGGTATTAGTTCATGATCTTTAAACCATCATGGGTCCTGATTCTACTCCCTGTCCAGGGCGTGAGATAGCCCTTGCCCATCTCTGACCACAACCTGGTGACAACCCTTGCATCATAAGAACCTCTATCTTAAAGGTCTGTGCATTCAAGTTGTTAGTCATTGCATGACCCTCGTCTATACTGCTGCCTCGGATCAATTTTCTACTTATTTCCTTTATTCTTGTCCTAGATCGTTTTTCTTGGTCCTAGTCCAGGGTCCTGTTCCTTGGTATTAATCTAGGTACCTTAGTCCATAATAAGTGGTCCTGTTCCTGCTCCCTGTCAAGGGTCCCTTTACTCAAAGTGAAGGAAGTGTTTCTTGGTCTTAGTCCAAGAGGCTCATTCTATGAAAACTTTCCTAATCTTAGCTACACTTATCAAGTTACACTTAATGTTAATCTTAATTGAATCTGAATCGCTTCCTGAATCCTTTTTCAAGGTCCTTTTCCTTAGTGTTGTTGTTGTTTAAGCTGCTCAGTCCTGTCCTGTTCCTAGGTGTTGTTCCCAAGGGTCTTCATTATTCATGTGCCGCCTGTTCCACAGCATGCCCCTCAAATGCGATTCCTTGGTCCAGGTTTTAACAACGTTTTTAATTCATGCTGTTCTATCTGTAAGAGCGCTTACGAGAATGCTGCTGACTGGCCATAGACAGATGTAAACAAACTACAACTTTAAAGAATACATTTTCAAAGCCTGAAAATTTATCATTTTCAAGTAAGGTGACGGAAACCAATTTATGAGTTTTAGTAAAACTTTTACCTAGATCTCATGTAAAAGGAATTTATTTTTTAATATTAAGATGTAAACTTCAAGCAGTGGCCCAAAGAATTAATTTGTTTGTTATAAAGTTAGTAAAATTCTTTGCTCGGTAAGTGGAAGTACATTGAAATCATCGAGGAAAAAACATAGAAACAGAATCAGTATACTATATGTGTGAGAGACGGATGTCATGCAAAGGGCATGCACAGAGTTGTACCCCGACTTCCGTAAGCAAAACGAAATCCACTTTCAACAGCCAAACGAATGTGTCAGTGAAAAAATAATATAAGAAATTATTTTTCCTAAAGCAAACAGTGACTGAGAGGTTTTTTAATAACGGAGAACATAAGCCTTTTGAAATCACTATAATTTCGATTAGTCGGAAAGGAGAACGTACCTGCACTGCATGCTAACAAAGATCGATGGTGGTTGAGTAAGCATTGATGTAACCTTTAACTTCGATAAGGCAGTCACCAGTCAGTAATGTAATGTACTGTATAGTTGATTGCGAAAGTAAAACAATGAAATCAATTACTGAAAATACCTCTACCCAGCTTCAGTCAAAACAAAGAAAGTATTTGCCAAGTATGCGGAAGTAATGCCAAGGGTCACGGTCAACTCAGCATGCTTACTTTGTTGTACTCTTGCAAAATGTAATTCACCTGTCAACAGTCCGAAGAAGTTGCAAGAGGAAAACATAAATTATTTTCGCTTGATTAAACAGAAAACCAAAACCCGTCTTTTTGGATCCAGAACTGGTAAATTAATTTTAATTTTCAATCATTTCGTAAGAAGAACTTGTTAGGAAACGAAAACATAAAAAATCAAAATTAATTTTGATGCAAGAGTGCTTGAATGCGCAACTGAAATTCATTCATGCCGGGCAATTGTTTCAAGTAGGACCAGTGTCGCACATCCAAGAAGAAAGGTTAGCCCCACTTACCCCAGCATCTGCAGCAGATACGAAAACGAAGTAGTTTTGGCTCGCCTACCCCACGGGCAGCAGAATCTTGTGAAATCGGCACATCAAAAGCTTGCACAGTCCGTGCTAACTTACTGGCACAAAAAAGGTGCTAATCAAATTATTCATGCATTAGTTATAAAAGATTTTCTTTATAAAAGTTACCATTGTAGAATTTAAATTTGTCAACTGATGATGAACAGTGCATGGCCGAAACATGTTTTGAAAAGTCAAAGCTGTTTTCTCTCTTTTGTGTTGGCTCTTGGGTCTTGGTGTCAACTACTAAATTATATCAAGTGGGCCTTCAATTTGATACATATGCAATGCAAACTGTTATGCTGTACATAAATATTGTGATTTACTGATTAAGAGGAAGGGCAGGAAATAAACAACTGAGACGATAACTTTTAGAGTGATTGCATAACCCCGAATTTCTTGGTAAAATAATTTTTTCACTTCTTTGATACCTACACAAAAATACATCCTTTAAAAATACATAACTTTGTTACCAGGAGAGCTGGGGTTGATCCTTCTCTTACGATCATCACAACAAAAGTATTACAAGTTTAATATTACTCTGATTTTTATAATTATTTATACCAAAAAGCAAGATTTTGATATACTGATAAAGTTGATTACCTTTAATCCTATCTATTTCGAAGACTTTGATAATAAAAGAACCTGAATAGAAAATACCAAAATCTTAGCGGGCATACATGTTATAAGCAGCAGAGATTTAAGAACTTTATTCCTTTTTCTTTCGAAATACAAAACCCTCTGTCTTTACTTTCACTAGGACCATATCGTAATTGTTCAAATTTCATCGTCAAGTCATATAAACAATTCAAATCTTCTTTAGTTTGCTTATGTCACTCAAACTTTGGATGTTTTTTGTGCAGGGAGTGTAATCTGCAAAAAATCGAAGTATACTGTTTTCAACATCAGCATGAATGTCAGCAATGTGTATAACAAATATAAGGGGGCCTTCCTTATGCTTTCCTTAGGGACTCCTGATAAAACAGGTGAAGGATCAGATTCAATCCCATCAGCAATAACAGACTCATACGATCTTTTAAAAATGCGTGTATGAAGTCTAAAGTATTTCCTTTTATACCTAACTGCTCTGTTTTACAAAGTACAATTTCGAAGTCAACTTTGACAAATGCTTTTGCATAGCCCAAGTAGGCAACATAAACATTGTCACTAGAAACTAGATAGCCTAAAATTGAATCATAATGATCTAGTAATTGACTAAGATACGAGTGACCTGCAGGAAATCCATGTTGATTTGAATTATAGAGCCCATTCTCTGAAAGGTATATGGTTATGGTAAAGGTATAGTGATGTGGTTGCGAAAAATTTTCTAAAGATTTTTAAGAGATGTGATGTAAGGGCAACTACTCCATAATTTGCTACTGCTGACCTGCTCCCTCCTTTATATTGTGGTGTAATTATCGCATGTTTTAATTATGGAGGAATAACCCCTTTTTCAAGACAGTATTTCCAGATCATTTGCAATGGCACTTACTAGAGAATAATTACACTTTTTGAGAAAAATAGCAGGAAAACCATCTACCCACAGGGCTGATGTATTGACAAGTTCATCAATGGCACTTACTATCATATCAATCGTAAAACACAGTTTTGGAATGGTTTTAGTTGACTCTTGTTGACATGGAAATGAAATATCTCTTTCCGCCTACTGAGCACCTTGGAGTACTAATTAAAGATTGCTGCCATAGATTCAGCATCACCCGTCATTTCATTCTCTTCATTTAGAAGGGGACCAATCTTTGAATTAACTTTCGAATTATGTATAAAAATATTATGGGTTTGTTTTTATAGCTTGGAGAGCCTTATGTTCAATATAGTCTTTTCTAGTTTTAAAGAACGTTGCATTTTAAAGTCTTTTTCAATCTCGATAAATTGAAAAGTAAGTTTTTTCTTCTTTAACTGAGAGGTTACTTTATTCAGCGTTTGTGAATTCTTTTTGTTTTTTGCATTAACTTTTACCTATAATGTTCCACTTTACTTTTTGCAAAAACAGTAATTTTCTACTTTCTAGGCATGAATTTTTCTGCTGCTTCATTACCAATGCATTGAAAAATCATTAGAATTTTATTTTTTTAGGAAACTCACTGTTACAATGAATGCTTTCCATATGTCTATTTATGCCCTGCCAGTGAATATTATCATCAAAGAAATTCAATGCACGATATGATAAAAGCTGTGGACGAACAGTTTCATACAACTCTCAACTTTATACTGCATGATTACTTTCAGAAGGGAATGATTTGTTAAAGAGTGTAGAGTTGGGAGTGGTTTTTATTCTGTTAATGTTTGTACATATGGTACTTTACTTTGTACTGTTTGTGGGCAAAGTCCCTGGATATTTACAAAGATAAAACTGTTAAATAATTTTTAAGAAGCAGTGTTCGTGGGAGCCGTGATAGGGCAATTCTCTTGTGTTGAGGGTTTAGCATTGGATTTACAGCTTTCGTTGCCTGAAATGGTGCAGTTTTCTGGGTAGGATTCCAGTGCTGCAGATTTTGAAGAAAGGGAGTTGGTAGACGTTGTTAGGCAGCTGTGATGTTTTCCAACTGCATCTTGATAATCAGCATTTCCTCCTTGAGTTGGTGGACTAAGTATAAAAAATCACTCTCATTAGTAGTTGGTTCTTCCTTAAATACTTAAATATTTTGTTGTAATGATTCAACTCTTGCAGTGGATGATGTTCTTTTGACAGCATTGTTAGTATGAGTATCGTCTTTGTGTTAAGGTGGCAGTGGTTAACCTGGTAGAAACTTTGTTATTTTTGTCCCCTTGATGTGATAATACGGGCAAGCAGATGTAAAGCATTCTCTACTTTTTGGAGATTCAGAGCACATTTTTGGATAAGAAGATTTACAATTATTCTTTTGCTTACACCCCTTGAGACCACTTCATCAGCGTTTTACATATTTTAGGGTGACTATACAAACAACCACAAGCAGCTATACCATGCTAACATGTTCCTTTTTGGAAATAGCGGAATATCATGTTTTTCTTTCTTTTCAAGCCTTCTTCCCTTCCGTCCTACTTGAGCCGTCAGGACTGTTGATAGATCTATTTGAATCATTGCTTGATGCAATTGAACCAATATTGACTGATGCATTAGATGCTATTTGTATTGTTGTGTTCAGATGATTATAATTTGTTGCAATTGTATCGTTGTCATTCACTGCTTCATTCGAATTAGTGCATCATTACATCGTTTCAATCATTTGCTGTTACTGATTCATTAATTTTTTGTTACAGTAATTATTTCCCTACTTTGTGTAGAGGTATTGTTCTTGTTTGCACTGTTTCACTGAATTTGTGGAATAATTGGTTTTTCACATATAAAAGAATCCTAGTGCACTGTAAGGATTTATTTTTTTTCATCATTGTCATTTCATCAATGTCATTTAGTGAAATGGATTCTGGAAATGACTCACTAGCCAAATAGTTCTGAATCCAGCATTCCTCATGGTCCGCTTGCCCACATATAACACATTGAAGAAGAGGATTTTAATCCTTATCAATTTTGTATCAAGATTTACAAATATTATAATCATCTGGGAGCAGATTTTGAATACGACAGATATTCATATGAATGATATCACCCTTGTTTTCATTGGAAGCATATTGTAATTAGAAAATTTGCTGTTTCAATCCTGGCAATTTTATTGTCACAGCCACTGACCATGTCTTGGCTTGGTTTTCAAGAGATTTTGGTCTGTCAAGTAAACCTCTGTGCAATGAATTATGCACCTGGTCTTTCTATATTTCCCTTCAAATACTTTTGGTAGATTAGTTTGAATGACATCTCAAGGTAACCAGGTAACAAGAGGTGTACCTAGCACCTTGGCTGAAAGCTTTATCCAGCTTGTAAAAATCACAGAGCATGATGCAGGCGAAATGTCAAATCGGCAAGCAAGATCAATATTTAGTAGTCCCAACCTGAGTTTCATAAGAACTAGAAGGAATTGATCCTTCTTACATAGTTTCTGACATGTTTCTCTCTTTCTTTGGTGTTTCTTTGCTTTGGAGGTCACTATACGCTTTGCCCCTCTCCAATAAACAAAGTTTGGCAAGAACCTTGATATCAATGCGAAAATGACATTAAACATTGCCACATTTGGAATGCCAGTATAAAATTTCATCTTGCCATCATCTTTTATATGAGATGCAGAGTATCTTTTTGCTTTTTTGATCTCTACATTCCCTTCAAAGAGTTTATCTTCAAGCTTCTTGTTATCTTCTCTCAGCTTGGATGATTCAAGGGTCATTTCCTCTAGCTTAGTTTGTATCAAATCATAGTTAGATTTTATCAAATCATAGTTAGATACCATATCACTTGAGCCTGGTTTCCAAACATCTTTCTTTTTTGTTGTTCTATTTAGCTTTCACACCCATTCTGCTCTTATATCACCAAACCGCATTTCACTTGGAAATGAATGCAAGCGAAATGGCTGAGGACAAGGGCAATCACAGTGTAACTGTCCTGTATGTATTTTACATTCTATTTTCTCCCATGATTTAAGTTTTTACTGACTATTAGTGCTAGATACCATGGCACAGTTTCCATTTACCATCTTATAACAAGTTTCTCTTTAGGCCTAGAGCCCGCACACAGACAGATGCGATAGAGTTAGCTGTCCGCACAGCTTGCCAGAGCAAGGTACTTACAAGAGCTTTTAAGAAAGCTGTTCCCAAGATAACAAACTACGGAAATAACAAGTAAGAGTAAGAAAATTCGACAAGTAATGTGCAATTTTTTTTACTTTCTCTGAGCCGAGTTCATAATGCATTGTCTTCACGAAGTAGCTTCGACACTAGAAAATTTCACCCAATTTCTCACCCCAAACCTCTTAGCATGCCAAAGCTTCATTGATGCTGAATTGGTGTATTGCATGGCTGGGTAAGAAATCTGTAATGTTTGAGAAAAGATTAATAAGTAACTTACTAAATGATTTGATGGATCGTATGATAAAACCAACAAACCTTTCTATTTTACAAGGCTTGATGAATCCTGCCCACACATTGGAGCTCTCTTATTCAAAATTGAGGCAGCTGTACGTTTAGGATATACAAAAGTGGCATGTACTGATGTACCATGCCAGTGGAACAATGAGTTTATTGCATGCCTACTCAGAAAACTTCCATCGTCAAGCCTTTGCCCCACCAAAGCTTTGCCCCACCAAAGCCAAAAATCCCAACTTCTCTCAGGGATTCTTTCTGTCCAAATATGACTGCAGATTTTATCAACAATAAGGTGACAGTCATAAAACAGATGTCATTGAAATCTACTAGAGCATTCTTCAAAAAATCACATACAGGCTTCAAAATTGAAAAATCAGGTCACAGACTGGATGAAGAATTCCATATGCTTGGTGTTTCAGCAGATGCCATAGCATCCTGTGATTGCCATGTAAATTTCATCATTGAAATAAAGTGTCCTTACAAGCATGGGGAAAGTGAGACAGTAGAATAATGTGTCATGAAAGATGCACAATTTTGCATCGACTAAGACTCAAAGTTGAAAGGGGGTCACAGGTACATGTCACAACTGCAAATGCAGATGTACATTCAGAAAGTGAAAACATGCCATTTTGTGATATGGACACCAAACTTTCGCCAGTTGTATGTGAATGAGCGACAAAGAGACTGCCAGATCAATCAAGCTTCTTGTTTCCTTTCACAAGAAGTTCATTGGGCCTGAACTTGTTAAAAATGAGCTAAAAACATCGAACTATCCAAGTTATCTCAGCAGTTTGCTCAAGAAAAGAATTGGAATGTATCATTTCTCTGCTATTGCCAAAAGCCAGAATGTGAAGAAAATAACATGATTGGCTTTGACGACCCTTACTGCAAATACAAATAGGTGCATTTTAGATGTGCTAAAATCAAGCGGCCCCCAAAGAATAGCTGGTATCGCAGAGACTGCAAAAAGAACAAAAAATAACAGTTTAACTTGTTTGTTACTACAGTTATATTTGATATTCATTAGATATAAGTTTTAAATTATGTTCACTATACACAATACCTGTTGATAAGCTGATTAAAGAAGTGCATACTGTTACAACTTGGTCTATATTGGTGGTTTCTCACAAAATGTCATTGCTTGGAGACTTGATAAGGTTGAATTGGAGAGTCCCTTGAAGAATGGCAAATCTTTTTTTTAAGCATCCCAATACATTATTCAACACAATATGAACATTAGTTATTTTTCTCCTTTTTCCACAACTATTGCAGAAAGCTGTTATTTTCCTTTGGTGAATGCTGGTGTAACTATTCTGCTTGGTAGGATGCAGCAATATCATTATAAAGTGTGAAACCACGGTCAGCTAAGATCTGATCTCCAGGTTCATGGTAATTACGGCTAATGAATCCTGAACCTCGTACAATCTGAATATCAGTAACTCTACGACCCAAAGCTTCAGAAAGAAAAAATCAGAAATTTGACTGTTCTGTGCTTCTAATAATTTGAATGCACTTGAGCTCTAGACTTCACATTTCAAAAGCAGACTTTTAACTGCTCAAAAACTCATGCTTGGCATTCTGGTTAATAATTTTGAAGCAGCATCATTTCTTTGGATAATGGCTTGGTTATAGTTGGCTTTGTTATAGTTGGCTAGGAAGACCTGCAAAAAAACAAAACTTTTAGTTTACACCTCCATCTCTTTACTGATGAAAGAAGCATTAAGACCTAAGGAGTGATTGTATTTCAAAGTTACCTGTTCTCCAAGAAAGTCGATCTTTGATGTCAAAGAGAATTTGTCTTCTCTCAAGAAACTATCTTCCAACTGCATCTGCTTTAAAGGAACATTGTCTTTCTTGTTTACATGTTGTCTACACATACCAATTTCTTCAGCAAACGTTACCCACGAGACAGGTTTAAAGCAATTAGGTATATTGTTTCAATACTATATTGTGAACATGTGTGCCCTTAACTCGTTCTACAAAAAGCATTAATGCACAATGTTGAACATGTATCTAAGTATGACGCAAGCAATTTTTTGTGTTCAGAACCAATATTACAGAGAAGAATTATCAATGCAGACTGAAATGACAACCAATGTTTTCATGGATGATTCAAATGATTTGAAAGAAAAGGGCTGGCTGGAGAAGCCAAGCTTGATAGTGTTTCCTCAAGACACGAGGCCTTAAATTCCATCTGAAAAGGTTGGTCATTGCCCTTCCAAAACTCCATGAGTCTGTAGATTATGGTTGTTCAAAACTGATTTCTTACCAGCAGACGATTTCTTACCAGCAGGCGAGTTCTTGACAGATTTCTTCACAACATCGTCAATTTCTTCAGTAGCCTTCCTTTTAATTCCTCTCATAGAAGATTTGGCAGTATCTTTTGCAACTTCTCCAACATTGTCACCAGCTAATATCCGATTTACTTCCTTCTCTCCTTCTTCTTCTAAAACAGGATTCAAAATTTGCTCCGCAGCTTTTACACCTTGTTTCTTTATTGTTGGCATTGCAGGTTTAACAGCTCTTTTAAAAATAGATCCAACTTTCCTGAAAATACTACCTACTCCTTTTCCACGCTGTTAGGTGTAAAAATACAGAGTTGATTTCTAAATTAGAAAATCATACATGTTTTCTTCTAAAGTGTAGCAAGAATGTTGTCTTTGTTTTGTAGAATTGTATCTCTTTTCCCAACTCGTTGTAGAACTTTGATAGTAAATTTGTTGATATCGTTGTATAACAATGGATAGTAGAACAAATTTTCAAATTCCACAAAATTTACAACATGCTTGTTAATTTTCAACGGAATGAAGCGTAGCAGTGGCGTGCTAATTTTTCCAACTACACGATAGTCTAACAACGAGCAATATATAAACATATTCTTCCCTTCTGCGTTGACTTGAAAATGTTCATCACCCACCACATCAGTCGTTCTTTCAATTGCGTTGAATACATAATCTGTTAATGACTTGTCTAGATAAGTTCCAGTAAATGGACATGGTGTCCATCTCACATCTCTGTAAAAAACATTATTCATGTTTTTATTATATTCTTCTGTAGCTTCAACGAAACCAAACAATTTACACAAATCTTTCCCCAATGCAACTCTTTTAACATGCTTTGGAAAGGCTATCTTGATTTTTGAATCTACAATTGAAAACTGTGGCAGACCTTCGTAAGACAAACCTAATTCTTTTACATATTCTTTTACTCTTCCCTCTTGCGGGCGAATGTCTTCATTCATAATTGAAACAATTTCTCTCATTGTTAATTTCTGAACAGTATCTCCCCCTGAGATTTCACCAATAAGGTGACTAAGACGTACATAACACTCGCGCTTATCAGGTGCCTGAGTCCATTTCTTTGTATATTCATCAGATATTACCAATCTCACATTCAAATCATCAAAACCAACCTTGTCGGTACCAATTTTGAAAAATCCCATCATTTGCCAGGGTTCATATTTCCCATATTTGAATTCTGCGGGATTAAATACAAATCTATCGCTCAGTTCGTAGACCATTTCCTCTAATGCCACCTCCCATTTTCCTTGTAAATGTAATTGTTCTTTAAGTTTTATTGCTCAATCCGAACCGTTGGTACATGTAAGATAAAAGTCATTAATCATCTTTACTGAAAAACAAGTCAATCTGACAATTGTCTTCAAATTTATCCAATATATCTTCGAACGTTTCCCAGTTGATGATTTTAATATCAAATGATTTTATATCAGATCTTGTTACTCTATACGATGCAGGATTTATAGTTGATCTATGAATCGATTTCGAATCGTCAATAACTAGACCCAATAGAAGAACAGCATCCTTACTTATAATTGAATCACAACAAACAGCAAACACTTTTTCATTCTTGTCTTTTTCTCTTCGATATAGCGTACAAGCAATCATGCTACATTTCAAACTGGTATCCACTGGAAGTGGATTAACAAAATTTGCATGCCTATTATTTAAAGTTACTTTCATATTACCGGTCTAATTCCAACTGTTAGTGATGTTTCTCCAATATATTGCTTTGCGGAATAGAGAGATATTAATTTTATAGGATTCCCATCATCATCTACCAATCTTATCAGAATTTTTTGAAACTGCAACCTCTCCAGTGGTGTGGAAATTATATTCTTTGGAGCATAATATCTAACATGTGTAACGAGATCTGTATCGTAAAATGTTAGTTTTCTCAAAACTCGCCTTTTCTCAAAACCACCAAGATAGTTACTTTCCAATAGATCGCATTCTATATTTATAGATGTATGTTCATTTAGATGAACACCATCCTTTATTCTACTCAAACTGTTGATCTTTCCTCCGGTTAACGCATCGCCATCTGCCTTCTTCTTATATACAATCAGGTACATAGCCTGGTGAGGTTGTATGCTGTCAGAAGTCTTGTATTCAAAGTATTTCAATATTGAACCATTTGGTAAAGTATGATTTATTAGATCTTCCAAACTGAGGAAATGAGCCAAAGGTCTTGAAAATTTAATGAGAAGTGCACTGGTAAATTTCAGTCGCTTCCCTTGATATGTTGAATATCCCAATGATTTCAAATCATCTTTAAATTCAAACTGTATCTTTCCACCAATCATTGATACTGATAACATGTTTTTCAGCTTATAACCAAACTCAGGGAAATGCAATACCCTGTCATTGAAAAGCCTTTTGAATTCATGATACATAAGAGTATTATTGCGTGTTTTAACAATTTCTTTATCAAGATAGATTTGTTCATTAAAAAAAATCAATTTATACCCCAAGTAAGCAAATTCCCCTCTTCATCTGTGACTGTTACATACTCATTTGCTATTGAAAACCAATATTGATCTTGCAGTGATTTTTCTCCTCTATCCGGCAACGTCATTTGTAACAATGCCATTTCCCACTTTCTCTTATTGTTTAATTGAAATACGTGAGGTAAATCAACTGTGAAATCTACTAATTTCCTACTATCGGTAGCAAATCCCAAAGGAAAAACCAAATCATATTCTTCATCAATCATATTGTCTCCAATTGACTTTTAGCAACACACTCATCATATTGCAGAGGATAACCTCTTCATCTGATAATAGAAGTTGTTGTCCCTCTTCTTCTTAGTTTTCACCACTTGCTCGACAACAAATGTTTTTGGAAGATACACACGCCTGTAGCTCTTCTTTATAGAAATGATCAACTATCTTTTCACCTTGTAGATCTTCAATTTCATACATTACTGGATATCTTCTTTAAAGACTTTTCAGATCTTGAATATTTCTTCAGTGTAATTTTGCAAGTAACCTTTCTTAAACATTCACTTCCTCAAACTCAATCTTACATAATCTCCAGTTTTGAAAAGTTTTTTATTTTTTCTGGTTTCTTTTTAAACAGTCTTTTTCGAACAATGTCAACATTTGACTTCAGAAGGTCTCATACCAATAGATCCGTGATATGTATTATTGTATGAGTTGACAAAATCTCGTAAATTATCAATGTATCTCAACGTATTTCGTGCTGTAAAGTATCTATACATTCGTCTTTTTAATGTTATGTTAAATCGTTCAACAATTGCTGCCTTTACTTTATTATTTGCAGTGTTAAACCCAATATCATTTTTCTTCAACAAAGCTTGGAATTCTTTGTTTATAAACTCGCTGCCTTTGTCGGATTGTACCTTTTTAGGTTTTCTTTCAGATAAAATTTCTTTAAACACATTGACAATTTCTTTTGCAGTTTTTCTTTTTAGAGGTTTTACCCACGCATACTTGCTAAAAGGATCAATACAACATACGGGGAATGTAATGTTGCTATTTTCTTTTTTCAAATGCGCCATATCAACAAGATCACATTCCCATAAATAATCAATGTTATTGGTTAGTATCCGCTACCGTTTAAAGTTATTCCTACTTGGTTTGTGCAGTGAATAGGCAAGACTAGTTTTACTCCATTCTTCAACATCTTTCCTTTTCAAATTAGGAATTACTTTTTTGAATTCTCTATACACTTTATTCAAACTGCCGAGAGAACCCGGAACAGAAGGATCAGAATATAACTTTTCTATACTCATAATAAATCAATTTATAATTCTAACAATTTATCATTTGTACAGTTTTTTCTTCGTTGCTTTCTTTTTTTGCACTTTCTTCCTTTATTTATGATCTTTTAAGGCTTTTTCTTCACTGGTTCATCGTCAGATTTGCTTGGCTCCATGACTATCTTTTCAAAAGAATCCTTTTTTTGTTGATCTCTATTTATAACCTTTATTAGACTTGTACACCACTAAAGGAGCTTCATGAGGGAAAATATTAGTGCGAAATCTCATATCTTTTGTGTGAAATCACAAAGTAAGTAGCCGTACATTTTCCAATCGATTGTGTTAAATCACAAAGTAAGTAGCCGTATATTCTTGCTGTTGCATCATTGTAAATGTGAAGGAATGTTTTTGGAGATGAGGGCATAATTTGTTGTGCAATAAATCTAATTTGACTTCCATCTCAAGGGTTCTTGAAAAGAACTTGATACTGAGTATTGAGAGCTAAATTTCTCATTTCTGTTCCTCTTGGAAAAGGGTTTTGCATCACAACAATTACATTAATGTTTAGATGATATCTTCCTTTTGTGAACAATTTTCCCAAATCCTTAAAGTTGGCAATTTCATGTATTAAATCTTCAACAACAATAGTTAATCTTTTGTCCGATCTTTCAATTTCTTCGTATTAGTTTTCAGGTCGCTCAGTGATAAATCTACAATTCCCGTTAAAACTTTTTTTAACGCAGTCAAACAGTTCGGGTTGATTTGTTCCCGAGATCCACATAATATTGGGATATTGTCTGCCATTATCAATTATATTGTTATAATTTTTCAAAAGATTTTCTACCCAAGTTGTTTTGCTGCTTCTGCTTACTCCAGATGAAATCAAAGAAGAAGGTGCTTTAAATCTCAAATGGTAGCTCATATTTATAACAAATTTTAAACATCTTATACAACAGATAACACCTCATACAACAGGTGACATCTATTTGTAACAAATTCTTAACATCTAGCTATAACATTGAACTGATATCTATAACATCGAACAAATGTTCCTAAAATCTAATTTTGAACATCTCATTAATAACAGTCTAGGCAAATGCCATGATTAAATTGTTTATTATTCTGCTCAATATTTGCAACAGATACATCGATGTGAAGAGACTTGGATGAGGTAATTCATCATGCAGATTTTCAACTCGAATCTTTGTTCTATGGTTAAGTCGACCATTCTTCTTCTTTAGCTCATCAAACAATGATTTCTTAAACGATTCTTTCCCTTCAGCCAGCATGTCGGAGTTGACATAACTAATGTGAAATGATAGAAATCTGAAGCATTATGTACCATACAATTTTGCTTGTGATCAGTAGCATCAATTTGTTTTGTCCACATCTCTGTAGTTGAACATTTTTCACAATACTCTTTTGATTTGTTGAAAATGTATTTCAGGATAATTTCGGCATATGCTTTTGCACTTGAACATCAATCTTTGTTGGATCTTCTTCTTCTTGTTTCTTTTTCTTCTTTTGAATCTGCTCATCATCACTCGCTGGTCTTCTCCGGGATGGTTGTGGAAGCATTTTGAGCTCAGCAAGCTTTCCATATAATGCTTTCAGCATTTCTTCTTTCAGATTTATTCCCGTCTTTGATGACTTCTCATTCTTCCATCTTCGGATTCCAAGACAGAGCTGTAGAGAGAAATCATCGTTTTTCTGCAGATAAATTTCCAGCTTATCCTCATACTTTCTTCTTTATAGAAAAAAACGTCTATCCTCTTGTATGGATATAAAATGGAATAGCTCAATGTCAAAGGCTCAAGAATGTGTTATATCTTTCATCAAAGTTTCATAACCAAAATAGTAATCAAAGATTTTAAAATGGATTGGCGGTCAGTGGGTTAGTCAGAGAGTCCTCCAAAGTCACATCTACTATAGTAAAGTAGTATTAGTCATGGAGACGGATTTTGTCCGAGATCATCTTCCTAGGGTTTTCAAGATCCAGTGCTCGCTCTTGCACTTTTCCCTGCCGCCCCTTGTGTAGTTAAGCCATTGAACCTTCTTTTTCAAGTTTCTGCTATCGTTTCTGGGGTAATTGGGGCTAACCCTTCTTTGATCTAGGCAATCTGGTGCCACTGAAAACAAAAGAACGAGGTGTTCACTGCGGGATTAATCTCTTTTTCTTGACACCTCGACACTATGAATAGCGCGGCCTGTTTGTTATCCTGTTT
The DNA here is from genome assembly GCA_014526335.1 of Chrysaora quinquecirrha. Lineage (NCBI taxonomy): Eukaryota > Metazoa > Cnidaria > Scyphozoa > Semaeostomeae > Pelagiidae > Chrysaora > Chrysaora quinquecirrha. Next base: position 462,517 of record JACTAT010000050.1, read on the forward strand.
GGAAACATGAGGTTAGGGGATCAATTCCCCTCCAGAGAGTATGGCTGGTTTTTATTTTTGTTCTTTTCTTCAATATTATTGAGAAACGTTTCTGTAAAAAGGAAAGGCAAGTCTAGAAGACTAAAATTATTTGCTTCCTAAAATTTTCTGCCCATTTAGAACACTAAAAATCATTCCATTTCGTATATGTGTCATCCTAATTTATTTCCTCCAGTAAAATAAAATTCACAGAATACCTACGGCATTCGAAATCAATGGGAATCCGGTGATTGGAGCAAGATTTGTACAGTATTCTTTTCTTGAAGTCAGCCGAACGTCTTGAATGAAATTGCAGACTAAAGTCTAAAGTTTATTTTGAAAATTACTGTCAAGTTATACTTTGAAAATTACTTTCAAGTTATTATACAATATTTTTGTTCTGCAACTTATCCATGACATTTCATCTATATTAACAATTTCCATTTGCACGAATGTCGCTGAAAAAACACTTTGGGTTCGAGTATTTACATTTTCCACAAGGAAGTAGACAGCACGGGAGGTTGACGACCCCAGTATTGAGAAATAGGACTGAGGAATAGGAAAAAGATCACACCCCACAATATCAGCAGCAACAACTACTGGACTAAGGACTAGGTCCGGGCAACTAAACTTTATAACAACTGAGGATAAAAACCAACAACATGCTGCACAAAAACAACTTTGGGTCCTCACGTTCTGCATCCAAAAGAACAAGCGATCCGTACCATGTCAAAAGGGCTGAGCAACCCCAGTGGGGTACTTAATATAAATTGGGTACCGGTACCACCCATATAGGTGCGTTTTCGGCCCTGAAATTCTCTAACAATTGCTATGATTTTCTCCAAAACCCCATAAAATGGGGTGGGAAATTTAAGAACACTCAGACATTTTACTTCATTACGGTCACATCAATGTTAAAATCGTTCGATGTTCGAAGTACAATTTCAACCTATAATAGAATGAGATCTACAATGTCATTTCTCTCATCTCCTGTTTTCATTCTCATTATTCGGGGTCTCTTTTTGCATATGTCTACATTATATGTTGGTGCGTTCAAAAAATCTGGGCCGCACATCCCCCTTCATCAATAAGTCATGCACCCCCTCGGAAAGAGCTTCTGAACTGACGTACAACTGAGGACGAGGGTCTAAGAACTTGAAGGACTAAAGATTAATTTCCCTTGCATACAAGAGCATCGAAAAGAATAATCGACTGGTATACTGTCATTCCCACTAACGAATATTTTGTAATCCACGTCATGATGCGAAGATTTTCTTGCACACGAAGCACCCAAAACACCAACCAACGAATACCTACTGTCAAGATATTCTCATCTACACTAAGGTTTTCGGGAATCCACGCTTATGGAAGGACTTAAAACCTGCTGTAAAATAAGGAATAATGTTTTCTTGCATACTAACCACTCAGAACACCAAGCAACCCATTCAAAAGTAGTATCGTCACGGTCACTAACAGTGCCTTTTACTTGCCATGTATAGAACGTAAACGCACTTCCCCCATCCATGATTCACGGACACCAACGCCCTTCTCCACTTAAAGCACTATAAACGCTAACGCTTCTTTCCACTTCAAGACTAAGCCATTCATGCAGACAGTCACTGACTAACCAGTCTAAAAGCTTCAAACCGTTCATGCAATACCTCGGTGATAAATTCTTCCCCAAAACATTGTATACAATCAAACCATACTAATTCCCCGTGCATACTATGAAAATCTCATTCACATCACTCCCTCTAACAAAGCAGCTTTCTTCTACGCTAAAGGCAACATAAGAGACCACTGAAACAGTTTTGCCTCATACTTTTCTAGCAGTGATTGTGTCCTCTTATCAAACTGATTTGTTTTCTAGAATCACCCCCTTCATAAACAACCGTTCCAAGGCGGGGGTCCAAAGTGACCCGCGGAGCCTCGGGGTCAGGGCTAGTAAATAATACTAAAATCCCAGTATTTGTAGGGTTAAGCCTACCTTGATAATCCTGTAAAAGAATGCAGGTCTTTCAAGTAGAAATAATGGCAATAAAAGTGCCGCAGCATTGGCAAACTCTTTTCAATATCTGAAGGTACAAAGTTAAAATTTTTAATTGATGAGTAGGTTTTCAGCTATATTAAGCTTTTGCCATGGAAAAAATCATTTTCAAATCCAATTCTATTAAAATTAAGCAAAAATTTACCATCTTCTGCTGTGTTTGCTGCAATCATTTCTGTCAGTACGAATTTTTTCCAATTGTAGTCTGGAGCTCTTTTTAGTATTGCCAAGTGGTATTTGTGGAAGAAGTCGCATACTCTTTTGATGTTCAAAGAGAACTGTATCTGTGCATCCAATTCAAGCTAAAAAGAACAAACCTACAGTAAATTTGATTTGCCAGCTTAGTACAAATATATGACATCATATATGGCAAGAAAAACTCAAAGACATTGATGGACCAGAGAAGCCTCGTGGAAGAAAATATTTCAAAATGTTACTGTAAAAAAAATTACTTTATAATTTATTCAGTAGATTACCCTTTCAGGAATTTGTAGGCAAATAAATTCTAGGATCTCCTTTGTTGTTTTATTTTGAGAAAATGCACCCCGGTATGCAGCAGTGGGTTTCAACCTCTCGGCTACAAGGATTTTATTGGGGTTTGCTTTTTCATCTCTTCATTCAATGCATGCATATGGCTCACAGTGCTGTCCCCATCCGCACTAAGATTTCCTCCTTCAATCTATAAAAGGTCATGATAGAAAAAAATCTTAGCAGATCGTCTTTTAGATCGTATTGTCATTCATTCCATACCTTTTGTTGTTAATTTTTTATAATAGAATAAGCTGTAGAAGGTAGCAGAAATTCTTCTTCTGGAAAACAAAAATCTTTTGAAGGAATTGATGGTCAATTTAAATTTCTATTTTGAGAAATCAACCCTTTTGTTTTCTCTTTGGATTCTTCATCTATTTTTTGAATTTGCTATAAAGAGGCTAATTTGTTGCATTATGACACACTCAATTATATCAACAATATTCTTCAAGAAAGCTGTTGATAGCACTTGAAAATGATATTAAATTTTCAAATCATTAAATATCAATAAATGGGTTCTTTGAATGCTAAATGAATTTGATTTCTACGATGCCAAACAACCAGGATAATTAAGTGAGCAACTTACAAACCACAAAATTTTTCAACTTCAACCAGGAGTGTGCAATAAAGAGCTGATGATATTTCAACTTAAAAGGGCACAATGAAGTTGCTCAAAAACTCTTAAAGTCAAATAGATAACTTTTCTGTGTAAGCATAGGACTGTCATTAGTGTTCGTATTAAATATTAGCAAAAATTTCAATATATACCTGCTCTCGTAAAGCTTTTTGAGGCTGTTCCATCCTATTGTCACCTTCTTTCCCTGCCTTTTTGTCCATATTTATCTCTAACCTTTTGAAACTCAGCCACATTCATAAGAACACATTTACTGTGTTTGTTCCCTGTAGTTTGCCTCTCTTCAGATAATTCCAAGCTTCATAACAATAGGGTTAAAGTTTTTTCAGCTTATGGAGCTAGTATTACAAAGTACAAGACAAATTTCTTATTGTGAGCCTAAAACCGGTATTTAAGCTCACGGAGCATGTTACCCAAGTGGTGGCTTGTTCACGTATTTTCAGCTCATGGAGCGAAGCCCCATGTCATTGTCATTGTCATTGTTATTGTCATTGTTGTTGTCATTGTTGTTGTCATTGTTCTTGTCGTTGTCATTGTTGTTGTTATTGTTATTGTCCTTTCCTGCCTGTTATTGTTATTGTTATTTCCTGCCAAGTAGTGAGCATTTCAGATGATACCAATGGTTGCAAGCATCACAACATATTGAAGCTTGAGCGTCTTTGAGGATGTTCAAGCATTTGGGGCAATCTAGGTGTTCATTGTTAGAGTTAGGCATGATTTTCTAGATTATAAAATTAAAGCTAAGGTGATATTGAAATAAGAAAGGTCAAAGGCCGAAATAATGAATGATCTTACCATATGTATAGAAATATGAAAAGACATGAGAGTGCATTTCGTTCATTTTATGTTATCTTCAAAAGTCTTGATTCTTGCTATCGCTGGGCCAGTGTCTTTTTTCGCAAAGACATCACCGTTTCTTGTCCAAGAATGCTTCAAACCAACGATTTTGGCTTTGGTTGGAACTCCATAAAAAAAACTCCTTGTTTGCTTGTGTTAGAGACTCGTTTATGAACATTTTGTTCTCCGTGCTGACATTATCATTGCAAGCAAAGCCAAAACCGCCTACCGTTTTATCTTTCAATTTCTTTCTGTTCTTCATCATCAACTCCTTATTTTTGCGATTTGCCAATTTAGCAATAATGGCAGGATCTCCTATCTTTTTTATTATTATGTGACAGGCAACAAATTCGCTTGCTTGTAAAGGCACATCAATTTCTTTACCTCACTTTATGACCATTTCTTCAGGGTTTTTTTTCCGTTATCAGAATGCCTTTGATTTCAATACAGTCTCGTCGACAATACTGCTCAAGACTGTTAATTTCAAATTTCTGCTTCTTGACTTCATTTCTTAAATCATTAAGTTCTTTTTTGAGGTTTTTATTTTCAGATTTTAGACCAGAATCAGAATTTGTTAGCTTTACCATCATCTGATTTTGAGGTTCATTTTTCTTCATTTATGAAATCCGTTGCTGATTCCAGTTCTTCAAATTATCTTCAATTTATCTTCAAGTTTTGTCAGGCAATCAAGAATAGTGGTGTTGACTTCATCAATTTTTTTTGATATTTCATTAAAAGTTTTATCCAGCCTTTGTTCTTGATCTTTAAACATTTTGATCAGCTCCTTGTAAGCTTGGGCATTAGGCCCTTGCTTAAAAGCAGGTTCGATTAAGAGAAATCACGATTTTTCAATACTTTATAAATAAAACAAAACGATAAGCATATGATAAAAACTAGAAAAATAATGTGATGTCCAGTTCTTCTCAGTACGCATGACAGCGCCCACATGTGTTATTTTGAGAGGGGGGGTCCCTCACACTCACCCCTTCTTTAAAAATGTTCTGCAAAACATCTGAAAGGTGTGAATGGTAATCGATAACAATGACAGTGTTATTTTATTAACTTCTCAAAGCGAAAACGGGTCTCAGTGTCTGTTCTATAGTCTCAAATACACGGCGAAAAATCAAGCTTGGTGATGGCCAGTCTCCAATCTTGAAAATCAATAACAACTTTCTTTGTGCATACCAATACTGCAACTCTTAGGTACACATCCTGTTACACGAATTGTACTCTTATCACAGGCAGAATTTAAAATGCGTAGTAACATTTTCTAAATGAAGAATGTGGCGACGTACGAATAGCAATAAGACTGATTACAAGTCTTGATATAACGATGCAAACGAGGATAACCAGCATATTGAGTAGATATATATAAGCGAAGAAATATAATGCAAATAAGTTTGACGAGTTAGTTTGCAGAAACAAGCGGTGGCATTGTCGTTGGCAAATACATTGGATGAAACATAGGCATTCCTTGAGGATACAATGGAGGTTGTATGTAGACTTGCAATGGGTGAACATTTGCATGCTGTACATTGTATGGAACCCCAAGCTGTGTGTAGTTCAAGAAGACAGGCGGATTTCGATGACGCTGTGGTCTGGTAGTTTGCCGGACTTGCGATATTTCTGAATTGTCAGAGTCCACAGAAGGAGTGTACGATGGTGCTAGTGGTGACAATGGACTTGAACTAGATAAATCATCACAAGAATCAGTTTCCGGTGACATCATTCCTGACTGGTTAGCTTCGATGGGTTGCTCTGAAGAAGGATATCCATGAGAGGTGACTAGATCAGAATGCTGTACTGGGAGAAATGTTGGGATTTCCTCAGCTTCTGAGTCAGTATCACTTACAGAAGAGGTACCTTGGGCTGGTCTCTGAGCAGTACGCTTCCTTTGGGTTTGCTGTTTGGGTGGTTCTGGTGTAGAGTCGGCAAGCATATTACAGGGTAGAAGCAAGTTGCGATGAAGTGTACGGGTACGGCCATTCTTATCTTCAGGATGAACAACATAAACTGTCTCCAATACGGCTTTGGATAATATGCACTTTATCCTCCCAATATGAGTGAAAGCTTACTGGGTCCTTGATGAGGTGTTAAATTTCGAATCTAGACACAATCACCTGGTTGCAGTCCAACATGATGTATGTGTTTATCATACTGTTTCTTAGCAGATTCTCGAGATTTGATAGAGTTTTCAGCAGCAATATGACGTGCTTGCTTCATTGTGTCGAACCATTTACTGACGAATCCTGCCTTTGTCGGTTTAGACTTTGCAGCCTGTTCAAACATGAGATCAACTGAGAGCTTAGGTGAGCGACCAAACATGAGGAAGTAAAGTGCGTAGCCAGTAGCTGAATTCCTTGTACAATTATATGCATGAGTCATTTTGTTCAGTGCATCTTTCCAGTTACTTTTCTCTTTCGTTGTCATCGTTTTGAGCATTGCAAGAATTGTTTGATTAAACCTTTCAGTTTGTCCGTTACCCTGTGGGTGATATGGTGTAGTACGTAGACGTTTAATGCCCGATAATTTCTCAAGTTCATGGAATAACTTGTTCTCAAACTCCTTGCCCTGATCATGCAGGATTTTCTCAGAGAAACCAAATCGCAGGAAGATTTATTTGCTTCTTTGTTTCTAGTTGGGTACGCTTGTGGAAACCTAGTGAAGTTATCGACAATGACCAGGATATATTCATATCCTCCAATGGATCTTTCAAGATGCAGAAAATCAATTGAAACTAATTCCATAGGCATCGAGGAAGAGATATTCTGTAAAGGAGCTCGAGTGTGAAAATTCGGTGCTCTGTCCTTTAAGCATGGACAAACTTTCGTGACATATTCTTCAATATTGTTGTACATGCGAGGCCAGTAATACCGTTCTCTTGGAAGATTAACACACGTTCGGTACCTAAATGTCCCATATTGTTGTGGAGCTCCTTGATGACAAGATTGTGATACTTTTTGGGCAATACTAGCTGATCAAAGTCTCCAGAACGATGACGTAGAACATCCGAGCTAGTCAGATAAAGTCTATCCCATTCCCGAAGTAAGATCTTGACATTAGGCGATTCTTGTCTGGCGATGTCTGAAGGTGTCTTGCTTCCTGTTCCTTTGAAGTGCAGCAGTCGCGAGACATCTGGGTCATGAGCTTGAGCTTGGGTAATCTCATCTAAACTGATTGAACATATATCGTCGTAGTTGGCAATATTCACTGCATCTGTTGGTTGCGTACTTACTGCAGCTATCCATGTGGTCTCATCAGATTGTTGGACTTGAACACCATTAATGATGGTGCTTATTGTATCTGATGACAGCTCCTCAGAACATAGATTGTGGAAATCCATCGGAAGTCTGGAAAGGGCATCTGCCACTACGTTATGTGTGCCTGGTCCATAACGTAATTTGAAGTTGAAGTCAGCGAGCTCAGAAATCCATCTATAACCAGTTGCATTAAGTTTGGCAGTGCTTTGGACATATGTCAGTGGATTGTTATCTGTGAAGATAGTAAAGCTTGGGGCATAGAAGAGAAAATCTCGAAAGTGGTCACAAACTGCCCACTTAAGTGCTAGGAATTCCAGTTTTCCTGCATGAAGGTGATAGTTCTTCTCTGCTGGGGTTAGGGTTCTTGACCCGTATCCAATGACTCGCAACGTTCCATCTTTATCAGGCTGGTATAGGACAGCACCTAGTCCATCCTTGCTGGCATCCGTGTGCAGCACAAAATTTTGTTTGAAGTCTGGATATGCCAGAATCGGAGGTGATGTTAAGGTACAAGAAGAGTGCCAAGAGATTTCTGGTGACATGACTCCCATTTGACTTTATGACTTGAAGGTAGCTGACCTCCCTTTGAAGTATAAGTCCTGGTAATGCTTTGTCCCTTAACTTCATCAACACGAAGAAGATGTGTAAATGGTTTTGCAATTCTTGCAAAATCAGGAATATACTTTCGGTAATATGCAAGAAGACCAAGCAACTTACCTAGTTCACCAATATTCTGAGGTGGCTTATCTGCTAACGATGTCACAGCTTTGATGTTGGATAAATCTGGTTGGTACCCTTTAGATGAAACAATATGACCAAGGTAGCAGACTTGGCTTTGAAACATTTTGCATTTGCTTGCTTTAAGTTTGACACCACGGCTACGGAGACGTTTGGGCACAGTGCGAAGATGCTCAATATGTTCCTCAAAGCTTTTACTGTAAATGATTATATCATCTAAGTAAGGTAAACAAAGGGTGTCACGAAGGCCAGAGAGACAATCTTCCATAAAATGTTGAAAACAGGGTGGTGCATTAGTCAATCCAAATGGAATTCTCTCCCATTCATAAAGCCCCCAGGGAGTGATAAAGGCTGTTTTATGCTTGCTCCCTGGTGCTATATATCCCTGGTGATATGCTTTGTCTAAAAGTGAAAACCATGAGTTCCCACCTAAGTTTTCAATTGTCTGCTGGATTCTAGGAAGTGGGTGCCGATCAGGGATGGTTTTCTTATTCAAGGCACAGTAATCTATACAAAGTCTAAGTGTTCCATCTCGTTTGCGCACACAAACAACTGGCGAGGAGTATGAAGATGTAGATTTTTTTATAAACTTCCTATTTAACAGGTCTTGGATATAGTTCTACACTTCTTCAAACAATGGTTTAGGTACATTAATATACGACTTCTGTACTGGGATATCATCTGTAAGATTTATATCCAATTGAAGGTCAGGAATATTCCCATCATCATTAGCATTTGATGAAAAAGCTTTTGCCTCTTCCCTTAGCATTTTGAGGGCAATTGTTTTCTGATCAACAGTTAACCCATCAAGATTTATCTCATTAACCAGATCACAGTTGTCAGATTGCTGAGTACGAACAGAATTCACTTGAACTGTTGGAGTCTCACAGATATCATGGGTAGAATCTGGCATGTCTCTGAGGTGAACATCTATTGGGGTCATTGATCTAACTGGTTCTAGCCTACCAAGTACAGTTCTACCTTTCAACAAAATATCATGGTCTGTAGTATTGGAAAGTGATATAAAAACTCGTGGATTTGTTGAGTTTAAGTTTATTATTTGCTGTTCTAGTGCCAACCCAGCAGGCCAGGTTTCAATATCATTTGGCTCAAACAACAGTAAGATTGGTGACAGAACTGTGCCTAAATTAGCACGGTAAGATACTTTCATTGTTTGATTCCCTTTAATCAAGACATTGTTCTTAGCAGTTTTCAAAGAGACCGGTAACTCATTGTCAGAATCTTGAACTAGTTGAACAAAGGTGCTGATTCTGTTAATGCTTAAACTCTTGAAAGAAGATTTAAGAGATGACATTAAGTTATCAGAAATAGCTGACTGATTTGCAATGACTTCTTTGATAACATTAAAACCAACTATAACATGATCTTCCAAAGTACTTTCTGTGACTAACATTGGAACTTTAACCAATTTTCTGATATTTTCATTCAACCCAAAATCAAGTTCCACATATCCTGAGTATGGCAACTTAGATCCACTAGCAGTTTTCAAGTCAAGTACAGTGTCTGGACCTAATAACTTAGCAATATCATAGACTTTAGCATCAGGAAAATGATTTTTCAAGACAGTGTTTGAAATAAATGACACCTGAGCTCCAGTGTCTAGCAAAGCACTTATAGCCATATTATCAAGTATACAATTGATCATACATTTGTCCCCTATCAGTTTTGCAACTTTTTGATGTTGTATTGGGCTCAAATGTGATGGGTAAAAATGATGGTCATTTGAATCTCAACTTTCAATTTCATTTTCTGAGTTTTGTTTCAGTAGACATTGTAAAATTGCATTGCAAATATTTTTGTGATTTGCCCAGTCCCTTTTCTGGCAATTTTTATTACAATAAAAGACTGTTTTACATTGACTACAAACTTCATGAAAGTCATTTCCAGTTTCATCTTTCAAACAAAAGTGACATTTCTGGGACTTTTTGTTGGTTTCAGTTATGGTTCGCCCCGGCTGGACCGTAACCTCTGCCCGTTTTTTTGATTTGCTCTTTGTTTGCAACCGCGTGCAAAGTGTGATGACTCACCACAAAAGAAACAGTGTTGACATTCTTCAGGTTTCCCTTCATTTTTACATGTTTCACAGCCCCGTAGAGGTTTTCTTGTGTTTTGGGGTCCATTGCTAGACTTGTTTTGGTCATGGGAAGATTTAAATTTGTCAAATGATGCTTGCAGTTCAGCAAGGTTTGCTTGTACAGCATTCAAAGTAGCCAGGGATTTATTTTCTGAGCTAGGACTACTCTAATTTTCAGAAATTTGCTTGCAAGCTCCTTGGATTGAGGTTGTTGGGGTGATCTGCTCTAGTCTCCCTGTAGCAATTTTCTGAGGTCGTTTACCAAATTTAACTTCTCTTTCCTGTTCCTCAGAAAATATGACATTCATTTGACCAATCAAATCCTCATCTGGTATTGTTGGGTCTTGAAGAAATGGTCTTAACTTTGAGCGAATAGATTCATCTCTTAATCCCGTTTCCATGGAATGCAAAAATAAATTTTGAATCATCCTGGGGTCATACTGGATTTTTTAATCCACCTCTTTAGATGTAAAAATGACTCGTTGTTGAAGCTCTAGAGCTCTAAATAGGAAAGCCTGGGCATCTTCGTTTGGGGCTTGGGCTAAAGTAGAGAGGGCCTTATACAATTCTGTGGCAGACTTCTCTCTGTAATGAGACCTGAGAATTTTTCTTAACTTTGGAAGAGAAAGTCTTGGAGTACATTCTAAAAAGCTTCTCAGAGTCATGCCAGGGCTGATTGCTTTTATCACAGCCTCTCGAACTTCAACAGCGCTGTACCCTTTTGAAATTGCCCCTTCTATCTGATGTACTAAGGAGATAAAATTAAGCTGATTTGTCTCACCAGGTTGTCCAATTGTTCCTGATATTTTTCATTCGCATCTGAGAAGGGATCTTTGATCACCAGTAGTAACCAAGGCACTAACAGCTTCCTCTTCTTTACTTTGTTTCATACTCTTGGTTAAAGCTGATATTTTCTCATGTAGAATCTTCTGTTCTTTCATCAGAGATTGCAATGCAGCAAAGCTACCATTATCTTCGTCTTCTTCGTCTTCCAGCAAGGGGAGTTCTGATCTTTCACCTTCTTGATTTCCCTTTCATCATCCCCACTGGTAATCTCTTCTATCGCAGCCCTTACATCTTTTAAAACTTGACGTTTGGTCTTCCCAGCCTCTGAAACTTTCACATAATTGCATAGTTGGGTCAAAACATCGTTTTCCAGTGTATAGAGCCTGCCCAAAACTTCTATTTCAAGCTCTTCGATTTCCATCTTTGTCCAAAGTCAACAACTTAGGCCATGCGGCGTGCAAAGTTTGCTATAACTTTTTGATCAGAACAACTTCTCAGTCCGGTCGGAGGTGCCAAATATGTAAGCTTGGGCATTAGGCCCTTGCTTAAAAGCAGGTTCGATTAAGAGAAATCACGATTTTTCAATACTTTATAAATAAAACAAAACGTTAAGCATACGATAAAAACTAGAAAAATAATCTGATGTCAAGTTCTTCTCAGTACGCATGACAGCGCCCACACGTGTCATTTTGAGAGGGGGGGTCCCTCACATCCTTTATGCAATATTCGTTCTCTTTTGCTTCCATAATGAGTTTACTGCACAGTTTAAATACATGAAATTTGTAATTTAAAGTTCAATCAAGTTAATGATGTAAATTAAATTTCTTGTCACAAATATCAGTGTATTGTTCACTAAGTTATACTTTTCCATCAGAAGCTACTTCAAGAAACTCATATGGACAAATAAAATGACAGTTTTTTACTGCGCATGCGCAGTATTTCTATTGAAAAATAAGAAATTATTCTAAAATGTAGCAAAATGTGTTTAAGTGTGATTAAAACAGTCAAAATGGGTTTTCCAATAGCTTAATAGTGATTATCAGTCAAATAGTTCAAGGTAAGGGTAGAAATGGCAAAATGGGAAAGGGTGATGATTACTTCATTAAGGCGTCATAATGCATTGGATATCAACAAAACTTTGCAGTTCCAAATAATATGAGTACAATGTTATTTTGGCCGAATTTTATCTTTGTCGCTCTTACCAGATACGAGATTTAGCCCCCCTCCGGTCTGAGGATGCTCAAAAAAGCTCGGTCCAGATTGGGTTAGTGGCAGAGCCAATAAAACACGTTCGTACACAAAATGATATGGGCGCATTCCATGGCAAAAAAGACAATGTTTGTTGTATGGAAAACTGAGAAAAAAAGTCTTTGGGAGTTCTGGTCAGTACAAGTACATAGAAGTTTCTTCTGTTTTCCTGGAATAAACGTGTAATCCAAATGTACATTTCTACAGAAACTGTGGGCCGGTACAAAAATATACATGACGACAGAGATTACCACCCTACGTGAATTATTTCTTCAGATATTTCAAGAGAGGACAAGTTGAAGGTGCTATGGGAAGGCAATATACTGTATATATTATTGAATGTAAAAGTCTATTCGTGTCAGCATGGGAAAGTTCAGCATAAACACAATAAAAAGGAACCAGAGGTAGGAGTGGGGCTTTATTCAATATTTTATCAGATCTGTATTTTTCTAATCTATTTCTTGATTTTAAACTTGAATACCATGCAGTCTTTTAGATCATTGGGAAATCTTTTGTTTAATGTAGCAAGAAATAGTTAGAAAGTTCCTAAAATTAAAAAAAAAAATGAATTGATTGGTTGGTTGGAGACAGCAAATGTTTGAGTTATCAAGGGTTCAAATTGTCCGTAGTATTTCTATGTGAAAAATTTCGGAAGGTTCTAGGGAATGAAAAATCATAGCAAATGTTTAGCTTATCGGGGGCTCGAGGTATTGGGAGTTTACTGTACAAAGTTTCTTATAAAAAGTGTAAATATACTCTTAGTACTGTGGAAATATCGTAGAATACTCCCCCTTAATATCTAAATTCGCTACTATCTTAATATTTTTCTATCACATATTATTACGTAATGAAATAGCACATTTCTACATCATAAAGTACGATTGGCCTCATTTCCCTAATGTGACCTGAAACATTGAGACAAAAATGAGACTTACTCCTTACCTCATTATTTTTCAGAATGAGCATGGTGCCAAAAAAGGTGAGCATGGTCCAATTGCAGAAAGTGGCAATGTTTTACAAGTTCAAGGTTTGTTCTATTACTAAACTAACTTCAAAGATGGAGATAATGATTATTATGCCAAATATATGATGTCATGATAACTCGAATAGGCAAGCTACATGCATATTTTAAAAAGGATTTCAACTAAAGGTCAGTGCTAAGGAGTTCGAAGTACAACTAGAGTTGAGTAAATGGGGGCCGAAGCTAAGTAAAGTAAACAAATATAAACAATTTGTCATAAGTACTGATTTCACAGGTGGAACAGCACTAATATAGGTGGAACATGAAAAAAAGGGATATAAACCAACATAGCATAGCATTACCTTATTTTAACTCCATCGGTTCCTACACAGACCAGAGATTATTTCAAATAATACACCCTTGATGGCAGTAAGGAGGTCGCATCATTACAAATACCAAAAACAAAAATTAACAAAACAATTTAACCAACAATGAGTATAATATCATATATACATAAAACAGGAAAGAACAGTTCAGCTGCCAATTGGGCAGCCTATTCTGCTTCATTCTTCTTAACTGATATGTACTACTGACATAGGAGACGTCTTCTTCTATTGGATATTCTCAGTTTAAATTTCATTTAGAATGTCTAAGTCTCTAAATACTGGTTTCTCAAAATCTCAGCCGTTTGCCTTTTTAATCATATAAATCTCAACTTCCGCTCTTGGAGTCGCCAGTTATTCAAATAAATTCCAGCCTCTCTTCTTGGAGACGCCGGTTACACGTAGCAATCTCAGCTCTCCCTACCGGAGATGCCGGTAACTAATCACGTTCCCAGCGTCCCTGACGCCGGTTACTCAAAATCTCAGCCTTCAGCTGGTAACTCATATCATTCAAGCCTTTTGCTGGTTTTCAAGATTGCCAGAGCTGGTAACTCATTTTCTCAGCTTGCTGCTGGTAACCAAGTTCGTGTTAATAATTTTGTTCTACATTAAAAAAACGAGTAGTGATACCACCCAGGGAGGGAGGGTGGGGAAAACGTAGCAAAGCTGTAAGTTAGGACGAAAAAACTATATGCTTAGAAAACATGACTGAATAAAACAGCAACTGAAAGAGGAATGATGATGCAGGAAGGAGGTATGGTTACGAGCTCCGACGGCAAGCAACAGTAGGAAGGGGGGCATATACACCTTGGCGTTAAACTACATTAACATGGTTAATGCCCGATCAAAGGGCGTATATGTTTGCAAATCAGTAATTTGATAGTCGTAGACGTCTTATTCAAATCTTGCCCTCTGGGTTTCACTTCATTGATAAATAGGAAAATACAGTTTGTGGGAATTGACTAAGTTTTTCGTGCTGGCACATTTGGAAGAACTGGCACTTTGGCACATCTGCGCACTTCTAATTACTACAGCAGATCCTAAAGTTTCAACATTTATTAGCAGTTAAAAAATAATACTGAAAAAAAAGAAAGATCACATCAAAAAAGATAGGCAAGAAGATACAAGATACTCAAAAAAGATACGCAAGAAGAAACCTGTGAGCCTGAAGATGGATGAATTGGAATCAAAGGTGAATGCAAAGCTGGATCTAATTCAAAGAAAGCTGAATACAAAGGGGATTCAGGACTTGTGAGAAGTAAAGAAGCAAGAAATAAGAAAACAACTGATCATTTTATCAACTGATGAGCTGTAAGATGTTGAAGAAGATCCCGACAAAGATGAATACCTCAACCTCGCATTCCCAAACAAAACACCAGCCAAGAATGCAGAACAGCCTGCTGATATTAACAGCTTGCCCACAGTACACTCCAGTGATTTCTACGATTTAGAACTAACATATGGTAAGAAATGTCCTTTAGCTGTGTTCATGCCCTACAAGCAAACAAATCAAGCAAGATGTTCCAATCTGTGTAGGTCATACATAAAAAAATTGCTTGGTGTGCATCATGGTGTGCAATTTCCTGCAGATTTTGACCAATTAAACATTAATGAGGTTATAAAATGAAAATGCAGAAGCTATTGCAAAGGAGGAAGAGCTTGAAACTTTAGAAGAAATGTGACTTTTTAATAGACTTTTTATATATTTAATTATGCGAGAGTTTTCAATTACTTTTTTCCATAACGAGTGTTTAGTATTTGTTTATTAAGGGTATTTGTTTTTAGATAACTGAATAAAACTTTGAATTTCAAAACCAAGGTCTCTTTGTTAAATTCTGTTGGTGTATTACTCCTAAAATATCTTGTACAAAAAATGCCTCGCAATTTTCTAGAGAATAAAGTTTGCCCTCTTGGCCACAGGCCTTTTTTATGAAATAGTTTTCAGTTTCCCTGTACCTGGTCAGGGCGCAAAGTCATTTTAAGGTCAAAAGTTTGTATTTTTGAGTCATTGTATCTGCCAATGGCAACATCCAGACGAAGCTGGTATCACAACATACCAAAAGCCATCAAATTGATCACCCCTTCCACCGACCAATCTGGTCCACCATCAGAAATTGCTACCACATTACTTTTGCATCCGTAGCTTACAGACTCTTTCAAAGAAGCATACTGGTACTGGCAATTCTTCTTGATGCGTAGAGTTGAACTTTGAGCCGATCTTGTCTTGGCCAGCTGACTTTACTCCATCTCTTTTTATCTGTTGTCATTCGGACTTTTGACTTTATTTTTATTCGGAAATTGTATTTTGCAGACTTTGATGTTGTTCTAAATGAGTACGATTGGACGACACAGGTGAATAGCTTCTGGAGCGATGCTGATCCTTTGATACCAATGTTTTGATAACCTGCAGGAACAAGTTTAGTGTCATGAACAGGAAAGTCATGATCTTTAAAATTCAGACAGTCTTCCAGAAAGCAAAATCTTGTTATCTTGTCTTTTATTGTCTGTGTTTATTTTATTTCTGTTATCTACCAAGAGACAGATAGTTTCATAACTGTTTACAATGGCAAGCTCATTGATATAATTAACTCTGCACACGCTTAATGAAAATTAGAATGAATTGATTTTTCCTCACAATTCCTTTTTGGTGGTTCTCTCACTCGCAAAAGGCCTCGGTAAAGACGGTCATTGATCGTATTCTTTTTGGGTGGAACCATGTAAGAGTGAATCGTTGGTGAGTTTGTTTCATCTCATTTAATTGTTCAAGTCGTCATGGCACTGTTCACTATCAAGGTGAGTTTTACTTCATTGGGATGAAACGCACTTGGATGAACGAAGCTATCGTTCGTGTCGTAGAGTCATACTGCCTGGGGTAGCATCTTTGTGATTTCAACTGTTTGGGGCGGGGTATTTGACTAGGAGGCACAGCAATGTGGAGTGCAGTTTTTAAGGATTTGTTACTGGTGGGGCATTTTAAAAAAGGGCACTTTATCTACAGATTAAAAAGATATCAACAGAACTCTCCAAATTTTGCTACAGACAGTAGAACAAAAGGCTAATTTACTAGTTATTAATATTTGCTAACTAAAATTGTCCATCTTTTCTGAAAAACTCCGTTATCAACTGACTTCATCTCTAAGTTTTGTAATAAGGGTTTTTCCAGTGTTCTTCGAAGGACAGAGCAGAGACACACTAACAGACACAAACTTGAGAGCGATCTTGACATCATCTTTACTATATTCCATATTTAACGATTCCAGGCTAAACCGCATTCACAACAAAAAGGGCTTATCTGAGCCACAAGAACAACAATGTACATTACAGCCTCTCACAAGCACTGTATGTCTTCTTTTATAATATACACTAGTGGTACAGTACAGCCTCTCGCAAGCACTGCCTGTCCATAATATAATACTGAAGACTAGGGCTCAGGAGCTTTCACAAGCCTCCCAGCCTAACGGTTATCTACCCTATAGTAGAGCCTTACCTTGCCATACTTTCCTTTTGCTTTCCTATCTCCTTGCTTTGCTCAATGAAGCTAAGTAAGATACTTCTATATATACGAAATATTAAGAGATAAGCAGGAAACATGACAAATTCGTGAGGATAAAGATGTTAAAGAAATACCGAAGGACTAATACAAAGATTTCCTGCAAGCGTGGTATTAACAACGTCTAATGCAAAAGCCGGTAAAACGTGAAACAACTAAGTACTAGGTGACAAACAGAGATTAGTGCTAAGTTACGTTTTGTTACGTTAATAAGAAAATACTTGTGATTGAATGAAACTAAGAAAACGCAAAGGCCTAAAAACTAGCAGTATTACAGTTTGAAGGTCTGGCTCCCGGTATCGTCGGTCCTTTGAAGCAAGAAAGTGAAAGTCATATGCCGTCCGGATGCCATTCAAAGCAATTAATAACCGAGAATTAATGGTTTCATCTGTCTTTGAAAATCTTGAGTCACTGGCCACAATATTTTGGTGTGAGACAATGCGCTCTGTTTGTATCGAATGCAGTGATAAACTCATGAAGGCAGCAAAAACTTTATTTACTTACAATCCCAGTTGGCTTCTGAATGAAAATTCATTAAATGAAAAGGGCATTAAAGTGGTGGGGCAAAAATGTTCCACTGGTGGGGCAATTGGACAAGCTAGTGGGGAATTGCCCCAGCACTTTGTATGTTAAGAAATGCCCAGGCAATGTGTCATTGAAGACATGTTTTGAATGCACTTATTTACTGACCAAGAAGTCAACTGTTTCGAAACTATTTTCAAGGAAGGACAGAAAAGATTTGATGTTGCAAATACTTTTTAGTATATTAAATGTCAATGTTATAGTAATTAAAATTAGTTAAAAAATAACAGCAATCGTTGTTTTTTGAAAAATTTTAAATCATATCTATGTCAATTGTTAAAAGAAACCGCTATAAGGAATTGTTTTCAAAAATTTTTTTTCTAAAAATCAAGAAAATCTTCTAAATGGACTAAATTACAAGGAAAAGTCGAAAAACATTTGTGAGAATTGGAACATTGGACCAAATTTGGAGATCTAGATACATAAGCTTAATAGTCCGGGCGCTGACGGCATGACCTACTTGCAATTTGGGTGGAACTTTTAAAATTTAGATAAATGTGTTCATAATCATGCAAGAAGTACAAATTTACACGTTGGCCATGCTGAATTTTCTTGTGAGGCGCCCCAAATGCGATTGAAGTTTCTAGCAAAGTAGGCCTGTTTTGCTTCGAACGTGCCATTTTCCTTCAACGATTTCAATGAAGTTCACTCAGGCGATTCGTAAAACAAGAGTCAAATCCGGGGGGACACTGGTAATTTCACTCTGTTGACGGGGGTGGGAACAAGATAAAAATGAATTTGTCCGCAAAAACACAAGCCCAACGCGAGAAATAGGGAATAAATTGATACAAAAAAATTATTATAGGACTATAGCAGACTATAGGAAAATTTCCTGAGCCATCTACATGTGTAAAGTTGTTAAAAAAAGGTTTAAAGTTGGTCTGAAGTGAGCTACTGTATTTCTTCGAATAAAGCGAACGCTGTGATGGAATAAGCACCCAATCAAATAAACACCACCTTAAAAAGTCGGGACTTTAGTTAAGTGCCCCGTGCGCTAATTCAAAGAAATGCGGTATATGATAAACATGTCTCTAATCCTAAAGATTACAACGGCAATTAAGTAAGTTATATAAAATCAAAAGAACACTCAAAATCTGTCCCATCTTCGGCTAAATCGCTTAGCGTATCCGAGTCTTCATCAGATTCGCCAACTGATTCATCTTCATAGCTCAATTGCTCGATTTCTTCATCTTCATCATTTGCAGCGTTATCACATTGAATACATCCACATAAAAATCTGTGCATCTTAACCCGTAAGACCTGCAGACGCAATGGTGATCTTTGCAGTTTGACTTTTTGAAGTCACAAGATACAAGCTCTAGAATGGACTCGGGTGCAGGTTTTTTTGTCATTCATGTAACTTCCAGTATGTTACCAGGGAGTATTTTCCAGCCATGCCCATCTGGCGAAGGTACCATTTGCAAACTTTCTAGCACTCTTTTAACTATAGCAGCTGAGTATGAAATGCGTTTGCAGTGCATAAAAAGCTCGTCTGAAGGTGGTGGCAGCTTTTGTGGCTCTGGAACTTTCCCTTTACTATTGCAGAATTTTGCATACCTTGCCTCATAAACGTCATTTATTTTCTTCTGACTGTACAATCTGCAAACAAACTCTTGTATTACTTGGAAGAGATCAGTGTTGAATTCGAAGGTGTCCCCAAGCAATGCAAAAACCTCTTGGAACCTTTCACTTTTCTCTAAAATCTTATAAGCTTTTGCTTTTCCAGCACCATGAAACATGCGCGTGTAGTTACATCCAGTTAAGCAATGGATAGCTGGAAGACACTCTGTTAAAGATTCACCAAGCTTATTACTGATAGCAGTTTTATCAAGAATTCTTGTTTTATTTTTTGTTCCAATCTGTACGTATAACCGTATGTCAAGCTTTCTTGAGAAATATATTGAATAGATTGGCATGTCACTATCAACGGTAACGATTACTGCATTTGAGAACCCCATGCTACTGGCATGTTGGCAGTAAAATAGCATTTCGGTGTCCGCCTCCTCTTGGCAGCATGTGAAATCTTCCAACTCCAACATGACAACACTATCGTCCTCCACAGGAATATGCTAACATTTGTCATTGACTGTTGCGCAAATGTGATGCTGTTTTAATTTGTTAACATGACGAGAAGGGTTACTCCAGTCATTTATCAGATATCGTACCAGATCGACTTTGTTCTGAGGATCGCGAAGAAACTTTTTTGAACTGCTTTGGTCGCTTTTGCTCTGGTCTTCCAATCTTGATACAAATTAGGCCAGACGAAGCTCTTTTGGCCCTTCGCAGAATCCTCTTTGTACTGGTCAGTCACAAAATAAACAAGTTCAGCCTTGTTATTCAGTATCCTTTTCAGAATGTGCTCCGATATATCACCAAATGTATCTAGCTGAACGCTGTCTAGTTGTTGCAATAAAACCATGCCATCGTAAACAGAAACACAATCTTCTGGGGCAGAGGAAATAGTATCAACGTCAGCTTCTATAACGTTAAGCAGTTTGGATTTGACTGTTTTAACTAAGCCACCATCTGGTAGTGCAAGAGACCATGGAATTGGACCAAGCGAGTACTTGAGAATCTCTTTCATACTGACTGATTGCCTTTTCTCGCTGATGACTACTAGTTTTGGAACATACTTCTCTCTGCACTTATTGTAATTGCTTTCCCTTTTATTTTAAAAATCTTTGTAACTTTCATGGTAGCAAATGTTTTTAAACCGAAGCGCTTTATTGGCTTGTAAAATGGAATTATGTTGTTTTGAATTTGATCATCAATAAATGACTCTAAAGCTTCTATTCCAAGGGCATGAGCATTGAAGTCTTCCTTGACTTCTTCGTGAACTTGAACTCCAGATGAGATGTTATGCAGAGACAGACTGTCATTGAATGGGTTTCCCCATGACTTGAGAATTTCATATATCTGACTAACTGCTCTTTCGTCAAAACTTATGCGAGCTTTCCCAATGTCCTTTGTTGCAGAAAGCTGCTCTTCAAAGCAAATTAGATTTTCGAATTTTTCCATGCACCTAGCAGCAGAATGACTGGTGAGCACCCATCTTTGAATAGTTCCAGCTGATGTGCTGTATCCTTTAATACCACCTGGACACTTTTGCTGCCTGTTGATTGTCTGCTTAATACACTGGTCGGATGGTACTTGATTAAATTTACCTGGCTGGCGTCAAACTGCGAAGTTGCCGTTACTAGAAATGAAGGAACACATGAAAAAGTTCATATGCACAAATTTTTCATTAAATTCTTCAAGAAGGAGAGCTTAGAGCTATTCATGATTGTATACAAAGTTGGCACACACTATACACCAAAAATGCAAGACGGCAAGCTACTCAAATATGAGAAACAAGAAAATGAAGAAAAATATTACTCACCAAAATGAATCATACACCCTTGGATGCGTCTGTGGTAGCTTTTGCATTTCAGCCCAATAGTATGTCAAGTAGCAAGAATAGTTAGGTCTATCGTAGACAAATATCCAAGGCAATATTCTCTGTGTTGCTTGATTGTGTAACAGCCAATTGCTTTGACGCACAGAGCGGATAAACGCAAATTAAGTGTCCATCATCTGCAAGAACGAAAGCCAAAACGTAGCCATTGGACCTGCCTGGTCTCTGTCAGAAAAGACATTCTCAAACTGTTCAAAGAGAGTAAATACAGTGTCATGTTTTGAAACCAGTGCATTCAGCGTTGTAGAGTCAGTCCGTTCTATTATCCTTGCTAGTTCAGGTGACGACAACATATCTGCCATCACATCATATTCACCTTTCTCTAGTAGCCATGTCTCAAACGTTTCAATCTCCAAACGTCTCAGTGCATCATATACGTATTTCAATATTCTCATAGCGTTGTTGTAATGTTTTCCATTTAATACTTTCTCACATGAAGCTTGACCTAGCAAGAGAGAGGTTCACATGGTTATTGACTAAATTTCCCTAATTTCATAAATAAAGGGTACATGGATGGGTATGTATTTGCTCACAGAAGCATCAGCTGGATGGGACTTTTCCTCTTAGGGGTTCCCTCCGAAGAATTCTACACATTGTCATAGACATACTGAAAAGTAATAATGTTGCATCAACTAACATAGTAAATTGGCTTCAATGATAATATCTTGTAGACCAGCATCGCTGAATCTTTTCCCTATTACTGCCAAGAAAGTCATAGATGTATGAAATGTACCCATTCTTAAAACGATCAAATTCTTTAACTCCTTTTGCACAGGATTCATCAAAATTTCTACTGCCTTTGCATATATGGCAAGATCAAGAATAACATCAGTCTCCGATAATCCCAATTTCTCAGCTTACATTTTAGACTGTTCTAGAAGCTCCAGTACTGTTTCCATTTTGGTAGGCGACTGATTTATGGCAGGAAGATAGGGTACCTGAAGGAAATTAATATTGAAAATTATGTTCAGCCGAAACTCAAAAAATCATAATTTTTTCCATGCGAAAACTGGCAGTAAACTCACCTTGTGGAAAGAATTCTGGCCTTTGGATGTCAAACAATTAAATCCAGTCCAGTTAGGAACCGTTTGCGTAACACCATTGCGTTGAGAATTGAATCGAAGAACACCCCACCAAAAATCGACTTTCTTTGCATCAACTTCATCTGCAGTTTCCTGCATCAGCAAGACGTCATGGATAACTGATGGCTGATCGTGCTCTTTTGAAATGTATAGTTCTAGCACATTTGTTATTGCTTTAAGAGACCTTGCCTTGGATTGATTTTCTGTCTGTGAATCTGATAAACAGTCCTCGTACCAATTTTCAGTACTCGTAGATGCAAGCTGGATCTTGATCCCATTAGTAAGGTGCATGCTTACGCCTGTAAGTGTGTCGGGGTTTACATCATTGTTGTCCCAAACGAACGTAACAAATACCGATGGTTGAATAATTCTGAGTACAAAACTTTTCAGCATTTGCTCTTTGGACTGTTGAATCGCCAAGCTTGTTTCGTGATAAGAGATACCATGTCCTAATCTATTCATCCAGGAAATCAGCTGCTTTGACCCGGTCTTCCTTTTTGCGCATAGAGACAGAATGGTATGCTTACTTGTTCTTCTCTTTCCATTGCAAACACAAAACATTATGTCCTGACCGATTGACGAAACTAAACATTCCTTTTTACTGGATAGCTTCTGTTTGCTACTAAGCAATGTCTTCAAGAAGATAGATAACATTGGTGGAAGAATTGTCGAAGTGCTTGTCAACTCATCTTCAGTTGGAGGCCATGTTGTATATGTAGCCGGCGCGTCAAGTACTTCCTTTCTCGGAATGTTTGCAACTTCAGCGACTTTGATCGAAGCTGATTGCTCTTGCACATTCTTCTTGAACCAATCAGCCCTTCTTTAGCTAGTTTCAATTATCTGCCCAGTTGGAATTTCAGTGCTGTAAATGAACTGGCTACAGTGGCGCCGCTGCTAGAAGTCAATTTTGACGCCAAAATATTCCTTCAGCTTAGGCTTTAGTGTTCTGGCTTCCATTACTTTATCACCACTGTTGAGGCATTTTTTGTATTCTTCCAAGATTTCCGTCATCTCTATCACCATGCCCCTTTATATCGCATTTCTTCAATAAATTCATAAAGTAAATTGAGCTGACTTGAAAACAGGCTTTCACTAGGTGCTGAAGTTCTCTTCTCCATTCTTGTGTAATCTCAAAAACATGTTTTGTGGTAGAAGTACTCCTTTGCAACTATGACCATCTAGTCTTTACCAGTCAGCTCTGCCATCAATCCTCAGGTTATCAGATTTCAAAAGCGCCGAGTGCTTCAGTCTAATTGCCACATTCTTTGTCTCACACCTTTGCAGCCCTTCATATCCACTACCAGACAGGCTCATTTTTTTCTTGTTGCATATGCAACATTCGTATGCAGCTAATATTCTTCCTTGTAAGAGAGTTAAAGAATTTAGTTAGTAAATGTCTGAATTGAGCGTATAGGAATTTCAAAATTTAAAGTCAAATTCCATCTTTAAGCTTACCTGCATCTCCGCCCTTTCTTCTGACAGAAAGTCGTCCTTCACTGAGGTTTTGCGGTTCAGAAAATAATGCCTAGAGATAAGGGCAACACATTTAAATGGTTGATGCAAAATCGAAAATGCTACGCCAAAATCGGATATGACAATTGAAGAATTTCTTACCCAGCCAGTGATTTCTGTTTCACCATCATTTATCTGTTGATGGACAATACGTTTCCTGCATGAACAGTATTTTGCTGGTTGGTCGTCCTTTTTCTTCTTCTTGGGAGGTGTAAGGAGCAATCTTACCCTTGACATTGAAAAGTCGGTAGACTTGCCAAGTTGGCTTTACCGCTTATATTAACCTTACCAAGGAAATATGTGACAGGAAACCCATAAAGGTGGATTCTGACGTTATTAGGGCAGGTCTATTCCGACTAAGTTGAATGACTAAATGTAATGGCTTTCTCTCACGCAAGCCCCTTGTTCAATATGGAAATACAACTTTTCTGACCTTGGTTGGGCAGCCTTGTTGATATTTGTAATATGATGAAATATCCTTGTGCTTGTTATGAAATACCACAGCTAGCTCGGTTTTCATTCTGCGAGTTTACAGGTGACCGAGTAACCTTAAATCCTCATGTACGGATCATTACTCTTCAATATAGCCACTATACTTTGCTTATTGGCTCTACGATTTGCAATAGTATCTGAAAATTGTTTACAAGATTGTACGGTTGTAGAAACTCATCTGAAATATCCGTCTTAAAAACATTTTCGAGACATACTCCTTGATTTCTGAAATCACAATTTACTTTAAAATCATATTCAGAGTTGATTACTCCAGTAATCAGCTCTGAACAATATTTCGAAGGATAGGATAAGACAAATTTCTATTTCACCATTCCATTCCACATTAAAAAGCATTCTGTTCCATCAAATACCCCTATTGCATTCTTTTCGATACTAAATCGCATCGGGGGTACTATTCAAAGACAGAAAGCAGAATAATTCAGAACACAGCAATAGAGAAAAACAATTACCCACGTAAAATCACAACATTGACAATTTCTTGTTGGATTATTATACAAATCGCAATAATTTTGTTAATATCTCTGTATGAGCATCCCCCTGATTTCTAGTCTCGCATGAATCTGATCATTACAGATCATTAATAATCGTTGATAAAAACATGGCGGTTTCTTGTTGGAGCTGTGCAGGCTTTCCATGGAGAAAATCGAGTTGGGCACGCCTCACAAGAAAATTCAGGATGGCCAACAGGTAAAATCGTGTTTAGGATGTGAAACTGAACACATTTGTGCAAAAATTAAAAGTCCCGCTAAAATTGCAAGTAGTCACCCCGATTTCGGCTGTCAGCACCCGGACTATAAGTTCCTGATGCCCTGAAATAGTCTCTATCAATCATTTCAACTTCTGATGACAGATTCGATAGGGTTCACCGTAATGTCTGAGAAGAATTCTTTCTTTCTTTCACTCTCAATGCACCATCAACTTGAATTACATTTATTTTAAAATTGCCTATTTTCGACATTTATTGAATGACATTAATTAAATTTAAGAATCTGGGTT
Organism: Chrysaora quinquecirrha; assembly: GCA_014526335.1. Taxonomy (NCBI): domain Eukaryota; kingdom Metazoa; phylum Cnidaria; class Scyphozoa; order Semaeostomeae; family Pelagiidae; genus Chrysaora; species Chrysaora quinquecirrha. The sequence continues at coordinate 487,741 of JACTAT010000050.1, forward strand.
CTCCGACTTTAGCTCTTCAGAATATTGTTGAATAAAGAACCTTAATGCCGCTTGTTGTGAAAGGACATTTGGACTTTAGTTATACATTACGTATTAGCATAAATTAGCATAATTCGAGAGCACGAGGGAGGATTTGTTTCTTTTTGAGAGTTTTAGTTTTTCAGTTTTTGGTTGACTTGGTCTGACGACAGTGAAAAGAGAGGAGGAATAATTCTTGAGAATATAGCCTACTTTTAGAGATTGCCCAGGGCAAGTAAATGTTTATCATTTTGGTCATCGAGGATGACAGAGAATGGTATTGAGAAATTAATGTATATAGTGTAAATAGTTTAATATCGTTTGTGTATCCACCAACGTGTTTCATTTGCTGTTTTCTTTGGATCGACATTATAGGAGAAAGAATTGAATCGGGCATGTTTTTTATATCAGACCTCGATTCTTAAGGATCCATAACATGGTGCCGTGACCCTGGAAATTTGTTGGTGGCATATTATTGTTTATTATTTTCTGGAATCATTTTTGTAAGAATGGCAACTTTGAAGAGAAAGACAAATGTCAGAACTGGAGTTCATGGACCGTTGTGAAGCTCGCGGAAACTGTCGAAGCACTGATCGAGAACTACACTGAATCTGTCAAAGATGAGCTAATCGCTCATGGTTTGTTTGTCGAAGAGAAACTCAATGAATTGAAAGCACTAGATGACGAAATATATATCGGAAACAGACATTGAGAGTAGCATAATGGAGAGTATGCAAATCGCTGTGAAATATCGTGTGTTATTGTCAAAAATCAAATCAAAAACTGAAGCCGCTGCTGCACCGATCCCTGCAAGTCCTTCACCGCAGTCGCAAGTACAGGCCTCAAGAGTTAAGGCAGTCAAATTGCCTTATTTACAGTTGAAGAGGTTCAATGGAGAGCCAACTGAGTGGAATTCATTTTGGGATTCCTTTGCATCAGCCGTGGATACTAATAAGGAGTTGGAGCCTGTGCAGAAGTTCAATTATTTGAAATCTTATTTGGGCGGAACTGCCGTGCGCACTATCGAGGGATTGAAACCGACCAATGAGACTTACAGCGAGGCCGTGAAGCTATTGAAAGAACGATATGGAAATAAACAAGTTATTATTTCTAGCCATATGCGTAAATTTGCTGAAATAAAAGAAGTGAAATCGATAACAGATCTAAAAGAACTGAGAGATCTCTACGACAAAGTTGAAACTAATGTCGGCTCGTTGGAAAGCATGGGTGTTTCAACGGAATCTTATGGGACATTCCTTGCACCGCAAATTCTGCAAAAATTGCCTACCAAATTGAGGATAACTTTAACGAGAAAGCTATCAGATGAATGAAACTTAGATTTGCTTCTAAAAGAGTTCAAAGGAGAATTAAATGTAAGAGAAAAATGTGTTTTTGCTCTTGAGAATCTGTTCAACCGCCATCGCCTTTTCAGCAGAGAAGTCAGGCCACAGCTTCTGCGTTGTTTATGGGATCTCAGCGTGCTCAAGAGGAGAGAACAAGGACTATAACTTATATTTTCTGCAATGGTGATCATTTATCGAGAAATTACTGACAACAGAGCACAGCGAGATATTTTAAAGTGAAAGGGAAAATGTTTCGTTTGCATGAGGAGCGGTCACCTTGCCCGCTCATGTTCGTCAACCTACGACTGTTTCAAGTGTCATGGGAAACATCACTCTGCAATTTGTGATTCGTACAAAAAGCAACGAGAAATAACTGCAGAGTCTAGATCAAATGCTACGAGAGCAGCTGAGACCCAACCAAGTGTGCAAACTACAACAAATATGCATATTTCGAGCAAGTCAAGTGTGTTATTGCAGACTGCGCGGGCTGAAGTTTCCTGGAAATGAAAGAAAATCCAATGTACGTATTGTCTTCGATTCCGGAAGTCGGAAGTCTTATGTCACACAGAAATTGAAAGATGAGTTGAACTTGAGAATTATTGGAAAAGAGAAATTGTTTATAATTGTTTATAAGCTTTTGGTAATGAGCAGCCTAAAATGAAAGTATGTGACATTGTTCAGATTCCAGTCAAAACATTGGATGAGATGGAAATTTATATTTCTGCATATGTTGTCCCACACTTTGCTCACCGATTTCAAATCAAGTTTTAGCATTGGCAGTGAAAAAATACCAGCAGTTGAGAGGATTAGAGTTGGCTGATTTTGAACCTGGAGATCAATTATCATTTGAAAAATCTTCTGAAATTTTGACTGGAAACGACATGTATTGGATGTTTGTTGAAGATGAAATAATTCAAGGAAAAGATGTCAATGGTCCTGTGGTATTGAAAACCAAGCTGGGGCATGTTGTTTCTGGTCCTGTGGATGTGGTGAGTGATAAAAATTCAGTATCACATGTAATGAGAATCGAAGCTTGTTCTGAAAGGGAGCTGGACTCTCTTATTTCTGATATAAAGAAATTTTGGGCAGTAGAATCTGAGGGGTTTGAAACTAATGAAGAGCCCCTTGTTGTTAGAATTAACATTGATACTGAAATTGCTTTTGTTGATGGGAGATATCAATGCAAAATTCCATTTAAGGAAGAGTACCCTATCCTGCCAGATAATTACTCTTTTGTCAAATCAAGATTAAATTCCTTGCTTACACGTTTGAAAGCCAACCCAGCTTTAGCCAAAGAGTACAATAAAGTAATTCAAGATCAATTACAGCAGGGAATAGTTGAAAAGGTAGATGTTAGTCTACCCACTGAAGTTGGAAGAGTCACTTATCTACCCAATCAGATGGTTTTAAGAGAGGACAAAGACACTACAAAATTGAGAGTTGTCTTTGACCAATCTTTCAAGAGAACGGGGCCAAGTTTAAATGATTGCTTGTATGCAGGGCCTCCTTTATTGCCATTGTTATCAGATATTTTGATGAGATTCAGAAATAACAAGGTGGTACTTTTGTCGGACATCGAAAAGGCATTTCTGAACGTTTCTATTGGCTCCACTCAAAGAGATTATCTACGCTTTTTATGGGTAAATGATATTGAACAAGATGAACCTAAAATTATTGTTTTGAGATACACCAGAGCTGTCTTTAGTGTAATATGTTCCCCGTATTTGCTGAATTCAACTATACGTCATCATTTAGATCAGTACAAAGTGACTGAACCTGAATTTGTCAACAGTGTTATAAACTCGCTTTATTGTGACGATTATGTTTCGGCTTTTGACAATGATTCTGAAGCTTTTGAGCAATATAAGAAATTGAAACAATGTTTCAAAGATGCCAGTTTGAACATGAGGAAATGGCAAAGCAATTAAAGTGAGTAGATTGAAAAAGTTGAAGAAAATGAAAGGAGAGTTTGTCCTACCAAAAGTGATATCAATAAGGACAATGTTTATAATCAAGAAACCAAAGTTTCTAAACCTGACAAAATACTTGGTATTTTATGGAACGGAAAAACTGATAAACCAACCTTTCCTTGGCTTATGCAAAATGACCTTGACAGCTTCAAAGACCACTGGAACTCCCATGGTATTAGGAAGTCAAAACATTGCTCAGTTTCTGGTGTTCCAAATGTGCTGTATCTTTTACCGCACTTTAATGGTCCAGCTGATTGCAAATTTCCTCTCCCACCAGAAGAGAAATTATTAAGTGTTAAGGAGACCATAACAGTTGACCAACGCTCTGATGATTACCAAGCCTATTTCACATACTTGATGGATACTGTTCATCTTGATGCCCCAACAGATGTTGAAAGTGCTTTCAACATATTTCAAAGGTACATAAAAACTGTACAGGTCTTTTACGCACAAAATTTTGTGTTAAAAGGGGACTCTGCCATCAACATATGTGTTATTAAATTTGAGGATACTTCAGAGTCACTCAGATTATTAGTCTTTGGTTACTTTCCATGTTGTGCTCGAGACCCAAATTCTTGATCTAAATATGTTCAAACTAGGAATAATAAGAGTAAAGCATCAAATTTCATAAGAAATAACATTTTCGATAACTATGAATCAGTTAATAGCTTTCTAAAAATTGAAAAAGATATTTGGTCTAAGATCACATCATTTTTCACCAATTGTAACCAAAGAAGAACATAACAGCACAAATGCATTCTACAACTCCATGAATAATACCCCATGTGACTGTTATCAGCCAATTTATGCCCCATGCAATGAATAGGTACTTTTCATAAGATGCTCTAAAGTAGATGTCGACGGCATTCCAGTAGCACAGAGGGAGGAGTCTTGTCCTCCTCTAGGCCTATAACTCTCTTCTGTCTGTCGTGATCGTGGCATTGCAGCAGATGCGGAGGTGAAACTGCTAGTGGAGGGTGACGGTCAGTCTCTGTTGTTAATTAGGCTGATGATCCTCCTCGTTCCACAATTCGCACAAAACTGCCATTGCTGGACAACCTCCTCTCCACATTGATGGCAAAAGATCATCTCTCGAATTTATGTAGGATGAACGATACGCAGGAACAGGAGGAAATGATCATATCGAGATGGGCGGATAATGAAAAGGGGGCGAAACAGTAACAACAACTGGTGTGAAGGCAACACGCATGGGTGAACATTTACTTGCATGAGTGAACATGTACTTGCATTGCACACAAAAAATAAAGTTTGCAGATGTCGTATTAAAAATTGAATTTGATTTTGAAGCTTGCGAATGTCATGAACTAATGTAATGAACTAATGATCATGAACTTGCATTGCAAAAGTGAAATTGCATTGCAAAAGTGAAATTGCATTGCAAAAGTGAACTTGCATTGCAAAAGAGAACTTGCATTGCAAAAGAGAACTTGCATTGCATTCATCTTAATGTTTGCGGTTGCAATTTTGTATTTGCATGTTTGACCCCTGTCGGCTTCCGCAGTATACAGTCCCCGCCAGACAAGAACATTGGATGCATGAAGTCATCAGGGGCCCCAAGACTACTGATGATCTCAATTATCTCAATTATCTCCTAGTTTTTCCAACGTTCATAGAATGGCAAGTAATTATTCCATAACTTGTTATGTCTGCAAGGAGAATGACCTTGCATAATGAAATTAAACTACAATATTCCGAACAAAGTGAAAACATTATACAGCATGCTTAAATCTTTTTTCTTAGACAATAAAAGTTGAAATGATTAGTGTAGCAAAGCGCTCTTGTGTTGAATAGGAACATGCTTGATTAAGCTAAATGAATAACAGGAATGATTAATTAGTTGCTGGGAGGTCGATAAGCAGTTGCTAAATAAAAGGGCATGGTACAAGCAGGAACAACATTAATACATGCTTGCTTAAAAAGGACCCACTGGAAATTTTTTCTAAGTAAGATTCCTGTTTAAGCAAAAAACAATACCATTCTTTTAGAAGTTCTGATGCATGTGATTCCTTATAAGATAAGAGGATTTGGAAAATTTTCGACACATTAATCCGTGGGGATTTTTGCCAAGGCTTGAACTTTTCCATTGTTATCCTTAAATTTCCATTGATTTTGGCAATTTTGAGCCTGAATATTCTTATTGACTGTATTCTTATAAAAAAAGAGTGTAGTACATTGGATAATCCTCCAGTTTTTATCTATCCTTGGACGAATTATTGTGGAGTAAAATGCCCCTGACAAAATATTGAAATCCCTGTGAGATCCTTTGCTTTTGATGGAGTGAAATGCTACTCGAAAAATATTGAAATCCCTGTGAAATCCTTTGGTTTTGATGGAGTGAAATGCTACTCGAAAAATATTGAAATCCCTGTGAAATCCTTTGGTTTTGATGGAGTAAAATGCTACTTGAAAAATTTTGAAATCCCTGTGAAATCATTTGGTTTTGATGGAGTGAAATGCTCCTCGAAAATATTGAAATCCCAGTGAAATCCTTTGGTTTTGATGGAGTAAAATGCTACTTGAAAAATTTTGAAATCCCTGTGAAATCCTTTGGTTTTGTAATACAGCTACTTTTTAGGACTATATGTTTCTTTAAAATGTATTTCTATTTCCATTTTTCTCGCATTTTCTAGAATTATCTTTGGGTTTTTGTTAGATTTACTTTGTATTTAGCACATTACGTAATCGCATTTTCTAGGTATCTTAGTTGCGTCATGCATAGTTAGTCAGCATTCCGTTCTATTGTTCTCATTGTTATCATGTATTACTTGTTTTACTTCACTAATGCACTGTCATCATTACTTCCTTGTATTTTAGGTAACATTGCATATTTGTTTTTAACTTTTCTAGATTGTTCTGTCATGCTTAGTCAGTAATTTATCTGTATATATTTAGATTCTATTTTAACTGTAATTTAGAGGAAGAGAGAGCAGAGAGAGAGAGCTCAGAGTGTGGATTCAGACAGACAAGATGTAGCTGAAAGGACTAAGGAGTCTAGGTTAAGTAGGCAGAGGCAAGGTACTTGAGAAAGATCTTGCCAAGGTGCTGTTTTATTGTGTATTTTGTGACTAATGTAGTTAGTCATCGTTTTTCAGGACATGGGAGCCTGAGTGTCATTTCAACTGTTTGTGCTGCACTTGAGAAAGGTGGCATTGAACACGTTGTTTGTTGTTTATTCAACCTAGTACTTTAATGTTTAAGAAGATTGGATTCGAAATAGCTCTGGAAATATTGGTATCTCTCTCATTGTCATTTCTTGTCTTGTATTTTGTTGTTGTTTATCGGTTATACCGCTCGGCCAGCTAAACAACCAGATTACAGTTTTGATGGAGTGAAATGCTACTCGAAAATTATTGCAATCCCTGTGAAATCCTTTGGCTTTGATGGAGTGAAATGCTTCCCCCTAGATAATCATATATGGCAGCATGTCTGCGCAAGCCAATTAGCATCAAATGGTAAACCGTTTTCATGGCATAAACACGAAATGATTGAAAGAGTACAATGAAAATACGTCTTTGAAAGCCTGTTAATTTCTCAATTCAGAAGAAACTTTGCTTATTGATGCAACTTGGTTAAATTTAAGCCTCTTACAATACTCCCTCCAAAAACTGAAAGTTGTAGGTGTTTTCCACAGGAGATCTTCTATGTGGCATTTTTTTTCACTTGCATCGCCAAGGAACAGATCATCTGACCAATAAGCATCTAATCTGACAACTTGCTAAGAATTGCTTACTATCTACCCCTCAGTTCACAATATTCTACCGATTTACGGGTGTGGGAATCGATTATATAAATTTTAGCAATCCAACTTTCCAGTATCTATTGAGTATTTATCTAAACTTACCGTTCCCTTGAATAGTTGACTTGCTTCCTCCAGAATACGTTGCAATGGAGGCTGTAACGCAAATGAAGAATAATTTGATTATCACTGAGCATTATAGGAGGAGGGGGTCATTGGGAATGACGGTTTGCGGTTTTGCGACAATTTGAGAGCGGTTTCATGGCTTTTACTTTCAATAAGTATGGTTTTACGGTTTTCCAATTTGCGATTTCTATGCGGTTTTACGGTTTTAAGGAATAACATGTACGCTTGTACAGTTTTTAGCTAAAAACAATTAAGGTTTCACGGTTTCTTAATCCGCCGTATGACCCCTTCCCTGTTGCAGTAGGTACTTTTACTGTGAGCTGTTAGTTAACATTATTATGATGCTATGCACAAAGTCTCTTAGCACGCAGAGCATACCTGATACATTCAGTACCATGCAAGCCAGTATGCATTTCATGCAGTTCATGCAGTTGAAACAGACGGCAATTGAAAATGCTTCAGGATAGATTCACATTATCATTGCAACTCGTAAGTGACTGTGGATGTTTGAGGTTCGAAGACGAGGCTTCCTAGTTTCTAGCAGGTAGGTAGAGATGGTATAACTGCCTGCAGTAAATTTTACGATACTGTAATAGACATTATGCATGTCTGGCCTTATTAGAAGTCTCTTCCATTTTTACAACTACGATTTACAGCCCCTGACCTATGTTTTGCCTTATCTGTTTCCTCTGTATTTATCTTAGTTTGACAAAGTGCAATGTTTTTGTTCTTTGTTCACTGTTCAGGGAGCACTAGAGTGTATCTACGACACGATATAAATGTTAACACTTTAACATACCTGTCTAGCTCGGAGGTACAAGGCTATATTCTGCGTTATTGTGTCGTTAGGATCCACCCGCAGACTGTCAAAGGTGTACAGATCGAAGTACATGGGCATGTCTTCAATGCTTCCCACATAATTATACATTGCCTGTAAGATACGACGTAAACAAACTGCTTGAGGATCATTTACTTTAAGGTCAGTGCTGTGATGTAATAAGAGACAGATTTACAGCCTGGTCAAATGAGACAACGTCGCATTCGCTCTAGATGGGCTGGGCCATTAACAGAGTCGAGAAAAGTGTTAAACTTTTCTGCAGACAAAAATACCCCTAGCTGGTAACCTTCCTCACTTAACAATGAAATATAAGTGTGTTATGGGTGTGACAAAATATTTTCCATTGTTGTAATGGACCTTCCTCCAGTTGATGACTGTGTGACCGAAACTTTTTCCTGACTCTTGCCATTAACGCTTTTTTCAGTCTGTTTGCAATCTTTACATCTGTGAAGCATAGCCCACCCTGCCGATATAACAATATAACACGATATCAATGATGTTAGAATTAAGTACATTCAGTCTAGCTGTAGCCATCATCGCTGTTCTTTGGAGGATCTGAGCAGCCTTGCCGCCCCCTGGCCATAACATGAATCAAATGAGTTTAATCTGTAACAGCTGTCCCTCAAGTTTCAAGTGAAGTGTCATTTAGCTGAAACATACACCAAACTGAGCATGTTCCACTGTTCTCCTACTATGTTGGTACACCGTCTCCCATAAAATACTGATGTTGAAGATTCAAGTGCAGTTCTCTTACAATGAGGGTTACGTGTTACAGGTTACTCAGAGATCGTGACCACTGACACTGAATAATGTTATAAATTTTAAGAAGGAAGAATTGGTACTGTTCAGTTCGTTATTACCTCAAATCTAGTGCCTTCGCCAAATCTTCTACTTATAGTGCCTTGTTGATGAAGCACCGCCACGACTATACTATTGCCAACAGGCGGCTGCTGAGGCACTTTTGCAGCTATGTTCCTTCTTAGAACCTGCATAATAAATGTTTGACATGAGATATTTAATTTTCTAACCTACTGATTAGTGTTCTTATTTACTTTAGAAGAGTATGACCCTTTGAAGGTATTGACTTTACATAGAGTTTACCCCCTCTGTACCCCCCTCGGGTACATCCTTGCTGTCTTATACAAAGCTGAATGAACGACTGTAGCAATTGGTGCAATATCTCAAGAAGAAGCCCATCCCTGTGACCGCTAGATTCATTCACATCAATTTATAAGGTCTTAATGATTTATATGATAACTAGACTTTAGTGTCAGGGGCATTTATTTGTAGCCTCTTCCCCTTTCCTTCACCAGATGTGGATTGTTTAACTGTTGCAGTATATCAACATGTTGCTATACAAAATGATGTGTCTGACTAAACACCAATTCCGGCGAAAGCGTTCGCTTGCAGCACTAGCTCTTTGATAATTCTTGCAGTATCTTACCCTCGCCATATCTATTGGCAACTGCATCGGCTGGACTGCTTCCTCTGTTTCTCCAGTGATGGCTGCCTGCGTGAGAAAATTAGCGTTTTCTCTTTATTCGTATATCTCTTTGCTGTCAACAGTTCATATTTTAGGATATACACTTTGGATTTATATCTTTGCATTAAACATTCCGTAATTTCAACAAGTTGCTGTTAATGATTTCCTCTTTCTGCCTAAGGGGTCACAAGAACTCATTCCATGAACACAGTTATTCATCTTTGGTAGTGATCAGATATTTATTTGTTTACAATGCAGCGTTACCGAGAAATTGGTCACACGTACATGACGATCTACACTTTGTAACAATTGGTACTGTTAGTGAGAAACCTAAGAAGGATTTCCAGATTTTCATCCCTTAATTTACCTCAAATATTGCATTACTTTTCGGATTTTTAGAAGCCCGTGCCGGGGGGTAAGGGGGTAAGGGAAACTCAAGTATCTAAAAACATTTCTCTCCCTCGATAGTTTCCTCCCCTGTCAACTTTCGTAGAAACTTGTGCTAGCATTTTTAGACGGATAATTTGCACCTTCCATTATAGGCATCTTTAGAGCATTTTTATCGCACCATTGCACTACTTAGGTTCCAATGCTGTTGAACAGTCGATGCTGTGTGGGCTTAATTTTGAATCCTTTTATTTAGTAAGAATTTCAGGATACATATTCAATTGAATTTCAATGAAGCTTTCTTGTTCTCTACTTACAGACATTTCAATTGCAGATGCACCAGTGCTGTGTGCTACCCCATTTCCATCGTCTCTGTAAATAAATGGAATGAATGATTGCCATACTTTCATAACGCTGACGTACGCTATACCTTCACATACGTTAAGCCGTATCTGTATCTTCCCTGAACAATGTTTACAATAGATTTGAGATATTTTTGTTGTTACCTCTGCTCTATATCTGCGATGGCATTTACCGCATCCATTGCTCTTCGTAATGCTCTTGCTACTGCCTCAGCATTCCATCTATGATCTGTGTGCAAAATTCTTGAAATAATTTGAGCATTACAGAGAACTGGGTTTGATGGATTCATGTTGACTCAAAAATAAAAAAAAATTCAATATGTTTCTAGTGCTGTTGCAAAAAAACGAGCAGTAGTATTTTTCCAGACTTTCGAGGACTTCAATCAATTCAAATCATCCGATTCTTAAAACCATACGATAATTAGCAAATGGTACCCCTGCCAAAAAAAAACAAAGATTTGCATTGATTCTTTACGGCAGCCTGTATTTATAACGGAAAAACGATTATGGTAATGCTTCTATGGGCCCATGCACATTTTATGCTACAGTCAGGAAAACCTGTCTATATCAGGGGGCTTACACTAATTCTCTCCATGAATGCAAGGCTGTTGCCTATAGGCTTTTACTTAATTTTTAAGGTAATTAGGTGTTCTTGCTTCAAGGTTTAGGGAAAATTACTCTGTTCCACACAATTACTCTGTTCCGCAAAAGTTGAGAAAACTTTAACTCACGTGGGTCCTAAACTTACCAGAATGGTAGATTCTTTCAAGACAAGATAAATTATTGCTGGCGGATGGTATGCATAGCATCAACTGTGAACGTTCCTCGCCACCAAGAGTAACAGTTACTGGAAAAGAAGGGATATGCATTGATGAACTACTCTATTGCACACGGGGATGCATGCCTACATCAAGGACAATGGGGGAGGGGGACAGGGAGTTGCCTTAATTGCGCAAATTGTACATTTATGTTGAAGAAACGCTTGATAATGTGGTTCTACTGCAGCAGCTGCTGTTGCAGACAGTCCAAGGGATAAGGGAGTTCTCGGGCGCGGCGGCTTTTTGATAGAATTTGCGATATTTCCCGCGATATCGTTGTTTGTGAATTCCAAAAGAATTCACTACAACTGTCTTCATATAAGGTTACGGAAATTTCTTTTCAAAGCATAAACGAACAAAAGTAGATCCTTCACTTAGCTCAAATCTCTTTGATAAATCCTCATCTAGCAACCACCCTCCCCCCTCCACATCTAAGAATCCTGTTCTACAAATACAACAGGCTTGACGATGTGCGGCTTTCTACATTGGAAACTTTGTCGTCATGCTGAAATTATCAGCACCTTATTCGATAATTTGGAAGTAAGTTTACCCATATCAGGAAGGTTTTTTATGATATCTAGATGGCCGGCTATGTATACACATATGATTAATCTCTGTGTGCACTGGAACATGAAAAACAACCTACCACGGTGAAATGCTTCACTTTCTACTTGCAACGGCAGGAGCAAACAAGAACACTGGTTTTGGAAAACCTGTAAAATACTGTAAAACATTGCTTGCATTAGTGTCAATGTTTTTGTCTACGCTTCTCTTGACTTTGCCTGTGGCATTTAAGGATTATGCATCCAGGCTAATTTCTAAGTACATATGGATATTCCTTGCATTTTTTTCCAACACAATTTGCAGGATATGTGGAGGACTGTTTCATCCTTAATGTTGTAAAAGTAGTTCTTCAGATTAATTAATAGTTAATAATTAATAGTTGCTAAGTAATATAATGAACACATGTATAAAGCAGAGCTCAGAGAAGTCTTCAACCTTGCTGCAGAAAAAACTATGTCTAGGTGCAAGCCTTCCTAACTAAACAATGGAAATTTAGCTTTTCTAGATGGGGTGTGGCATGTGATTCTCTATTGTTGTAGTAGACCTTACTCCTGCCAATGACAATGTGACCGCAATGACATAATTGTGTTCCCGTAACGTTCTCCTCTTTGTGGTATAAGGCATGACTGCTATAAATTTTACTTGCTCCAGCGATCAATTATCGTGGGTCAAACGACATTCGTTACAAAGACATTTCACATTTTTGATCCACATCTCAGCCGGCTGTTTGTTATAAAGGTTGTTCTTATAAGAAGAATGTGTAATGACAGTGCTGCAGAGCTACATGAGTTACATATGATCTTCGCTTGTGAGCATTATGAGCTGATTATTAAGCATTGATAAGTAATATTTATTATATAGCACCAACTTCCTTCTGATATCGCTTGATGTTCTCTCTTCGTATCCTACAATAACCAGGACGCGCCTAATACGTATTGCCTGTCGGCTAGCCTGTAGATATATAAAAGAGAACAGTGTATTACAGTATGCCGCTACCTCGGTAATTGGTCTAGTTTACTTATAGCACATAAGTTACAATAACACTACTACTTGCTCTTAGAAAGAGTAAATATGAATGTGCAACATGTGAAAGTACAATACCATTTCAAACGTCATGCTGGTCATTGGGTTCACACAGACGCCATAATCTCAGATGTCGGAGCAAGTTCCAGACAGTTGTCTATACTTTCATCTAATCCTGTGGAGAAGAAATTCGCCATTCTTCACCTCAATTTAAACCCAAAAGGGAACCCCTGCTATAATACAACATTTTCCCCATATTTTCACACCTTACAAATATCACAGATACACACTTTTTTTATAAGAATATAGTCTATAAGAATATGGAGGCTGAAAATTGGTAAGATTTAAGAATTATTTCAACAATAATGCCAGGCTCGGGCTTCATGGAGAGAAATGTTTCATTTCCTGCGTATTTCAAAAGGCAGAAAACGTGAACATGCCCCTGTAGGTATATGTTTCACTGTTTCACAATATACATTGGACTACATTGGTTTCTTTAAGATTAGGAGGTGTTGTTATCATAAAATGGTAAACAATAAAGATTTAGTTTATCGATGCTGTTGTAAATTAAGAATTATTAAACGAAATTTTTAGGCTCCAAACTGAAAAATCAATAATCGAGGCCTGTCAAAAAGTAGGTCATTCTTATAAAAAAGGTGTGTAGCAATGTTAGAAATGTCAAAATAACCTCTCATATCTGCTGCGTCGAAAATGCGTTCTGTTGTGGATGAGCCAACTAGAAATGTAAATAAACAATAATTAATCCCAAATAAAAAGAATTTCGTTGAAAGTACCATTGTTGAGGGGTATGTCACTCTTCGAAAAAAGCGTGCGAGATGTCCGTTGAAATAACATGACTGCAGTGGGGTTTCAGTGAAAGCTATATAACTTGCTGGCGTAGGTGTGCAAAGGTATTTGACATTGCAAGGGGTGTATTGCCACTAGGTCATTATGATAATAATAATAATACTAATAATAGAATGAGATTAAGGAGCAACGGCCATGTGCTCTATATAGTCGTACGCGAAAATTACATAACTTCAAATTGTGCAAAATCTTTTCAGTTGCGTATCCTATTGCCATTTAACATGTTGTTTGTGCGACTACTACCTTCTCTATACGCATGTACTTCTTCACTGTTTATAAGTGGTTGCTGATCTTCAGGCAAATGCCTCTGGACAACTTGCTGAGGCTCTATGCAAAAAAAACGTAAATAAGACAGTGCAACAGGAAATGGCGCACAGCTTGAGGAATAACTTGGGAGCGCACAGCAAAGAAGTCTGCAATCACCTTCTTTGGACTGCTGCCACGGTGTACCGAAAGTGCGCTAGCACAGAGGGTTCCTGCAGGCTGCTCCCGACAACAGTTCAGAAATAGCTTCTACTAGCTTGTACTATTCTTGCAAGGCTCATAATGGCTATAAACATTCAGATTTTGATGTCAACATGTGAGGATATGTACACACTGCTAACGTGAACACTTGCACTTGAAAAGGTAATTTACCTAGAACATTGCTATTCTCTCCAGCGTTTGCCTCTGCTTCATTGTCAGATACTACAACTAAAGAAAATGAATAGCAGCTTTCACAAATAGAAAATTTACTACCAATGTGCATTGAATCGAATGCATGACATTAACGCATGCACACAGTTCTACTTTCCCCTGACACAACTACTTAGCAAATTGATCCTTGTCTGCAGTATTTAAAAACTGTCTGAATAGTTCAACAGTAGATAGCTAGCTAGCTACTGTACATGAACTCTACAAATTCAGTTCCAATACTCAGGTCACAATGCTGGCAATTATATACATATTATCAGAGTTGATAAGAAGAGACTCTTTCTATTAACTCTGATATTATACAGCATCGCATTCAGGAATGTCATGGGGGAGCATATTCTTTGAAGACATACCATAACATAGACAGGTTAGCAACAAGGTGCCAATTGTAATATAGCGCTTATTACAAAAGATGTACTTGTTGATGCTTCCTCTGGCCGCGGTCTTTCTTCAGCAGACTCTACCCCCGGATTTGTGTAGACTGCATGGCTGGTTGCATTTGCTCATTTCTTGTGGGTGTTGACTGCAACACCCGTTCCTGTGTACCCAGGTCCATGGATAGCATCCTGAAGTTTGGACTGGCTGGTGCTGCAGTTGCTGTTCACTGTCTGTTGTTGCTCGTGGCAGTGATGGATGGATCTGGCAAGTTCTCCACTTCTCTGTTATCTTCCTTGTTGTCACCATCTTCCTTGCGAAGCAAAGGCTCGTACAGATGTACCTAAATTATATTGTTTAGCCTGCTGTACGCCCTTAAGATCTCCTCTCCACACGGGAAATTACCAGTGAACCTCAGCCGTTGCACATTGTGCCCACTTGCTCCAGAACGATAGAAGACAGCCCTACGACGAAATACACAAGACGCATGCATTCAATATTCTGAAAGAACATAAAAGCTAGGCTCAAATGATACAAAAATAAGTCCAGTATGTTAAGTGTTATCTAAGATAAGACGTTTTGAAAACATTGAGTGTCTATATGAAATCCTTGTATTTTTCAACCAGTTCAAGACTTTATTAACAGTGACAAATACAGTGACTCTACATAGAAATGCATTTGTCAAATAGTTGTTTCTCATCCAATACTCAGCATGATTGAATGACTGTTGCATGGGTCTGTTTTTCACGCTGTTTGATTATAGTACGTGTTATTTCTTTCCAAGTTTGTGGTTAGTGGTTTGCCTCCCCACCAGTTATCTCTGCCCCTGGTACGTTGAGTCGCAATATGACACTTGGTAGACATCTTAAAGTATCCAATTGTAGCTAATTAACCCTACTCTTTGCCCATAGGCTTTAATTAATAGTTGGTTCTGCATGATTCCATCCCAAAAAATTGAACAGTCTCCTACTTAGTAAAGCTATTGCGAAGTTCTTGTAATTATTGCATGATAATTGATAATCATGGAGGTCACGAAAATTATTTCTCTGCTTATTATTGCATGTTTGGTCATTTCATCGGCGAAGACATTGCTTACTTTTGAATACGAGGAAGTATATACGAAAAGAGATTACACTGGTGATAGTTTTGGAAGTGTTCGTAAGGTTTTGAGGAAAAGAATGTCCAAAGGATGCAGGAAAATGGCTAGAAAATGGAAAAGGCCTAGTTCCGGGTTGATCGTTAAATCTATAGTGGTTACTGGGGTTCATCAGCTCCTTCTCATGTTGGCTGGGGATGTTGAAACTAACCCAGGACCAACTACTGAATCTTCAACAAATGTCTGTGACACTGGGGCAAGTAAATCTGGATGTGATCAGGGTCAGGGATATAAAGTGAAAATTCCGATTGCCAGAGGAGAGGTATCTGTTGAACGTTTTGTGTTAGAAAGGATGGAGCAGAACCAAAATAGAATGTTAGAGAATCTTGCGGCGATCACTGATAAACTGAAGAAAATAGAAAATGAGATGGAAAACATGAAAACCACGGTGGCAGACATCAAATGTAAACAAGATGCGATGGAAAATAATCTTGACGATGTTGAATGTCTCACGAAGAAATATAGTGACTATATTGATGACAATTGGTTTGAAATTGACCGTTTGGAGCAATATAGTTGTAAGATTTCTGTCCGTGTCTTTGGTGTTAAGGAGGAGAGAAGAGAAAATATTCAAGCAGTCGTGATAGCAAAGTTGAAGGAGGAAATTGATGTAGATATTCAACCTTCTGACAAAGATATTGTTCATAGGATAAGTCAGCAACAGAACTCAAATGATTCTCCACGCCCTGTTCTTATAAAATTCATCTCGCACAAGTCTAAAGAAACGATAATGAAAAACAAAAAGAAGGCCACAAATATCAAAACTTTGGAAGATCTTGCTGCTGAGGTAAGAGAACGCCTTAAGTTTCTTAATAATAAAGATCACTTTAATTTGGAAAAAATCTGGACAATTGACAGACGAATAAAATTTAAATTCTTTAATGATTTGAGTGTTAATGAAATCAGATCCGCTAAGGATTACGATTTCTTTCTAAATAAGTAGGGTTTACGCCGAAATGGTCCAATAAGGGGAAAAAACAGCAATCAGCATTATCAAAATGATTTTAGAATTGCATTCTGGAATATTAACGACTTTAAATGTAGGAAAGTTAGCACACTCACTGATGGTATTGTATCTACTGATTAGAATTTGTTTCAGGGAAATGATTTCATCTGTTTTGCTGAAACTTGGCATGACAAGGTCGATCCAGAAAAAACTAAGATCAATAATGCTTTTCATGAATTTCATAGTATTGGAGGAAGAAACAATAGTCGTGGTAGATCATCTGGAGGCCTTTCGTTCTTTGTTCGTGATTCGGTAATTAAATACGTTAATTTAGTTAGTATAGATAGCTATAGATGCTGTGGAAAAGAAGTCCTTTGGTTGGTCTTCTGATTTGTATATATGTTTTTGTTATATTCCACCAAATGACTCAAATATGATTAAGTCAGGAATAGCTTTCGATTTTGATAACTTACAGATAGAATGTGCTACGTATGAAGAACAAGGTTGGGTTCTGATTATGGGTGACTTCAACGCAAGAACTGGTGTTTTGTCTGATTAGATTATAGATGATGAAGTTGATGGCTTTCTTCCCCTTGACATTAATTATACTCCAGATTCCAATATTACTGCAAGAAAGTCTAAAGACAGAATAGTAAATGCTAGTGGTCGCTCACTCCTCGACTTCTGCAAATGTTCTGGTTTTAGACTATTGAATGGCAGGATTAATAAATCCTGCTCTGTTGGTTTCACATGTTTCACGCCAAATGGAAATAGTATTGTGGATTATGCTCTTCTTAAGGAAGATTTCTTTAAAAAGGTGAAGTCGTTTAAGATAGGAAGTTTAAGTGAGCTGTCAGATCACGTTCCTTTGTTCCTATCACTCGCCAGTTATAAGGAAAAACAGCAAAACACCCAACCTGTGGAGGTAGAAGGTTGATTTCCACATTTAACATCTTTAAAAAACGATTATGTCACGAAATTTTTGCCAAATGACCAATCATATGAACATTTCTCTGAAATTCTGAACATCGAGCAAGTCTATAGTTTTTTAGAGCAAATAAATGATGAGCTAGACGATGATTTAATTCCTATAGGAAATATTGTAGTAGAGAACTTAAGGAAAAATCTTGTTCAAATTGCCAAGGAAAGCTTCAGTTGTTTTAAATTATTTAGGCGTCATTCTATGCTCAAAAATCAAACCAAACAGTGGTTTGAAACCGAATGTAAAACTTTAAAAGAATTGTTTAATAAAGCCAAGAAAAAATATCAGCTTGCTTCGATACGTAATTTCCAAGTTGAGGTACTTTTAGCCATTCGAAATGATTATTTCAACATAAGAAGGAATTACAAGAAGATTTTAAAAAGAAAAAAGAGAATATTTGTAGATAATGAAAAATACAAACTTTGGTCACTTAAATCATGTGAGCCCAAAGTCTTTTGGAATATGCTCAAAGGTCCGTTAGCTAAGTCTAGCACAAATCTCAGTAACCATGATTTATTTGCTTATTTTAAATATATGTTATCTGAATCTGGTGACGATGAGGAGACGTGTATTATTAGTGAAGAATCCAAGTTTGATGAATCAATAACTTCTCAAATTGATTCATTTATAAATAGGCCAGTCACAGTACATGAAGTGAAAGAAGCAGTTAAGAAATTAAAATCAGGAAAATCAGCTGGTATTGATATGCTCACTGCTGAGATTTTTAAGTCGTTGGATGATAATTTCTTCTTTTTTTTCTCCAAACTGTTTAATAAGATATTGGACACTGGTAACTTTCCTGAAGAATGGGCAATAGGTATAATCGTTATTTTATTCAAGGGTGGGGATAAATCTAACCCTAATAATTACAGGGGAATAACTTTACTAAGTATATTTGGAAAAATGTTTTTAGGCGTCCTTCTTGAAAGATTACAGATGGTTGCTAAAAATTTCGATATTTTATGCGAAAATCAGGCAGCTTACAGAAAAGGCTACCAAACAAGTGATCATATTTTACGTTACATGCATTGATAGAAAATTCGTTGAAATGTAGAAAGTCACCTCTTTATGTCTGTTTTGTCGATTTTCAGAAGGCATTTGATTCAGTTAATCATAAATTGTTGCTGCAGAAATTAGTGACTTATAGAATAAAAGGAAAATTCCTAAATATTTTATCTTCACTGTATTCAAAGGTTAAATCGTGTGTAAGAGGTGATGATAGTCTCACAAACTTTTTTGCTTGTTTGCGAGGGGTTAGAAAAGGATGTCTACTTAGTCCTATGCTTTTTGCTCTCTTCCTTAATGATTTGGAAGAATCTATCAGTAAGGTAAACCAGGGTGTTTACTTAGGAGATTTTAAAATTAGTTTGTTACTTTATGCAGACGATCTTGTTTTGTTTTCAAATACTGCTGAAGGCCTGCAATGTCAGTTAGATGAGCTTACTAGTTTTACGAAAAAGTTTAAGATGGCGGTAAATGTAGAGAAGACAAAAGTCATGGTTGTACGTAAAACTAATAGTCAGGGATGTTGTAACAAAGTTTGAAAGATTGCTGGAAAGGATGTAAAAATATGTGACTCTTATAAATACCTTGGTGTTACCTTAAAATCAAATGGATCTTTTTCGGAGCATGTTGAAAAAATAAAAGATAATCATATTATAGCCTTTTGTCAAAATATAGAGATTGGAACGGGTTTAGTCCAAGGCTTCTTTTTTTTCTCTTTGACAGTTTGATGACACCTATTTTAAAATTACTCTTGTGCTGTTTGGGGTAATAATGAATGGCCTGATCTAGAGAAAATACATCTTCAAGCTTGTAAATATGCACTTGGTGTAAAATCCTCAACGTATTTAGATGCAATATATTCAGAATTAGGTAGAATCACTTTACTTACATTACGACATGTACATATTATTAAATTTTTTAGAAGATTACATAATTTAGATTCAAAGCGTTATGCTAAAATGGCGTTTGAAATGTTATCAAATGATGCAAATTTGGGGGTTAAAAATTGGGTTTCAAATGCTAAGATCTAGTTCAATCTTGCGCTATAACTGATAATGATAGTAAGACCCAAATCAAAGATAACATTAAGGACACATTTGCATCGAGAATGGTGGATAAAGTTCAGAGTCATATTAGCAGTGAGAAAAAATTGAGAACGTATGCATTATTTAAAAACTCTTTCAAATTTGAAATGTATTTGGATGTTATAACTGATTTCAAAACAATTAGTAATTTGTGTAAGCTCAGACTTAGTTCTGATACATTACATATAGAAACAGGTAGATATGGAAAAACCCAACTCCTGAGGAAAAAAGATATTGCGTCTATTGTAAAACTAATTCTAATAGTTCCTATGTAGAGGATTAATTTCACTTTTTAATGATCTGCCCTCTTTATGCCGAGGAAAGACATAAACTCTTGACAATTGCAAATGGTAAATATCCAAATACGTCATGCCTAAGTCCTAAAGATCTATTTATTTGGTTGATGAGTCAGGAAGATATTAAACTGGTAAAATCTTAGCAAAAAATGTAACTCTTTCATTTCGTAATCGTGATAAATTCCTGCGCTTAACAATAAAATAATAGATCAATCATTTCCGATGTTTTTTTTTTCTCTTTTTTTTTATTATGATAATCTATATATTATCTGTAGTTTTAGTCATAATCATTTTCTTGTAATTATTGCTGTTTTTAAGATAATAATACGGTGGTACACCTTCCGACGATGAATGGTCAACTGCAGAAAGAGAATTTATAAAAAAAACCAATACAATCCAATACCAATACAAAGAGAGACAGGGGGGGCAAGTAATTGCTTGCTATAGTGGTCCGGCTAGGTTCTAACTATTCTAAATGTTCCAACTGTTGTATCTGACAAGCTGCGTGGTTACACAGAGATAGAAAACATTCAGAATTTTCAAGCCATCGGTAGTAGTTTCAATTGACAGACCCTGAACTACTTAAAATATTGTATATCAGTTATGTTGTCATGACATCAAAGCTACCAATTAGGAAAGGATCAGATAACCTAATTCGTAGGAAAAAAACAACTCAAATTCTAAGAGTTAAATCTATAAGTAATATCCAAATTCAAAAACAGCTCATAAGCTGCTCTTAAGTAAAATAGCCTTCATACCAAAGGAGGCATTTAAACTTCTGGGGCATCTAAACACAGCTTCTTTCAACATTTGCCCTCTGTAAATGTATTTAGATGTCATAACACAACACACACAACACATAACACAACTTCTCCGCCTGATAAGCACGTCCGTTTTCATCATCTTCATCATCATCATCATAATCATCATCATCATCATTTTACCATGCCCCCAGTTGCGACATGTATGTAACACTTTAAAGAATTAATAAACATTGAAAAAACTCCTCACACCACAAATGGGGTGTGAAAACTGGGCCTCTTACAACACCGGATTATCATGAAATAATTGACAATCGTGAGTTGAAAAATAGAAAAAAAGAGAGAATCGTCAGTTGAAAATAGAGAAAAAGAAACGAAAACATCGCAAAATTTCACGTCTGTCTTAACAGGAGGTAGGATTTTCTATAATTCGACATTTGATACAGAAATTTTGCAATAATTTAGTATAAACTGGACGTTTAGTGTAAGCCTTTTGTCTAACTGCTTGCTATTAGAAATATCTTTATCACCTAACTCCCCCGGAGGGAGGCGGACACTTGATCAAATTTTGTAAGGGACGTGCCACCAAAGCATCAAAAGCATACCTGACCTTAGACGGTAACAAAATCGTCAAGGTTGATACTGTTGCTGGCGGCACATCCCCAGTGCCCAAATTATACATAGTGCACCCCCCAGTCCTAAATCTTGTCCTTCAAGGGAAGGTAACAACTTTGTGAACAACTTCAGTTTCTAAGTCAAGTGGAGGCGAAATGCATTTAGCTAGGACGGAGCTTGAAAACTATAATAACATATAACTGAAAAACAAAACTGTGTATATGTTGAATAGCTACTTCATCGCAACTGCTATTTTTCTAGTACTGCCTATTTTGAAGTTTTAATTGTATCTTTCTTACTTAGGTTGACCTCATAAAGTTGTTGACGTTCTTCTTGTAGTCTACAGACTGAGCGGAGTTACATTTTGGGTGTAATTGACTGTATAAAGTAGCATATTCCCTTGAATGCATATAATATAACAAGAATTAAAAGGGCAACACAAAAAACAAGGTCGGGCGCAAATTCGCAAAATTTTGGCTGCTCAGTGGATAAGAACTTTTTAATTGACTTCTCAGTTTCCATCACAAGTTTGCACTATTTATGTACCTTTAATGGCAATAATAATGTGTACAGTGCATTACCTACGTATCGTAGGAAAAGCATACAAACTCAAAGTCACAAATTTTTTGTCTTGCTCAGTACGTAAGAAGAACGTCTGATTGACAATTTTCGGTTACCCAGTTTGCTAGATGGTTAGATTTATTTTCTTGCCTAGGGTATATAGTGAAACTGTGCCTATTGCCCGGGGGGTAACTTCAAAAGATCAGTGACGGGTGTGTGCCATTCTCGCAATAAAAAGTTGATCCCAAAATTCATGAAAATTCTAAAAAGTATACCCCAAAGTTCACAAAGAAATATGAATATAGTACATAGATATACTCAGAAGTCTGATTCAGAGTTATACAGCTCAAATTTATTTGGCAGTTATTGTGACTTTATCAAAATTGATCATCTTAGCAAAAATGATACCCCAAGTTTGTAATTGTAGTAAATTTGATACCCCAAAATTTATTTTCCACCCCTAAAAAGGTACTTCAATAAATGGCACATCCTGTACCCATACATATGGGAGTTACCCCCCCTGGGGCCTATTGAAACTAAACTGGAACCCTGTAATTCAAACCCTGCTATCTTTTGACAAAATAATTTTTGGCATTCTTTCTTTTCAAAAAATTGAGCAGCGTTAAAAAAGCGATCGACTGATTTAAATAGCAATACATATTTGTAAAACAACATTTCAAATTGTCAAAACTGATGGCGTCATCAATTGTGGGGACCTGGGGCAGATTAGGATTGGGATCTCATTTTTCTGCTTTGGGTCATCATGTACCACTGTACCAAGTTTCATGTTGGTATCACAAAGTTCACGATTTTGCTAAAAATGAGCACTGTTGCCCCCACTATATGGTCAGCCTATTTTCTCGAAAAACGTTGAAAGTTGAAATTCAGTCTTTGTTGACATGATGTTAAATAATTGAAGCATTGTCAGATCAGTTGCTAGAGCACATCTTTTTCTGAAATATTACTGTCCTTATGAGTTTTAATTGCCAATCTTGGCCATTTCATTTTCTGAATAGCAGTTATGTTGTCATGACACTATAACTACCAATTACGAGAAGATCTGATATAGCCTAATTTGTAGGAAGAAAAAAACTCCTATTCTTAATCCATAAATCAATATCAAATTTCATCAAACAGCTCATAAATTGCTGTTACTGACAATAAATGCAGAAGCAGGATTGGAGCAACAAAAATACCGTAACGGTTTCATAGAAAGCAGCTTCTTTTTCTATTATTTAATATTCTTTCAACTTGAAACAGAAGAGGCGACGTTGTAAGGTATATCCCACGTGATAGAGTATTGCAATTTCCAATTTCCATGGACCCTATACGTTTTTCCTGCGAATAAGATTATACGTTATTCCTGCGATTATCTTATTTTCCGCTAATTGGCTTGTACATACTGAGAAAGAGATAAATCTCGTTTATTCAATGGGTTTATTTCATTCCTGGTCACTGGGGGCGTGTTAATGATTATCTCATACACATGCATAATGTTTTATCGTTACCTTTTAAGAGTTTGGGATATTTTTCTTACTTGACCTCACGACTCGCTGACGTCTGACCATACGACCCAACACCATACGACCATGTAAACCTGTTTCTTTTGTAGATTATTCATTTTCCACAATACTTAAACTCGAAAAAGTTTTTCATTAACGTTAAACATGAAGTGCCCCCTTGTTATTTCGTGCATGAGGCATACTTTTAATGTGCAAGCTCCTAGTAACGATTATTGCCTTTCTTTCCCCAGAAAAATAAAAGCTCTCGTAATATTGCAATATCAACAGTCAATAAACGTTCCATTTTTCCCTACAACCTTGTTACGCATTACTTATTGATAGGTTGTAGAAATTCCTTAGGCCATGTTTCAAAACCAATCTAGAATAGATATTATACAAATTTGTCTGGTGGGGCATATCCCCTTGTCTTGAAGGACACACATCTGGTGAACAGGTGCATTCGGCACATTAAAATTGTCCCATAGGATTAGAAAAAATTGTATAAATTCTTAACTGAATTAGAACCACCCCTGAACCACCCTAGTTCAGTGGTTATTCACCTCAAAACCATTTATTTGGGGTCATTTTGCTGGTGATTTTTGACTTACTCGGACTGACTGTATCATTACATTGGAGTATCACGAGAGACTGAATGGAAATGTCAAACTCCCTTTTAAAACATCAACATTTGAAACTAATCACAGTTGCTTACCTTCCTATACCCGTAACCCTGCTTGTTTTGTGTGTGCAACATGCCTGAAGTTGTTGGTGTCGGTTCCATGAAAAAAAAATTTGTAAGACGAATGTTACTCAAAATTGGAGGTATGCTCCATTGAAAAACAATTACAGTGTTGATCAGGCTTGAAACCATAGTTAGACTCGTGGGTAATGAAGCATTTCTGTATTTTAAAGGCATTTCGTATAAGTCCATAAAAGAAAAAGACATCATCTCAGCCGCATCAGATGAATTTGTGATATTGTCAAGGTCTTTGCAATAATCATGACAAAAAATTTCGTTGAAATTGTCGGCCAGTACAGTAGAGCACTGCACTGCCCTACTTGGTAAGGATATACAATCTTCCCGATGCAGTGTATTCATCACTCTCTCTTTATATGCATGTGGAAGGGAATTTTGTCTTGTACACTTTAAAACTAAGTACTTCATTTTTTCTAGTTTAGACATCTACGTGGATCCGCTCACTCTAAACTGCGGACAATCCCTGTGCTCACAGTGTCATCACAGAATGGTTGCTTCAGCAGAGCAACTAAATTGTCCTTGCTGCCGCCAGCCCCTGGAAAGGGACAGCATAAGAAGGAACTATCCTTTGCAACAAGTAATCGATGACTTGGATGCACGACGCAGGCATTGTGCATTCACCGGACATTTCCGCCAGGTCCTCGACCATTCGCAAGTATGCCCTGAGGCAGTCATCAACTGTACCAACAGTGGCTGCAGAGAGACATTCCCCAGGAGAAATGCTGAGAATCACAGGAGTCAATGTCCATTGGCAACCGTCAGTTGTCACTTTTGCAGTCGTCAGCTAATAAGAAGAGATTTGGACACTCACCAGACCCTCACCTGCATTGGCCAGACCACCCCGTGCCCTTTCGGATGCATAGCTGATGATGTGACAAGGTCGTATAACAATTCCTTCATGTTTCTACTTAAAGAAGCCCAATAACTGTGATAGTTTATACGTAAACAATGCTACGACCATCTACTAGCCTTTAGTACCTTTCCTCCCTGAAATTATACACTCTTAAATGCTTTCCAACATAACCATAGCCATTATCATACACTGCACAGTGTGGTCAAAGCTGGACCTGTATTTCCTCAAGCTTCTTAAAATAGCATTAATTTCTTCAAATGCGATAGATAATCTTCTTAGTTTTTAGTGGATACAACAAGTGGTCCTCTTAAATGCAAGTTAACTACCATTCGGGCAGGCTAAATGGTGGAAGAAGGTGTGTTCGTAAAAGTAAAAAAACCTACTGCAGATTTTAGCAACAATTGTTCCATTCTTTTAGGGGATTAAAAGAATGGAAGCCTGGGTCGAGTTTTATATTCTAAAAATAGATTTTAGGTGGATTTTTGAAGATGCCTCCATATCCTATCTTTTTCGCCACATTCAAATGTGTATCTTGACCAAGTTTCATGCTTTCATCAAAAAGTGAACAATTCCACTACATTTGCGCAATTTCCTGCTGCTTTATTAGCAACTAATTTAGCAGTGTTACAACAGTTGTTTGCCTCCTTCTGGTACCGAGGCAAACTTCATTCACATGAGTTTCTGAGCACTGGGCTGTTCCTGAAGTTGAATAGTAATTCTGGGATTTTACTTGTGCATGCTCAAGAACCAGACCCTAGGACCTTATGACCCTTCAGTACTAAATTCTAAACATTCTTTAGCGTCATGGTCTATTGAAACTCCGACGGGTAGCCTAATTATATCTTTTTCCTTTTGTATTTTATCCCCCTTTGATTTAATGTTTTCTGCCACATAAAAGATTGTGTTAGCATTAGCAATAGGCCTTTCACATACAACTCTTAGAACATTTGGAATAGAATGTGACTACCATTACACACAATACCTCCCTCTATCTCCGTCTCTCTTTATATCGATTTTTGATAATGTGAGTTTTTCATTATTTCATTTTTGCAGTTGACCGTTCTGGTCTTCGTTGCAAGGTCTGCCTTCGTAGTTTGCTTCGCAAATCGTAATCACTGACCGTAAATTAAAGTAAAAGCAGTACAGGTCTAACAGTGACAGCAGTCTATGGCGGTCAGCAAAGCAAGCGAAGCCCCTTTGTACTGTGTAGCAACCATTGCCTTTTAACCGAGATCTGGTTATGTTTCTCTCATCAGAGACCATAGGGATTTCAGAAGGGGGGTTAGTGTGCAAGCCAATGCTTCAGCCCTTCGTTTCTGTGGGTTGAAGAAACGAACACAAACACCAAATGTTAATATACGACTCTGCTTCACAATACCTACAATGCTGTATATGCAAGTAATACACATATGCATTTGCATATTTCAAATTTACTTTTCTTTATCATGGCTGATGCATTATCACTATGATTTTGAATGATCGCCTATTATTCAAGTGATGAGAAAAGATACAGCTTCTAATGGCCAACAACAACAGTCTTGTAACAGGATTCCAATAGAATGTCCAACATTTTTTAAGAAAGGGTGCTATGTGACCATTTGGAGGCACCTTCATAATGGTCATGCTAGAACGGGAACTTCCGGGTTTGTCAACACCAATCTTACATTTCTTGATTGCCCCAAAGCCATTATAACCACACAAAGTGTGCAGAAAATATCAATGATTTTGCAGAAAATTCATATTTAACATACTTCATTTCTATTTATTTGCAGATACCTCAAGTAGAACAGACATGCATGCTTGATTGTTTATCATGGGTTGTTCGAAAATTAGACATACCAGGGGTAAATACAGATGGTATCAAGTCACCTGTGATGCGTGCTGCAGGTTATAATTGGATATGCGTACCGAGGAAAACCATGCAAGGTGGTTATACATTCTGTCTATGCCACCAGAGCGACAGCCAATTGAATTTCAAGTTTAAGTGAGTATTGTAACTTTATATATCTCTTTCTGTGTAGCATTTGGTTTTACCAGGAAGTTTGTTTACATTAGTAGTAGAACATTTTGTCTCTTGACCCAAGCAGTCAATATATCCAATTACCAACCAATAGGTACCTAATATCAATAGATACATTCCCATACCATCATCATTTTGCAATTCATCAGATTTCTAAAGCACAACTATTTTAAAAGAATGTTCTACAACACTTCATGACTTCATCAGCTCAGCAGTTTGCTTTTCTCCCTTACATTTCTTGTAAATTTTCCCTAGAGCAATTAAAATTATCTGTGAAGGAAAATGATTTTCAATTTCTTGGTTCTTGCTGCAGGGTCACGGCCTAGACTCACTACACGAGTCTCTAGTTACCGCTCCCCTTACTTTCATTTGTCACTCCAACAGAGACTCGTGTTCTTACAGCTCTGGAACTGGCAAAAAAGAGTTGCCTACCAGTATGTGGAAAAGTTGGAATGCTACCGACCAGGGACTCTTAAGGCTCTCTTGACTTTATTCGAGAATTAATTCCAGTTTTTATTTCAAATTCTGTTGTAAAATTTCATAGCGAATCTAATGATGTTTTCGGCTTGTTTCTATCTGTTTTACAAGACTCGCAACTTGTCTTTAAGTCTGCCGACACTTCGGCTCAGGACTCGATGGGCCTAAATTCCGTGAAACTAAAGTGGGTCGAAAAACAATGTTACTTTGAGCAAAAACTCGATTTCTTTTACCTTGAAGCAAGAATAAAAGCTTTTCTGACTCCCAAAATATTTAACTGTTACCAGCAAAAAGTCACAGAAATAGGGTCGGTTGGGTCTTGAGTTCGGCTGCAGCAACTTAACATTTTCCAGACCAGTCCGAGCAATCCACACTAAGGCCTCACTCTGGAGTTTCAGGATTTAAAGGCATTTGATTGGTTCAAAAAACAATACCTATTGTTTTTGAGGCAAATGCTGCAATCTGATTGGGACGCCAATTTCTTGACGTGGCCTGCCTGTTTCAGAAATGTAAGGACATAAGTCCCACACTGAGCGATTGTAAAAAACAACAACAACAACATCGAGCGAAGTAGTGGGACTTATGGAGTGAGTCTAGTCACGACCTATTATGTTGTTGTATCTGTTGTTGCTGTTGTTGTTGTTGTTGTTGTTGTTGTTGTTGTCTAATGTTTCTTGTTAGTGTTTCATGTCAGGCTTGTTATATATGATTTAAAGAAGATACCGTACTGATATTTCAGAGTTGTGGTCAAGTCTGGAGACGACAAAGTGCAGAATGGTGTCACTACTTTGCATCACCTGCTGGATGGAGGCCAATTTGCACAGAGCAGAATTTAAGTGCCTCCACTGCGGAGTGTGGATGATCAGTTCACAGTCTGGATTAAATTGGTATGCTTTGTGCGGGTATAAAATTGTTGTTAGCTTAGGTTGGGGGATAGGATTAAATTTATGGAAACACCGGACTCACAAAATGGTGGCAAATATTTCGTGCCAAAATCAAGTTGTTTGAGTCATAGGCACTGTTCTCCTGCATTCTGAGTGAGGCTCAGTATACTTCTTTACCATTACTGTATTTCATTTTATTCTTTGCATTGACAATTTTGGTACAGATTATTTTTTGTTGTATAACATTATTTTGTAAATATTCAGTGTCGTAACCAGACTATTTGTGAGGGCAGGATGGGAATGGTAGTTTTTCCAGATAACTGTTTTATGGGTGTCAACACATTCTTCTCTGTGGGGAGCCCATCTGTCATTTCCATTTTCCAGACTACACTTCCTTGGTCTGAATTGGGCTTCAGGTTTCAAAATAACTACTGTATAATATTTCACTATGGATATCATTTATATGCACATAATACCTTTGCATCCTCCTACTGTCTTAAGTAATATCCATATCTGAAAGAACTTAAAGTGATATTTGGAGCAAAAAAAGAAGAACAAATTCGTGCATCTTCAATTGCATACATATTTCAATGTTAAATCCAATTACAAAACAGGAAGTAATTTTTGTAAATGAAAACTGAGCTCTCTTTTGTTAGTAGAAGGACATGGTAAAAACCCAACTCCCCAGGCTGGAAGATATTAGGTCTTTTGGAACATAAATGGAAACAATACCTATTTAGGGGGTTAGTTGCACCTTTTGATGATCTACCCTATATATAATTTAGGGAAGAAAGTAGCTGCTCTTCAAATTAACAGATGAATTTATTTGGTTGATGAGTCATAATATTATCAAATGAATTACACTCTTTGCTGAAAGTATGATCCCAGGGTTCTTAAATGGGGATATTTTTTTTCTCAATTAAATCACAGAGATAAAGTTTCCTTGTTGTTTAATAAATTTAGTTTGTATGAGACTGGAATTGCTGACTTTGTATATTAATGTAGTAAAAGAATATTGTTTGCAATCATTTCTAAATTTAAATTGTTATTGCTATGTTATGTTATGTTGCTGCATGCAACCTTGTCAATTAGAGGGAAGGACCATATTGGTGTAATACCAAGGACTGTCAGGTTTCTATGAATTAGCTATAGAAATTAGTGCTTAATTTATCTCACGACAAAGAATAGTATAAGGAACTGTCAGCCTCATTTTGATGAGAAATTAAGCAACCTCAGCCTCAACTCAGACCAAATGTTCTTTGTAAAGAACGTGTACTGTAGCGGGACTGTAGCTTGTATTTCGTGGCATTACTGTGCACTCAATGCATGCTCAATGCTGTTCAACCGTAGTGGCTCTGAGCCCCGTGAAATTGAGGAGCAAGAAAATGGAGGAATCTCCCTCAGCCGTAAAATAGCGGAATCAATATTTTTGTATTTTTATTAGCCAAGTGCCTATTAATTAAACTTGCATGGCTTATTTTGATATTGTTAGGCAAGAACTGCCTGTCGCCATGTGAAAACTGATGCATAATCACTCTCATTTGAAAGCAGTCATGTATCGGCCTAGAAGTATAGGTAGTACAGTAGACCGATTTTCACGGCACATCTCGAGTGGGACTGGAAGTTTCACAGAGATTTTGCTATAAACCATTATCCATCAGGATCCATTAGGTGCGCTTGCATAAAATCTACTTGATAGCATTTGAAAATCTCGTATTTTTCTTGCAGATACTAGTTGCCTTTGCTATCTGATTCCCTGGGAAGCCCCAATGGGGGGGAGGGGGTACTTCATTGTTGAAAAGACTAGACGTGCCACCCAATTTTTCGAAACCCACCCATGTCTACCGATAAATTCTGTTTCTCGTGGTACCCATATAGAAAAGAAAACAACGTAACCAATATCTCAAATGTTTCAACCCAATTTAACGCCTGAGGCAATTCAAAATGGGTGGAAAAGTCATTTGCGCTGAAAACTAACGCACTTTTTATCAGGCTTTTCAACGCAATGCATGTCTAAAATGTTATATATATTTTACTACCCATGTGTAAAAATTCTTTACGAAAAATCAATCCATATGTAGGGAAATTGGCGCCGAAAAAGTTACCCATTGGGGCGGCACGTCTAGTATAACGAGCAATGGAAATTTCCCCCTGGGCTTTGCCTTTGTCACAGTACGTGCGCCATGTCATACAAATGTTGATAGTCTCCAAGCGCGTCAGCAAAGGATAGAACTGAAGAACATAATATGTTACACGTGTTACCCGTTTTGGACTCATTGTAGGAGAACACCAAGAACAGAAAATGTCAATTGCTGATAATAATGATAAGAATGACTACTCCAATAAACCACATCTTACATATAACTACATGTTCAATATGGTCAGCACGTGACGACATATTTATTTCAGTTGGTGAAATAGTGAATCGATCAGTAGTTATGGAATAGTAGAAACATTTTATTTGATACCTTTCAAACTGAAAATCATAGTGATTTTATGACTAACTAATGCTCAGACATAGGAAGTAAGACTTAAATTGGTTAATTATAACAACTGTGCTATGTAATAAAAATAGAACAAGTAACACCAACACTGTACAACGGAAACGCGATTAAGGAGTCCTATCCTTAGCTTTTGAATTCTAAATATGAAGTAGGGATGGAATCATTGAGCATTAAATTCTCCAAGATTATCAATGATTTTTAAATATAAGTTTTGCGGTACTTCAAACTTCAATGCAAGCTAAATCATCCCTACTACATGTTCGAAAACTGACCAGGGTTGGTTTCAAAACAAACCCACCTCGAGGGGGGGGGGATAGCTGCATTGACTAAACTAAATCGGGCTTAACTTAACCCCGGTGAACCCCGGTTAGTTTGTGTAGTGAAAATAGGATAGGGCTTCATTGTCTTTTTATCATCTCACTTAGTTCAGCCCAACCTTATTGAGAATAGCATTTTTCTGCACGCCACTGAGACAAAATTTTTCGACATCAAGGCAACAATTTTTTGCGGGATAGGGCTGCTTCACCCTACACTAATTCCACGACTCTTATTTTTCGCTGTTTAGGCCAATGATGATGTAACCTTACTTGAGTTGTGTTTCTGTCTCAAGACATACTACTGTATTTTCAATTGAGATATTTGGTTGTTCCTGTTGTTCGGAAAACGCCAAATTGTATTACATTTGAAAGTATATAGTAAATAGTAGTTATTATTTACTACATTCTGGAACAACCGGTAAGTATAAAGGTGATGTGGCATTCTCTGAACGACAACAGCAACTAAAATATCTCAATAGTAGGGTAGTAAGGCAGAAAAACAACACAAGTGAAGGTTACATCATTCATGATGCCTGTGGTTGGGCCTGCAGTTGCCGCTTCTTGTACTCTTATCAATGAATTACCCCCTGGTATGAAATGTAATATTCCCGGCCTTAAAGCACACGCTGAAGATACCTTCTTAACTTAAAATATGTTTCACGATTTAGGTTGATATCTATCTCATACTCACTGCTTGAGGAAACTATTTGTGAAACTTGCAAAAGCTGTGCATGGGAAAGATCAATAGCAGATACAGGAACAATCTCATCATCCTCCTCCAATTCCATCGAAGCGACACTACCAGCAATGCCATACATCTGCTCAACATCAGCTCGATCTCCTCTGGTTAAGATGTCATTTGTTTCTGCCAATTCACTTCTGGCATTCAGCAACGTACCTTCAACATATAGCTGGTTTGGCGTTCTTGATGCTCATTGGCTATGTTGTGGTTATTCCACTGCACTGTGAATGTGCTCAGGCGCTTATTTATTGTTGGAATAAAACGCTTTCTCGCGCAAAACATGTCAAGGGTGTTATCTATGTCGTATTCCCCGCAAGAGACTAGTTCGTCATACAAGTCTATGAATAGCTAGGTAACACAGTGTCAGACATCAACCCAAAGGCACTCAATTCGCTGATTGTGCACAGAAGATCCAACAAGATGTGCATTGTTGACAGTTGGTCTACCTCTAGCAATTAATTCACCAACCTTTGCGTTTTCTCCACCTTTGTCTGTTCTGATTTGTGTTGGCCATCCATCTTCGCGCACAGCTGACAGGAAGCATTTTTCCACTGTTGATGCCAGCTTGTTATCTGCTGCTTGAAGATACAAAATCTTTCTTGAGAAGCCATCAATGGCTCCATGTATGACAATTCCGAATTTCCTAAATTGATTGAAAGAACACTATTAAGAAACCTAGTTTACATTGCCATGAAGCCTTGTCATGGTTTAGATATAAGTAACATGGTATGTTATTGTTTTTTTATAAAATTATATTAACATTTCATATAATGTGAACAGGTATAAATTTTCATACTTAGTTAGTTTTAAATTGCTGTCCAGCTGCCATAAAGAATTTGGTGCAGCAACCTTATAAACACGGCGATGAATACCAGCTCTGACGTTTGCGGTAACCAAGACCTCATCTAGTTGCATCATCGATTCCCGAACTCTGTTACGCGATACCCATAATACTTTGCTTCGCAATTCAGCTTGAATCATTGTGATACCACATAGAGGCTGTCGACAGACTGCAATGTCTACATGACTATCCAGTTCATCATCGGTGATGTCTTTTTTTCTCTTTCGGATAATAAACCAAAAAAGTCTTTTCTCCTCTTTATTGTTGCCACACTTACCCCTATGTGGACAAAAGTAGAGAAATTGGAACTTGTTACAAATCCACTAAATATCAGGATGAGGAGCTAAAAGTGGTGTTAATATTTTACGGTATTTTATTGCTGAAAAGGAACTATAATAGCAGTTATATGGGATCTAAGCCCAAAAGCAACCCGTGTTATTAAGATACAAGGCCGAATGATGCAACTAACATGCCGAAACTTACCGAGAATCTTTGCAATGGAAACCAATGAATATCCAAGTACTAACATGGATTCGAGTTGGTCAACTTGTATATTCTTTTCTGGTCTGCCTTGTGCCCCAGTAAAAACCTCGTCAACGGCAAATTTATTTTCCCTTTCCTTGGCAGCAATGAGATCTTCGATTGAATCTGATAAGTCCATAAGTTTCGTTTCAGATTCTTTCATTTTCTCGACTAGATGACGCTTGTCTTCATATTCAGATTGGCTCGCATGCTGACCAACTACCATGGCTTTGAGGTTTCTTAGAGCATTGCTTGAAGCGTACAGTCTAGCTCCCATGTGTTCCAGTTCTGGAACAGTGGGTTCATCTTGCTGACGCAACAACAATTCGGCTTCTTTTCGTACTTCTTAATATTTCTTATAGTTTGTGATGTATCATCCATTTTGATTCTTTCGCGAAGTTTTAAATTCAATACATTATGGAATTGGGAAGGAGCTGTGAGGCTGCTACCTGTTTAACCATGCGTGAGGCTGCTACCTGTTTAACAACTGACCCCCATCTGGATGCTAAGCATAAACGCCCAATGAGAGGTGATTGTAGAGGGGCGTTTATTGGAACAGAGGTGTTGACAAGGGATGGGCGTCAGTAACATTTCTTAACAATTCCACGAAGCGTTTATTCAAGATGGGCCCTTTTAATAGAAGAGGGTTAATTTGATAAAAAACGGTATCCACTAAGAGATTTTCATTAGCTTTGAGAACTGGAGCTATCCCAATGGAACTGTGGGATGGACAACAATTTTAATGCGGTTATCTTTCATGGTTATACATTCCCACTCCGCTTTCGTTTGGTGCACCTGAGTGCACTCTTTTGTTGCTCTCCGTGAAGAGAAAGATTGCACTCAAATCATCCGAAAGACTAATAGGCAGGTGTGTGTAGAGCGGAGGGTTTGGTCGGGGTCCTAGTTGTCGAGTTGATCTGAGAACAAATAGAAATGTTATCGTATTTCTTTCCCAGAAAGAAATAAAAGCCCTTGTGATATGCGTTGAATTTCTTGAATATTTAGTATCTTTACATATTAAAAATATATTACCGTAACAAAAACCAGTTAGAAACAGAAAAGAATATTTGTAACATGTTTTTCTAAACAAAAATTCTTTTGAAACACTAGTCAATCATTGATTTGCTGACTATATGATAATGAGCGAGTTGTTTGTGCATAGAAAAATACAATACTTGCTAAATAATCATTTCATAAGCAAAAACCCTTGATGGACCAATCGAGGCCCAGATAAAGTAGAGGTCGGAGGAACAAATAAATACTGTAACTCGTATGAAAACAGCTATTCTAAGCCAATTTGGAGATTGTATTTGGAAACATTTTCCCGAGGAGCATGCCCCCAGACCCTCTTAATGAATATACCTTCCATGCACTAAGCACCCACCACACTTAAAGCACGATGGTAATGGCGTTTTTGATTTCACAAACAAATAGGTAAGGCAGTGCATGGACGTGCAAAGGGCGTAATTATTCCGATTTGTACAAATCAAATTATAAATTTTAATAGCGGTTCGTCAGTAAGTTTTATATTGACATCGTTTTCGTAGCTATGAAATGAAATGAAATGAAATGTATATACAAAACAATCTCCCACGTAATTATTCCATAAACAAGATAAAGATGATAAGATGTCACTGATAAGGAACAAGCGAATGATATTGCTTTGGAGTCTTCTCGCAAAAGCTGTAATTAAAACATGAAAGCGATAGGGAGAAGCGAGAGTCAGAAATAGATTACATTGAATTTATTGAATAATGTATTTTGATTGAAGTAAACGTGAAAATCGCATTCATGGATAGATAAGTTGTAAACTTTTTAACGATTTATTGGCTAATCATGTCACTAATTTTATTTCTTTGACAGTTGACTGTGGTCTTTAGTGTTATTATTACTTTACTTACAGTACATACTACATCAGCGATCGTAGCATCATTGTGCGGATTTCCAAGGATTGTATGTTTAAGCTTAATATTCGTAACAACATTCTTTGCATAGATTTATAATTTAGGTTGGGCATTCGGCTCATGATTGTGAGTCAGAATTTGTTTATATGCTCAGTACCACAGAAATTTTATGTTTATCGACTTAAATATTATTTCCTCTTTTGTATAATAAAAATATGTAGCTTGACTCATATTAACGTATGTGAAATCTAGGATTGTGATTGGCTGAAACTTTATCGGTGTGTTGTAGAAATAACTGCAAGTAACATTCTGAAGCTCAGATCTGTAGATGTACGATGCCGTTCGGATGTTAGATATTTTCGATTAATATGATGATTGCTAAAGAAATTTAGAGTGTTTCTCTTGTGTCTGAAATTCTACGGCAAAAATATCCTGAACTAGTGATAGATTGACTTTAAGTCTTCACATGGTCCACCGATCGAACCGGATATTTGCGCTGTAGTTTTTACTGAAGAGGGATGAATTAAAAAGAAAGAGAAACATCAGAGGAGGACATCGGGCTTACGCGACGAATTTAATCTGACAGATTGATGGGAGTATCGAGGACTTCGCGAAGCTCAGACAAGTGGAAATAGCCTTAGGAGAGAAACTGGTTATTCTTCGAAGATTAGATGATGAAATCTTGGATTTTATTAGCGAAACGGATGAAGATGGAACTGGTTGTACACAAGAAATTATGGAATGTGGAATGATGAAAGAGAGGATCAATTTGGCTTTGGAGAAAATAGAGAAGGCTTTATGCAATGAAGAACAGAATCAAGAACAGAATCAAGAAAAGAATGAGGATACGCCGGCAATTTCAAGACAGAATTCAAGGGAGTCAGTGGTATCAACGATTAGTGAAATAAGTGGGATTTCTTCAAACTCAACTACAACTCGTCGAGTGAGAGCAAAGTTGCCGAAATTGGAGTTAAAGAAGTTTACTGGCCGCCCTCAAGACTGGCAGGAATTCTGGGACTCTTATAAAAGTGCAATAAATGAGAATGAAGAGCTTTCAGAAGTCGACAAGTTCACTTACTTAAAGTACTACTTGGAAGAACCGGCGAAAAAAGTGATTGCTGGATTGGCCCTGACAGAGAAGAACGTTAAGGCACGCGTCATGTTCGACTCAGGTAGTCATAGGACGTTTATCAAGCCGAGTACGGTTGAGCGCCTAGGACTAGAACCAGTTAGGAAAGAGCAGCTAGGCATTAGGACCTTTGGGGCCCCGAACGTTGAAGAGAAGGTGAGGGATGTAGTTGTGGTCAAGATGGAGCCTGTGAGAGGAGGTCAGAGAGTTAAAATTTATGCCTATGTTGTTGATAAAATTTCTGAATTTAGTAATGAACATGTGGAAGTTATCAAACATGATTACAAGCACCTTGCTAACATATGGTTCTCAGATGTTTGCAGGTTTAAAGAAACATTGGAAGTGGATATTCTTGTTGGAGTTGACTGGCTATGGACATTACAAGAGGATAATACAATACGAGGGGAGCCAGGCGAGCCAGTTGCTGTGCAGACAAAGCTTGGATGGGTTCTTTCTGGACCACTGAAGGGTAAGACTGAAATTTCTAATGTTTCTTGCGTGAATAGGTTAATTGAAAGCCCCAATTCCCAGAAGAAAGACGCCCTTGATAAGAATCAACTAGAAACTGACATTAATAAGCTTTGGGATTTAGAAACCTTAGGCATTAGAGAAGGGGACAAGGTACATGAAGAATTACTGGATTCTATTGAATTCACAGGAAAGAGATACTCTGTTAAGCTCCCTTGGAAAGTAGGACATAAGCCTCTCCCAACAAACTATGCTGTTAGTTTAGGTAGGATGAAAGGGCAATTAAGAAGGCTGAAGGAGACCCCGGAAATACTAGTTAATTACGATAACATCATTAAGGATCAACTTAAGGAAAAACTAAATTGAAGAAGTAGTTGACCTTGAGAAAGCTGGAAAGATTACTTATCTTCCTCATCAGGCGGTCATAAGAAAGGATGCGGAGACCACAAAATTAAGGGTGGTATATGATGCTTCAGCAAAGGAAATAAAGTCAAGAACTTCACTGAATGACTGTTTGCATATTGGGCCCACTTTAAACCCCTTTCTGTTCGACATTATGGTGAGGTTTACAGAGCATAAGATAGGAATTACATCTGATATCGAGAAAGCATTCCTAAATATAGAAGTAAGTAAGCAGGATAGGGATTGCTTGAGGTTCCTATGGGTGGATGATGTTCATGCGGATAATCCCTCCATCAAAGTTTATCGTTTCAATCGTGTCGTATTTGGGGTGAATAGCTCTCCATTCCTTTTGAATGGAGTCCTTCGTTATCATTTAAGCAAGTATGAAGAGATTGACCCTGCATTTTGTCAGCAGCTGTCTAACAGCTTTTATGTGGACGACCTTGTGCTTGGATGTGCTAATGTGGAGGAAGGAAAGGAGCTATTTGAGAAGAGTAAAACTAGAATGAAGGATGGAGGATTTAAATTGAGAAAATGGAAGACGAACAATCCACTACTTGCAAATGAATTCAAGGAAAATGAGAATGCTATGAAAAGGGACCTTGTGAGTTGAATGATGATACTTATGCAAATGATATGCTGGGCAGTGAGGTTTCAGACAATAAGAGTAAGGTATTAGGCATAACCTGTGATATGGCAGAAGATAAATTTGAATTTGATCTCACCAAAATAGGAAAAATAGAACAAGGCTCTAGAATCACCAAGAGATCAATACTCAGCATGATAGCAGAACTGTTTGACCCCCTTGGTTTGATCAGCCCAATTATTGTGAGTGCGAAAGTCCTTTTTCAGGAACTCTGCACTATGAAGCTTGGGTGGGATGATGAATTACCAGAGGATAAGCAAGCACAATGGAAAGAGCTTGTGAGAGAACTTAATTCTATTGGGAGTATTTCTGTTCCCAGATGTTTATATGCTGGTAATTTAGATGATGTTAAGAATGTTTATTTACACGGATTTGCGGATGCCAGTAAGAAGGCTTACTGTGCCATGATTTACTTAGTTTATGAGAGCAACGATGGAAATTATTCTCAACTGATATGCTCCAAGACAAGGGTAGCCCCTCTTAAAGAACTTAGCATTCCAAGACTAGAACTTATGTCTGCTAGAATCCTGTCCTCACTAATGGAAACCGTGTACAATGCCTTAAGTAAGCAAGTGAAAATTGATGGATGTAAATATTGGCTTGATTCAAAAACAGCGTTATACTGGATAAACAATGAAGGTGAATGGCGACAGTTTGTCCATCATAGGGTGAACGAAATTCTTAAGGTTTCGAAGAAAGCAGATTGGGGTCATTGTGTAGGAGTTTGCAACCCTGCAAATCTAGGATCAAGAGGAGTTTCTGCGAGTATCTTAAAAGGTAGTAGACTGTGGTGGCAGGGTCCCCATTGGCTTTCCATGGGAAAGGAAAATTGGCCCAGGGAATTTAGGCTTGAGGACTCGCAGGAAGTAAGAGGGGAGCAGAAGAAATCAGCAAATGTATCTACTGTGATAGATGAGAGTGAGAGAGTGGGCATTTCAGGTATTATCAATCTTAATAAGTTCAGCTCATTGAATAAGTTGCTTAGGATTACGGCTTGGGTCTTGCGCTTCATCAGAAACATAAAAGAATTAAAACAGGGTAATCATCCAAATGGAGATATGATTAGTGCCTCAGAGATTTCGGAAGCTGAAGAATATTGGATCAGAGATGCGCAAGCAATTCTTAGGAAAGAACCTAAGTTTAAGAAACTAGCAACTCAGTTAGGGCTTCAAGAGGAGAAAAGAATTCTAAGGTGTAAGGGAAGACTTGTAAATCAGAATTGGAAATAGGGTCTAAGTTTCCTATTATCTTGCCGAGTGATCATAAGCTTACAGCATTGATTATTGAAGATTGTCATGGCAAAGTCCACCATAATGGCCTGAAGGAAACACTTACTGAATATAGAGCAAGATTTTGGACAACTAAGGGAAGGCAGTATGTCAAGAAAATTATTAGGCCATGTAGGGTGTGTAAGAGGGTTGAAGGAAAACCTTATGGGGTGCCCCCTTTGGCTGCATTACCCTCGTTCCGCGTAGAAGATGTTGCACCATTTACAAATGTGGGTGTGGATTTTGCTGGGCCCCTTTATTTTAAGGCCAATGCAGGCCAGATTGAGAAATGCTATATAGTTTTATTTACTTGTTGTACTTCTAGAGCACTTTATCTTGATCTAATCAAGGATTTGTCAGGCCCAACGTTTTAAGGAGTTTGAGACGGTTCACATCACGCTGTGGTACACCTTCCTTAGTGAATTCGGACAATGCTAAGACGTTTAAGTTCGCAAATAAATTCTTAGGGAAACTTGCTCGGGAACATTCAGTGTTTTCATTTTTACAGCAGAAGAGAATCACGTGGGAATTCAATGTGGAAAGAAGTCCCTGGTGGGGTGGTTATTTTTAAAGGTTAGTGGGGAGTGTTAAACGATGCCTTAGAAAGGTTCTGGGAAATAGTAGATTGTCGTTTGACGAATTAATCACGGTTTTAGTGGAAATTGAGGGAACACTAAACTCTCGCCCCCTGACGTATGTTTACAATGAATTAGGGTACCACCCACTTACCCCGTCACATCTAGTCTTTGGAAGGAGATTACCTCATATTGCTGAAGATTTCGAGTATGCAGATAATGAGTTAGATGAAAACTCTGCGATTTACGAGAAACAATTTTGGTATTTAATTCAGAAGTTGAATCATTTTTCAGATAGGTGGAAAAGGGAATATTTGACAGAGCTCAGAGAATTTCATAGAATTCACACAGACAAGGGAGTGGAGGTCTGTGTTGGTGACGTCGTTCTTGTGAAAGAAGACAACGTGAAACGCAACGCTTGGAAAATGGGATTGATTACGGAATTAATTAAGGGTAAGGACGGTATGGTCAGGGCAGCTAAGGTTCCTACATGCAGTAAAGGTAAGCAAGATACATTAAATAGACCTTTACAGAATCTGTATCCGTTTGAAGTTAAGAGGGAGAGAGATGAAAGCTGTGAGGAGGAACGGCAGGACTGCGAGGTGAGTGAAGCACGGGTGGGTAATGTGAAAGATCCCCGCGCTAACTCTAGACCGCAACGCGCTGCTGCTAAGGACGCGAGGTGGAAAAGGCGCATGTTTCTTGACTCTCAATGAGAAGTCAAGGAGGGGAGTGTGTGCGGATTTCCAAGGATTTCTCGTAGGGATTTAAATTTTCTTTTAGGCGATTGTATGTTTAAGCTTTAATATTCGTAACGACATTCTTTGCATAGATTTATAATTTAGGTTGGGCATTCGGCTCATGATTGTGAGTCAGAATTTGCGTATATGCTCAGTACCACAGAAATTTTATGTTTATCGACTTAAATATTATTTCCTCTTTTGTATAATAAAAGTATGTAGCTTGACTCATATTAATGTATGTGAAATCTAGGATTGTGATTGGCTGAGACTTTATCGGTGTGTTGTAGAAATAACTGCATGTAAGATTCTGAAGCTCAGATCTGTAGATGTACGATGCTGTTCGGATGTTAGATATTTTCGATTAATATGATGATTGCTACAGAAATTTAGAGTGTTTCTCTTGTGTCTGAAATTCTATGGCAAAAATATCCTGAACTAGTGATAGATTGACTTTAAGTCTTCACAATCGTAGCATACGAATCATTATGAGTTCCATATTACAGTATTGATTAGAAATGTTACCCACTTGTAGTTCTCTGCATAAGTTTATTCCCTTATAACGTGCGTAAAGCAAAACAGTATTGACTTTGAATATTAACACGTGCATGACTGAACTGATCTGTCTGTGTGTGGTGTGGTTCTTAACTCTTTCAGAATCTAAAAAGAGAACCTAGCCTGCGGGCAGACTCAGACACTTTCAAGAGTGTCTGAAAGTGTCTACACTCTTCAAAGTGTCTAAGTCTGTGCGCAGGCTAGGAGAACTTAAAATTGAAATAAATCTAACCAGTGGCGTAGCGAGATTCATCGGCACACGGGGGCAAACACCAATGTTGTGGCCCCTATATCCTATTTGGAGTTACATTTTGTGTGCAACATTAATGTTCCATTTGACTTTATGTACAAATGCAAATTAACTTGGTTATTACTTCAATTAGTTTTCAAACTTGCACCCCAAATTACTTGGTGGCCGGAGGCACTTGCCCCTCCCCCACCCCTTTGCTAATCAACTACATCAACACACAACAACTCAAATACATACACAGCCGCAGTGGTTCTTGCTGTATATAATATGTATGCAAGGAAGGCGTTTCTTGTTGCTCCTGAACAAAAATAGTTAAAGGCAACAGTTCCCCATTATTAGGTCACATGTGCTAACGCCGGAACTACATTGTGGTAGTTGTAGTCAGCACAGTACATAGCTTTGTTATCTTCGTGTTATTGCTGGGAAATCGGAGACAACTACTAGTTTTAACCAAAGCGTCAGTTGTCTTCAAAATATTAAGAAACCCAGTTTACATTGCCATGAGCCTTGTCATGGTTAAGATATAAGTAACATGGTATGTTATTGTTGTTTTATAAAATTATATTAACATTTCATATAATGTGAACAGGTATAAATTTTCATACTTAATTAGTTTTAAATTGCTGTCCAGGTGCCATATAGAATTTGGTGCAGCAACCTTATAAACACGGCGATGAATACCAGCTCTGACGTTTGCGGTAACCAAGAC
Source organism: Chrysaora quinquecirrha (assembly GCA_014526335.1). Classification (NCBI taxonomy): domain Eukaryota; kingdom Metazoa; phylum Cnidaria; class Scyphozoa; order Semaeostomeae; family Pelagiidae; genus Chrysaora; species Chrysaora quinquecirrha. Next base: position 529,837 of record JACTAT010000050.1, read on the forward strand.
CTCATCTAGTTGCATCATCAATTCCCGAACTCTGTTACGCGATACCCATAATCCTTTGCTTCGCAATTCAGCTTGAATCATTGTGATACCACATAGAGGCTGTCGACAGACTGCAATGTCTACATGACTATCCAGTTCATCATCGGTGATGTCTTTTTTTTCTCTTTCAGATAATAAACCAAAAAGTCTTTTCTCCTCTTTATTGTTGCCACACTTACCCCTATGTGGAAAAAAGTAGAGAAATTGGAACTTGTTACAAATCCACTAACTATGTTATATCAGGATGAGGAGCTAAAAGTGGTGTTAATATTTTACGGTATTTTATTGCTGAAAAGGAACTATAATAGCAGTTATATGGGATCTAAGCACAAAAGCAACCCGTGTTATTAAGATACAAGGCTGAATGATGCAACTAACATGCCGAAACTTACCGAAAATCTTTGCAATGGAAACCAATGAATATCCAAGTACTAACATGGATTCGAGTTGGTCAATTTGTATATTCTTTTTTGGTCTGCCTTGTGCCCCAGTAAAAACCTCGTCAACGGCAAATTTATTTTCCCTTTCCTTGGCAGCAATGAGATCTTCGATTGAATCTGATAAGTCCATAAGTTTCGTTTCAGATTCTTTCATTTTCTCGACTAGATGACGCTTGTCTTCATATTCAGATTGGCTCGCATGCTGACCAACTACCATGGCTTTGAGGTTTCTTAGAGCATTGCTTGAAGCGTACAGTCTAGCTCCCATGTGTTCTAGTTCTGGAACAGTGGGTTCATCTTGCTGACGCAACAACAATTTGGCTTCTTTTCGTACTTTCTTAATATTTCTTATAGTTCATCCTTTTCGATTCTTTCGCGAACGAAACTCAGACTGTTTTATGTTCTACAATAGCAGTGAAGATGTAGTTTTAAATTCAATACATTATGGAATTGAGAAGGAGCTGTGAGGCTGTTTCCTGTTTAACCATGTGTAAGGCTGCTACCTGTTTAACAACTGACCCCCATCTGGATGCTAAGCATAAACGCCAAATGAGAGGTGATTGTAGAGGGGCGTTTATTGGAACAGAGGTGTTGACAAGGGATGGGCGTCAGTAACATTTCTTAACAATTCCACGAAGCGTTTATTCAAGATGGGCCCTTTTAATAGAAGAGGGTTAATTTGATAAAAAACGGTATCCACTAAGAGATTTTCATTAGCTTTGAGAACTGGAGCTATCCCAATGGAACTGTGGGATGGACAACAATTTTAATGCGGTTATCTTTCATGGTTATACATTCCCACTCCGCTTTCGTTTGGTGCACCTGAGTGCACTCTTTTGTTGCTCTCCGTGAAGAGAAAGATTGCACTCAAATCATCCGAAAGACTAATAGGCAGGTGTGTGTAGAGCGGAGGGTTTGGTCGGGGTCCTAGTTGTTGAGTTGATCTGAGAACAAATAGAAATGTTATCGTATTTCTTTCCCAGAAAGAAATAAAAGCCCTTGTGATATGCCTTGAATTCCTTGAATATTTAGTATCTTTACATATGAAAAATATATTACCGTAACAAAAACCAGTTAGAAACAGAAAAGAATATTTGATGCAATTCAAGATTCAATGCATTGGCAAGTGCGAGCACAACACAGATAGAGTTGTATCTAGCCACAGGGGCAAACACTTCATTGAAATCCAGGCCTTCCCTTTGGGAAAAGCCTTGTGCAACTAACCGTGCTTTGAAACGGTCGATTTCTCCATTTTCATCTCGCTTGATTTTAAAAATCCATTTACATCCCACCAAGTTCTTGCCGGGTGGCATATCAACTAGCTCCCATGTATTGTTTTTAGCTAGTGATTCGTATTCGCTCTCAAAAGCCTTTTTCCACTGCAAAGAGTATTTGCTGCTTAAAGCTTCAGCCAAATCTTTAGGTTCTTCCTCATCTGTAAGAGCAGCAGTATTAGCAAAATCAAGGTCTTCGTTAACACACCATTCACCGGTAATGATGCCAGGTCTTTCCGGTATGCTTCTTACTCTTGTTGATCTTCGTACTTCAGGGTTGTTTACGACATCATCCAGATCAACAGTATTTTGAAATTCATCTTCAGACTGATCAAAGTTACCAACGGTAGTGAAATCAAATAGATGATCATAGTCATTTGACTTACCAGCATTCAAAGAATAGCTGAAATCCTCTTCCATAAATTCCACATCACGACTTCTCATCATCGTAAACAAACGAATAAGACGCAATAAACTTTGATATTTTTACCAACACAACTACCTAAACTCCTGTTTTTATCTCTGGGCCCATAACCTGTTAAAATTATTAGTTCAGAGATATTTATAACGCGTGTAAAGAAACAGAGTTAACTTCATAATCAAAATATCAAAAGTATACAGCCAAGCAGCAACAAAACAATAACTAACAAAAACTTAATAATCAATCATGCAAAAGTCACGAGTTATGAGTCATGTGTAGAAATCACGTGTTCAGGTTCAGAGTTGGGAAAGATACGAGTCATGATAATTATATGTTTTAACAGTTTGATGCCCTTGTTGGAGAATGAGACCAAGAAAATTCCTAGGAACTTGTAAACGTAAACAGGGAAAGCTTCCCTTGACTGTACATAAGATATGTTGTATGATATTTGTAATTTTTGGTGATGCGCCCTTTCTTTGACAAGAGTAGTAACAATGAAGGTCCCAATTCATTTATCTATATGGATAGAGCAAGGCGATGCAGCTGCATTTCATGTCACCTGATCGCTCTGCCCTTTCTCTGCTTTGCATCTTATTTTTGTTATTAGTAATACTGCTACCGACACTGATGATATATACTATTATAAAGTATATGCTGTTTTGTAATACGGTGCAAACTTCCAAGTTGAATATTTGAGTAAAGATATTAGATTAGAGTATGTGTAGCAAGTCACAGGGATGGATTGGCGAGCGAAGCAAGCTAAATTGTGGTGCATGGGGGTTTTCCCCCTAGAAACGTTTTTTGGACCACGCTATTTAGGATGCCGGAGAATTCCCTTTTAGAATGCGAGGAAACGCCCTTTTGGATAAAATAAAAGATAGTAGTATCCTAATTTCGGCAGAGATGAAAAAGGGTCAATGAAGAGCAAGAAACTTTATGAGGAAACGTAATTATAAACTCAGGACACAACATTATTAGAATATTAAGAATGTTGGTAAAAAGACTTGCTTCGTGTTTTGCTTAACCTTATGTACTGTCATATACTTTTATATATAAATTCCACAATGAAAGCAAATAGAAACGATAGCTTGGAACTTGAACATCATTTCTTTCTAGGAAGGATTAAGTCTCTATGAAAGGTAACTGACTCAATACCCCCCCCTCCCATCATTTTCTCATCGAATCTGGGTGAATAAAAAAATCGATTTTTCAGAAAGCTGGGGATCATCTAAAAGAGCAACATCTCCGAAAATTGCAACAAAGTTTGTACAATATAAACTCAGAATCTAGCTTTCAAATCACTTTAATACTACAGTGTCACAGACAACAAAATTCAAGTTCCAGATTGAATAATTTTTGGAAATAGGAGGGAAATGTTTGGGTATTGATGATTTGATACAGATCGTAAGTCGAAGCAGGAACACCATGGGCCAAGACATAAAAAACAACTATGTTTTTTTTAAATGATACTAATATTTTGCCTTGAGTGTGATAAAATGGAAAAATAAATTACATTATATACAGAAGATGTTTGAATTATGGACAGTGAAATATGATGGTAAGGGTAATGCTTCGCAGTGACACGTTATGATGTGAAAGATGTGCATGTGATCAGGGGCGTGGTGGGAATTTAGATGGGCCAGGAAAATCCAGATTTTAGGGGCCCACTAGGTCTATTTTTTTTTATGTAACACAATCAATGTTAACAAGTTTATAAGAAAAAATAGTAATCCTTGACGTTCAAATGAATAAACCATGCAAATGGCTCCTCGTCTGCGAATGGCTCTTCGCTCATTATTGTTTTATTTCTTAATATCCTTCTCCAAAGGTCCACCATTCCGTTACATGGACAATTGCCTAGGTGATTCTCGAGATAGCTTTTGTATACCCTATGTTGATGATGTCATTGTCTATTCATAGTCTTCCAATGAACATGTGAACCTTGTGCAGAAGGTTCTTCATAGACTGAAAGAAAATAGGATAAGACTCAAAGCAAAGAAATGTGACTTGTGACTTATATTATGCACCAACCTTTACAATCTACACCGATTGCATTATTTTATCACCTTTAGTACCACCAGCTGTCATCAGGCATCCAGTCTTCAGGAAATATAGATGCATAGTTTTAATTATATTCTGTCTGTTTACAGTGTAGGAATATTATTATCATGTGTTATGAATGACTGACATCGAGAATGACGTTCTATTTTCTGGACAGACGAGTATTCTGATATACTGTATGTGAATTTTAAAATATTTTTTTGGGTCCCATGTTTGAGGGTCTGGCATGCTTTATTTGTGGGGTCCAGCAAATAAAGCATGCTATCCAGAACAGTATTTCAAAGCATGGAATGTCAATAATGTGACAAAAAGTCAACACTGTGGGAGAACACTACAGAACAAACAATAGGCCTACTGTGGTGTGGGTGTGGATTGAAGTTTTCATATTTCTCTGCTCCAGAAAGTTTATATACAACACAGAAACTAACCTGCTAACTGATGTGGAGATTCACAATAGGCCTGCTAGGCCAGTTATCCAGCTTATCTTACCCAGCTCTGTCATGATGAATCAGCATCCACAGCCTCCTCCAGCATTCATTCCTTTGGCTGTTGTTTACCAACACATAAACCATTTGAAAACATGCACACATTACACTGATCTCTAAAAACCACTGAGAAAAAGTTTTCAAACCACTGAGAAAAAGTCGTTTTTTAGAGATCAGTTGTTCAAACTGAAAAACTTAAAGTGTTAGGCCCCTTTAGAGCAAGGTCGTGACATGCAACCAACACAAGTCTTCGTGTTGCATGTGTGCCCCTTGTGCACATGTGCACATGTTGAATTCTTGTTGTGAATGGGGTCATGGTTTGTGTGTCTTATTTGCTTTCTTGGTCATGTCGGGGGAAAAAGGTGGGAAATTTTTTAGTAAGACTACAAAGGTTCGGTGTTGAAACTGTAAGGAAACTATTTTGAAGCAAAATTACAAAACACACTTGTTACGACAGCACAAGGAGGAAGACCCTAATGACATACGAGAATTACAGCAGCACTCAATAACAAATTTATTTGGCGCAAGAAAATCATCTTCAAAACGACAATTAATGGCAGTACATGACAACGAACAAACTACTGAAATTCCAAAGCAAGTACATGTAGATAACGAAGACGTTACTCTAACAGAGACATCTTTGGTCGTGGAAATCACAGAACGAAATCAAGAGGAATCTTTCGGCTTTGCATCTACTCCAGCAGCTGAAGAGGTCAACCAACAGGAAGCATGGAAACATCACTTCGAAATTTATCTTATTTTGACAGAAGTAACGAATCTAGAAAGTCCACTGGAACAAGTAAATTCTCAAAAGCCTTCTCCAGTGGAAATAGAGAGCCTATAAAGAACTGATGTTACTATTAACCCTGTGAATCACAAAATAAAAGGTCTGCGAAAAATTTAAAGGAAGTGGATTTGAACTATCACAAAGAGAAAAATTGTTTTTATTGCAGCATTTGCATAAATCCTAAGGATGGATTCTGCTCATCTACTGGATCAAACTTCATAGGTGTATTTGCATATGACTATACAAATGGAATTAATTTTTGTCCAGAAAAAATCTACCAACAGAATTTAGAAATGTAAACAAACATTTTAAACTACACCTTGAATGTAAATTCCACGAAGATAAGGTCCACGAGTTTGAAGAAAAATTAAAGAAAATTAACAGGTTGATAAATTGAAAGGTTGGTATGATAATAGACAGGACTTGCTATTACCTGTACTCAAAAGGAAGACCTTATATTGACTATGAACACTTACTGAGGCTTCAGTCGCAAAATGGCATTGGTGTGGGTGAAATTAACCATAGTCAAAATTTTCCATCAGCCTTCATCACATATGTTGCAAACGAAGTTAGAGAAAGAATGGGTAGACTCTTAACTACGAGACTGCCACAAACTGATCATATTCCGCCACTAAATATATCAGCTGATAAGGCAACATACAAGAATCACACGCGTCAATTTGTGGCAGCTGCAACAGTAGTTCCCGACAGTGAAAATTTGACACAAGTAATGCTTCTTGGATTTCCTCTGGTAGCCAAAAGTCACAATGGGGCTGCAATTACTGACAATTGGAAAGACGTTCTTCACAAAAGGGGGATTGCTGCAAAACAACTTGAAGGTGGTACAACGGATGGACAATATTTTCATCTTGGTGTCCCTGGATATATGGAAAGATTGTATGAGCTGCCCAATGGAGCCATTAAATGGAGTTGGGACTGGTTGCATAAATGTGGTTTAGTCAACAACCATTCGACTGCAGAAAAATAATTCAAATGGACGATTGAAGCATTAGATGTGTGCCTTAAAGTATACAAGATGTTCAATTGCGGCAAAATTATAAAAAAACTGTCCATGAGTGCCTTAAATTTCGACAGGAATTCAGCATTCTTGCAAAAACATGCAATACAAGGTAAACTTGCAAACAGTAAGAGGTTTGTATTTATCAACCTGTTAAAAGATATCAGGCTGGTGGTCAGTTGTTTGGAGGCCAAACAAATAAAGGCAATCAACGGAAATGCTGAAGAACGAAAAAAGAGATCAGAAGCACCTGCTTTGTCTGGAAAAATCAAAAATGCAAAATTTCTTCTTCATTTATCATGTCTGGCAGCTATATATAATCAATATGGTATCATTGTCAACATCGTGCATACAGTAAATCTTCTCCCCCATGAAAGACAAGAGAGGTTTGATGATGCAGTTTCGAAAATTAAAAGGATGTCTGGTAACATACACTCACACAAAGATTGTCCTGTTGACGAAGGAGAAAAAACTCTTGCGACTGGCCTTTTTATCACTCTGCTGTTGGAACACTGGGAAAAACTTCCGAAATTCATGGAGTTTTAATTATACATGATCACGAGGTGCAATCTGCGGTGGGTGAGAGTCAAACACAAGCTGTTGCTCAGCAGGAATGCACAAATAAAAGCGAAAATTTTAAAAGCTGGTGGAAAAGCAAACTTCAATATTTGCTCAACGATTGGCAGATACTTTGGCAACAGATGTTCTTTTCAAAGATGATCGCAAGTCAATATCTTTTGCAAAACGATAACATATTTAAAAGCCCTTCTTTTTGGTGTTAAAGAAAATGGACTACTTTAAGCCTCTGCAACTTACACTCATGTTTACATAAATGCTATACAAGATTTACCAGTCAGATCATTGGATAACGTGCCAGATGCTAAACTGAGTCAACAATGTCACCTTCCTTTGGGTAAACTACAAAGTCTTCAGAATTCTAAACTCCAGTTGAACAGACCAATGCTAAAATACTAATCTGCAAAATTTTGAGCTCAAAAGAGAAGAAGTATTTTGATATTGAAATGATCATGCAAGCAGTCGTTGTCACGAGCACAAAGTTTTCTGTGGAGTCTGTCCTTGAGTCTATAGTCAGCAGATACGAGAATCATTTTGACAGATTTCAAACAGTTGGGGAGGAGATTGCATTAGACGAAATTGAGATTTCTATCAACGGACCAAACCCAGCTCATTGTGATTCTGTTGTTCGAGCTGCCATGAATACCTATTGGAATAAAAAGATATCAAAGGACTGGCACTTTGTGAGAACAACTGCAACAGTTGACCATATGAGATTCAATGTCTCAAAGGTGCTCAACCGTTGAAAAAAGCAAAAAAGCCATGAAATTTCTTGTTCATAGATGTCTGATTACTTTTTTAAGTTGCTGTTTGGAGAAAACAATATTGAGAAATCTGAACCTAAAGAAAATATAAACATTAAACAGTATACAGAGAGTCTGGCATAATAAGAAACCAGGTTTTAAGAAACTGGAACACTCAATTTTTGAGAAAAAAATTGATAAAACAATAGGGTATTGGTTTAAAATGACAGGCTAGATCCTAACAGGGGGTTTCTTCTATGCAAAACTTTAATGTACTAATAGTCTTTCTGCAATTTTCAGTTCAGGAACTGAGTTTTGTTTAAGTATAATACAGTGTACGTTCTTGGTGAAACTATTTTGTTTTGAGTTTTAGAAGAGTGATCTACTATACTAAAGTAGTAGTAGTCATGGAGACGGATTTTGTCCGAGATCATCCTCCTAGGGTTTTCAAGATCCAGTGCTCACTCTTGCACCTTTCCCTGCCGCCCCTGCTGTAGTTTTGCCATTGAACCTTCTTTTCACGTTTCTGCTATCGTTTCTGGGGTAATTGGGGCTAACCCTTCTTTGATCTGGGCAGTTTGGTGCCACTAAAAACAAAAAAAGAACGAGGTGTTCGCAACGGGATTAATCCCTTTTTCTTGACACCTCGACACTTTGATTAGCGCAGCCTGTTTGTTATCCTGCTTGGAAACAATGAGGTCAGGGGATCGATTCCCCTCCAGAGAGTATGGTTGATTTTTATTTTTGTTCATTTCTTCGATATTATTGACAAACATTTCTGTAAAAAGGAAAGGCAAGTCTAGAAGACTAAAATTATTTGCTTCCTAAAATTTTCTGCCCTTTTAGAACACTAAAAATCATTGCATTTCGTACATGTGTCGTCCTAATTTATTTCCTCCAGTAAAATTAAATTGAGAGAATAAGGCATTCGAAATCAATGAGAATCCCGTGATTGGAGCAAGATTAGTACAGTATTCTTTTCTTGAAGTCAGCCGAACGTCTTGAATGTATTGCAGACTAAAGTCTAAAGTTTATTTTCAAAATTACTGCCAAGTTATACTTTGAAAATTACTTTCAAGTTATTATACAATATTTTTGTTCTGTTACTTATCCATGACATTTCTTCTATATTAACAATTTCCATTTGCACGAATGTCGCTGAAAAAACACTTTGGGTTCGAGTATTTACATTTTCCGCAAGAAAGTAGACAGCACGGGAGGTTGACATGTTCTTTTCATCACCTCGCACTGCTCACAAAACATGGATCTACGACCCCAGTATCTAGGAATCAGACTGAGGAATAGGAAACAGATCACACCCCTCAATATCAGCAGCAACAATTACTGGACTAAGGAGTAGGTCCTTGCAAATGAACTTTATAGCAACTGAGGACAAAAGCCAAAAACAAGCTGCAAAACAACAACTTCGGGTTCTCGCATTCTGCATCTAAAAGAAAAAGCGATCCGTACCGTGTCAAAAGGGCTGAGCAACCCCGGTGGGGTACTTCATATGAATTTGATTTTCTCCAAAACCCCATAAAATGGGGTGGGAAATTTAGGAAAACTCAAACATTTTACTTCATTTCGGTCACATCAATGTTAAAATCGTTCGATGTTCGCAGTACAATTTAAAGCTATAATAGAATGAGATCTACAAAGACATTTCTCTCATCCTCTGTTTTCCTTCTCATTATTCAGGGTCTCTTTTCGCATATGTCTACATTATATGTGGGTGCGTTCGAAAAACCTGGGCTGCATACCCCCTTCATCAATAAGTCATGTACACCCTTGGAAGAGCTTCTGAACTGACATACAACTGAGGACGACGGTCTAAGAACTTGAAGGACTAAAGATTACTTTCCCTTACATACAAGAGCATCGAATAAATAACCGATTGGTATACTGTCAATCCCACGAACGACTATTTGGCAATCCACGCTTATGATGCTAAGGTTTACTTGCACACGAAGCACCCAAAACACCAACCGACGAATACCTACTGTCAAGATATTGTCATCTACACTAAGGTTTTCCGCAACCCACGCTTATGGAAGGACTTGAAACCTGCTGCAAAATAAGGAATAAAGTTTTCTTGTATACTAACCACTCAAAACACCAAGCGACCCATACTTACTGTGATAGTTTACGTACTTTGCAATCCACACCTGCATTCAGTCAGGCATTAATGGACCCAGCGTACAGCAACTGTACTAAAGAACAACCGAGGACGGGACCTAAGAACCAGCTTCAAATGATGGTCGAAGCATTTCTTTCCATTTCTAAGGGGCAACGTCTACAAGGATACCTTTTAACAAAGTTGCGTTTTCAAAACATTCCACTCTGGAAACCGTTTTCAAAAATTTCTTTCTCAGTCGCCAATTTACGGTGCCATGTTACGTCATTGTCACTAATCTCCTTCCATACAAAGGTTTCTCAACGTGAAAAGCAGTATTGTTACGGTCACTAACAGCGCCTTTTACCTGGCATGTATAGAACGTAAACGGACTGCCCCCGTCCATGATTCACGGCCACCAACGTCCTTCTCCACTTAAAGCACTGTAAACGCTTACGCTTCTTTCAACTTCAAGAATAACCCATTCGTGCAGACAGTCACTGAAGCTAAGTTAAGACTAACTAGTCTAAAAGCTTCAAACCGTTCATGCAATACCTCGGTGATAAAATACTCCCCCAAACCATTGTATACAATCAAACCATACTAATTTCCAGTGCATACTATGACAATCTCATTCACGTCACTTCATATAACAGTGCAGCTTTCTTCTATGCTAAAGGCAACATAAGACACCACTGAAACAGTTTTGCCTCATAATTTTCTAGCTGTGATCGTGTTCTCTTATCAAACTGATTTGTTATTTAGAATTGCCCCGTTACTAAGCAACCGTTCTAAGGCCGGGGTCCAAAGTGACCCGCGGAGCGCAAAAGCCTGACCCGAGGCGCGGGCAGCGCGCCTCGGGCCGTTGCTAGTATATTTCTAGTTTTCTTCTGCAGGAAATTTTACATGATCATTTTTCGGTCGCAGGAAGAGAAAAATATTTTCATGCCCTGGCTTCCCCACCCCTATTTGTCAACAGTTTTTTCTCTTTTTAATTTATATTTCTTTTTCTGTTCTTTTATCACCACAGTGAGATTATTTGCTGATGACACCTTATTGTACGTAACCATTGCTAATGAAAGAGACTGCCAGAAAATGCAAGAGGACCTACACAACTTGGAGCAATGGGAGAATGAGTGGCAAATGTGTTTTCATCCTGAAAAATGTCAAGTAGTATCAATATCAAGGAAGATAAATCCCATAAAGTTTGTATATAGGTTGCATGGACAGGCGCTGAAAGCAGTGTCATCTGTTAAGTACCTTGGCCTTACTGTTACACATGATATGAAATGGAATAATCACGTAAATAATATTACTGCAGCTGCCAATAGAACACTTGGCTTTGTAAAGAGAAATTTGAGAGTAAATTCGGCGAAAGTTAAAGAGCAAGCATATAAAGCTTTAGTGAGGCCTAAGCTGGAATACTGTGCGACGGTTTGGGATCCTAAAGCAACATCAGATGAATTCACGGGATCAATGAGAAATCATCGTCTTGTTAATCAAATTGAAATGGTTCAACGCAGAGCTGCGAGATGGGTGACAGGACGTTATAATAATACATCTAGTGTGTCTGATATGCTCCAATCACTTGGATGGCGCAGTTTAGAACAGCGTAGAGTAGACGCCAGGCTGACAATGTTATATAAGATCACACATGGACTTGTCTCTACTCAACTTAAAGATCTCCTGAAGTACTCTGGTAGAAATGGGAAATTGTTACAGCCTCAAACGAAGACCGATTATTTTAAATTCTCATTTCTGCCACGCACTATCAAACAATGGAGAAGCCTAGATGCAAATGTGATTAACAGTCAATCTGTAAATATTTTCAAGAAGAGAGTGCAGGAAATAAAACACGAAAGACTCTTATAATAACAAAATTTTAGATAAGAAAGACAACTAATTTTACTATATATTATAGCCTTAAAGGGAATCTAAGCATATAATATATTCCAATTTCATTTCCAATTTCAATTTTATTTCCAATTCCTTTCCAGATGCGATTGGTTCTTTTCACGGATTGGATTACATATGCTTGGATTCCCTTTCACTTAAAAAAAAAAAAAAAAAAAAAATTTGTTTACTAAGCTAATATTTTTCCTGTTAATAATTTTAATTTTTATGACACTGATGTTAAGCTTCTTTTTAGAAGGCAATCAGTATACTGGTAAATAAATAAAACATTTCTTGATTTCTGTTCTACTTTGTAGTTAACAAAAGATCTTCTCAAACTCATATTAATGTTGCAACTTATGTAGATATCAAATGTACTTGTAATAGTTAATATTAAAATAGTTTGTTATTAATTCTATCAAGTTTTGCTTAAGTTGGTTAATATCTACCAGATGTATCCTTGTAAATAGGGTGCTTGGCTAGAAAGCCGTTTCAGTTCTTTCTCTGTGTACTACGTAGCTTGATTATTAATGCAATTCTTTTGTAATGTATCTTATGCTATTATATCTATTATATATATATATATATGTTAAAACTGATAAGTTCAATACGCAAGTATAATATATTTTAAAACTAATAGAATATATATATATATATTCTAGATGATAATGAATTTGAATTTTTTGCAGATATAGTGGAGTTCAACTCTTCTGGGCTCTTTTCATCTTCAAGCCAACTATCGAGCCATCTTCTTCCTCATTATATACCCCTCTCCTTGGTTGATCGGCTGCACTTTCTCACTTTGGTTCGCAGGAAGCCTAACAATCATATTGCTTTTCTTTCAGCAACAGTGACAAAATCCTTCCAGCAAATGAAATGAAACATTTTCAGTGAAAAGAATATTCTTATTCCTTTAATCTGATATTCCAGGAATGAGAAAGTCATTGACCAATTTAATGTGTGATGCTTCACCCATACATGCATTTTACTGGACAGAACAAGGAAACCCTTATGTTGTTCAGCTTCTGCAGGAGATACTTTTCCATCTTGAAAAGGTTCAACCGTTTTTGGTGCAGTAGCAATCTGGTATTTTTCCTATGCCCCTAAGTAATGATAGATGGATATTATTTCATTTCAACAAAAAATTTGGAAGGCTAGTTAATGTAATACAGAGACTTTATCTACTCGTATTTAATCTTGTTTTGTTGCACACTGGACACTGAGAAGGAGCATAAGTTGTTGTAGTTATAAATAAAGCATGGTATTTTCTAGATAGTTTGAGTTTTGTTCTGTTCTTGTAAGTCGATCATGTCTGAGCTTATTGTCTCTTGTCAACACGCAAATTAACAGTGACGACGAGGATTAAACGGAATTGATTTAAACACATTGGTAAAATCAGTATTTACAAGTCATGGCTTTCAATCTACAACCTGTTCCTGCATTCATTGTTGATGCTGATATCGGAGCAAGTCTTTCAACATGGTGGAGACTATGGCTGCAGGATTTCGAAACATTTATCTTGGCTAGGGGTATCACGGACTCAAAACTAAAGAAAGCCTTGTTGTTATATCAAGCAGGCCGGAGGATAAGGGAAATTTTGCTCAACTAACTGATACGGAAACGACTATGACTTTGACCTGGCAAAGACAAAGTTATCAGAATACTTCGAGCCACAGAAGAACAAACGCTATGAAGTGTATCTCTTTGGTGAAATGAAACAAGGAGAAAAGATTGAGAAACCTTGGAAAAAGATGCGAGTTTGCAGATGAAACGTTTGAAATAGAAGGGCAAATTATTATTAGCAATCGCTCCACCAGAATTCGGAAAAGAACTCTTCGAGATCCGGCATACTCTTTAAATAAATAAATTTAAAGAAAGAAAGATTGGTATATAAAATGTCTGCCAATGTTACTCCATTAGCATTATTGTCTCATTTTTCAAAGACTATAATAGCTGCTAGAATTGAAGAATACAATTGCGAAAGCTACCATGAATATTTGGAAAGAACGTTCAGAATTATGATGGTCAAAGCAAAATTAGCTGAAATAGAAAGACTGTTTGCTTTTGTTTGCACTGCAGACATAATAAAGAACATCAAAAAGCATGCAGCAGTAGGTAGAGGGGACGAGTCACAAGGAAATAAGCAGCAGTTTCCCATGAGCTTCTTTGGGCTTCTTTTGAACTTTAAACCTATCTGGACAGGGCTTTTTTGAGCATCCTCAGACCGAGGGGGGGCTAAATTAGCCCCCCCCTTATAGCTCGCGTCTGGGAAGAGCGGTAAAAATGAAATTTGGCCAAATTTGTAATCATATTATTTGGAACTGTAATGTTTTGTTGATATCCAATGCATTATGACGTCATAATGACGTAATAATCACTTTTCCACTTTTTGACATTTCTACCTTAAATTATAGGACTGATAATCACTACTAAACTATTGGAAAACCCATTTTGACTGTTATAATCATACCTAAACACATTTTGCTACATTTTTGAAAAATGTCTTACTTTTCTATAGAAATGCTGCGCATGCGCAGTAGAAAACTGTCATTATTTTTTTCTTTGAGCAAAATTTGAACCACGGACCGTGGTACATGCAAACCCTCCAGTTGTAACAAATGCCACAGATTGCGGTATCCGAACAATGAGCCAGGTCCACGTACTATCTGAGAAATTTGTTGTCGGACAATTTCTACGGTTGTGTTATATTCTTGTGTGTCTTTATTGTGTCGCCTGCGTAGGCCAAATTGATTTAATCTTCTTAGCAACGTACGGTAGCCTATTTTCAAACCATGTTGTCTCTCGAGAAATAGAATTATTTCTTCGTAGCTGTAGCCAGAGTAGAAATAATATCTAATTATGTCTTCTTCGTCGAAGAAGACATTGTTGTCTTGTTGCCTGGCAACCATTTGTACATTCACCTGGGGACCTGCAAAAATTATAGGGAAATGCCAACTGAAATTGCAAAATTAGAGCAAAATGCCCTTTAAAAAGCAATTTCATACTCCGTGTTTTAGAAAAAAAAGTTAATGGAAAGCAAATTTTTACAAGAATCTTCTATCTTCATTGTTGGTTTAAGTGTATGTTATCAAATTACGTTAAGTTAAGTGTATGTTATCAAATTATTGTTGCTCTACCATTCTGATTTTTGATGTAACCAATTGTTAACATTGCTGGATACATATCAGGGTAAAGTCATGAGAAAATATATATTATCTTGCTCGGCTGCTGATTGCATCATTTTCTCGACGTACCAGAAGGACTAACATAGGCCTTGAAAAATACTGTTCCAAGCTTTTGTTACTTTTTGCTTTTGCTGCGAGCTTTGAAGTGGGCTTTTTGCATTTGCCGTGCATTTTTGCTTTTGTCGTGGCCTTTTTGCTTTTGCCGCAAGCTTTTTGCTTTTGCCGTGGCCTTTTTGCTTTTGCTGCGAGCTTTTTGCTTTTTCCGCGAGCTTTTTGCTTTTGCCGTGGCCTTTTTGCTTTTGCTGTGGCAGTTGTGGGCCACCGTAAAATTGAAAATTAATTTGTAATTTAAAAGATATGAGAAAAAATAGATCTAAAGACTGGAGTCATTCCAAAAAGCTTTCTAATTTTGTCGAAGTGACTTGAAGACATTGAAAAGAATTGTAAACTATTTAAATCACAAAAAACAAAAACACCAAGAATTTTTCTATGAGGGGAATTGAACTCCAAACTTTCTGGGTAGCAGGCGAGCATTTAACCAATCCGCTACACAGCCACTTGCAATTTTCTAGCTGTTCATGCTACTAGTTTTCAATTCGATATAAAACGAAAACAAAATAAAAAATAAAAAAACCAAGCAATCGGTACTAAAATGGTTTTCAAATGAAAAATGGAACGAAATGTAAATTATATGACTTACAAATCATTATCAATAAAAAATTACTTTCATTTTTTTTAATTTAATTTTTCATTTTAATTTTTTTATTATTTTCTATTTCATAAACTATATTTTGCCAATATTCAATGGCAGGTTTGGGCCACCATAGTGGATGAAGGGAAAGCATACCACCAGAATGTTATGAACCATGAAAGCCATCATATGGTGGAGTTTCAAAGTTACATGGACAATTGCCTAGGTGATTCTCGAGATAGCTTTTTATACCCTATGTTGATGATGTCATTGTCTATTCATAGTCTTCCAATGAACATGTGAACCTTGTGCAGAAGGTTCTTCATAGACTGAAAGAAAATAGGATAAGACTCAAAGCAAAGAAATGTGACTTGTGACTTATATTATGCACCAACCTTTACAATCTACACCGATTGCATTATTTTATCACCTTTAGTACCACCAGCTTTTATCAGGCATCCAGTTTTCAGGAAATATAGATGCATAGTTTTAATTATATTCTGTCTGTTTACAGTGTAGGAATATTATTATCATGTGTTATGAATGACTGACATCGAGAATGACGTTCTATTTTCTGGACAGACGAGTATTCTGATATACTGTATGTGAATTTTAAAATATTTTTTTGGGTCCCATGTTTGAGGGTCTGGCATGCTTTATTTGTGGGGTCCAGCAAATAAAGCATGCTATCCAGAACAGTATTTCAAAGCATGGAATGTCAATAATGTGACAAAAGTCAACACTGTGGGAGAACACTACAGAACAAACAATAGGCCTACTGTGGTGTGGGTGTGGATTGAAGTTTTCATATTTCTCTGCTCCAGAAAGTTTATATACAACACAGAAACTAACCTGCTAACTGATGTGGAGATTCACAATAGGCCTGCTAGGCCAGTTATCCAGCTTATCTTACCCAGCTCTGTCATGATGAATCAGCATCCACAGCCTCCTCCAGCATTCATTCCTTTGGCTGTTGTTTACCAACACATAAACCATTTGAAAACATGCACACATTACACTGATCTCTAAAAACCACTGAGAAAAAGTTTTCAAACCACTGAGAAAAAGTCGTTTTTTAGAGATCAGTTGTTCAAACTGAAAAACTTAAAGTGTTAGGCCCCTTTAGAGCAAGGTCGTGACATGCAACCAACACAAGTCTTCGTGTTGCATGTGTGCCCCTTGTGCACATGTGCACATGTTGAATTCTTGTTGTGAATGGGGTCATGGTTTGTGTGTCTTATTTGCTTTCTTGGTCATGTCGGGGGAAAAAGGTGGGAATTTTTTAGTAAGACTACAAAGGTTCGGTGTTGAAACTGTAAGGAAACTATTTTGAAGCAAAATTACAAAACACACTTGTTACGACAGCACAAGGAGGAAGACCCTAATGACATACGAGAATTACAGCAGCACTCAATAACAAATTTATTTGGCGCAAGAAAATCATCTTCAAAACGACAATTAATGGCAGTACATGACAACGAACAAACTACTGAAATTCCAAAGCAAGTACATGTAGATAACGAAGACGTTACTCTAACAGAGACATCTTTGGTCGTGGAAATCACAGAACGAAATCAAGAGGAATCTTTCGGCTTTGCATCTACTCCAGCAGCTGAAGAGGTCAACCAACAGGAAGCATGGAAACATCACTTCGAAATTTATCTTATTTTGACAGAAGTAACGAATCTAGAAAGTCCACTGGAACAAGTAAATTCTCAAAAGCCTTCTCCAGTGGAAATAGAGAGCCTATAAAGAACTGATGTTACTATTAACCCTGTGAATCACAAAATAAAAGGTCTGCGAAAATTTAAAGGAAGTGGATTTGAACTATCACAAAGAGAAAAATTGTTTTATTGCAGCATTTGCATAAATCCTAAGGATGGATTCTGCTCATCTACTGGATCAAACTTCATAGGTGTATTTGCATATGACTATACAAATGGAATTAATTTTTGTCAAGAAAAAATCTACCAACAGAATTTAGAAATGTAAACAAACATTTTAAACTACACCTTGAATGTAAATTCCACGAAGATAAGGTCCACGAGTTTGAAGAAAAATTAAAGAAATTTAACAGGTTGATAAATTGAAAGGTTGGTATGATAATAGACAGGACTTGCTATTACCTGTACTCAAAAGGAAGACCTTATATTGACTATGAACACTTACTGAGGCTTCAGTCGCAAAATGGCATTGGTGTGGGTGAAATTAACCATAGTCAAAATTTTCCATCAGCCTTCATCACATATGTTGCAAACGAAGTTAGAGAAAGAATGGGTAGACTCTTAACTACGAGACTGCCACAAACTGATCATCTTCCGCCACTAAATATATCAGCTGATAAGGCAACATACAAGAATCACACGCGTCAATTTGTGGCAGCTGCAACAGTAGTTCCCGACAGTGAAAATTTGACACAAGTAATGCTTCTTGGATTTCCTCTGGTAGCCAAAAGTCACAATGGGGCTGCAATTACTGACAATTGGAAAGACGTTCTTCACAAAAGGGGGATTGCTGCAAAACAACTTGAAGGTGGTACAACGGATGGACAATATTTTCATCTTGGTGTCCCTGGATATATGGAAAGATTGTATGAGCTGCCCAATGGAGCCATTAAATGGAGTTGGGACTGGTTGCATAAATGTGGTTTAGTCAACAACCATTCGACTGCAGAAAAATAATTCAAATGGACGATTGAAGCATTAGATGTGTGCCTTAAAGTATACAAGATGTTCAATTGCGGCAAAATTATAAAAAACTGTCCATGAGTGCCTTAAATTTCGACAGGAATTCAGCATTCTTGCAAAACATGCAATACAAGGTAAACTTGCAAACAGTAAGAGGTTTGTATTTATCAACCTGTTAAAAGATATCAGGCTGGTGGTCAGTTGTTTGGAGGCCAAACAAATAAAGGCAATCAACGGAAATGCTGAAGAACGAAAAAAGAGATCAGAAGCACCTGCTTTGTCTGGAAAAATCAAAAATGCAAAATTTCTTCTTCATTTATCATGTCTGGCAGCTATATATAATCAATATGGTATCATTGTCAACATCGTGCATACAGTAAATCTTCTCCCCCATGAAAGACAAGAGAGGTTTGATGATGCAGTTTCGAAAATTAAAAGGATGTCTGGTAACATACACTCACACAAAGATTGTCCTGTTGACGAAGGAGAAAAAACTCTTGCGACTGGCCTTTTTATCACTCTGCTGTTGGAACACTGGGAAAAACTTCCGAAATTCATGGAGTTTTAATTATACATGATCACGAGGTGCAATCTGCGGTGGGTGAGAATCAAACACAAGCTGTTGCTCAGCAGGAATGCACAAATAAAAGCGAAAATTTTTAAAAGCTGGTGGAAAAGCAAACTTCAATATTTGCTCAACGATTGGCAGATACTTTGGCAACAGATGTTCTTTTCAAAGATGATTGCAAGTCAATATCTTTTTGCAAAACGATAACATATTTAAAAGCCCTTCTTTTTGGTGTTAAAGAAAATGGACTACTTTAAGCCTCTGCAACTTACACTCATGTTTACATAAATGCTATACAAGATTTACCAGTCAGATCATTGGATAACGTGCCAGATGCTAAACTGAGTCAACAATGTCACCTTCCTTTGGGTAAACTACAAAGTCTTCAGAATTCTAAACTCCAGTTGAACAGACCAATGCTAAAATACTAATCTGCAAAATTTTGAGCTCAAAAGAGAAGAAGTATTTTGATATTGAAATGATCATGCAAGCAGTCGTTGTCACGAGCACAAAGTTTTCTGTGGAGTCTGTCCTTGAGTCTATAGTCAGCAGATACGAGAATCATTTTGACAGATTTCAAACAGTTGGGGAGGAGATTGCATTAGACGAAATTGAGATTTCTATCAACGGACCAAACCCAGCTCATTGTGATTCTGTTGTTCGAGCTGCCATGAATACCTATTGGAATAAAAAGATATCAAAGGACTGGCACTTTGTGAGAACAACTGCAACAGTTGACCATATGAGATTCAATGTCTCAAAGGTGCTCAACCGTTGAAAAAGCAAAAAGCCATGAAATTTCTTGTTCATAGATGTCTGATTACTTTTTTAAGTTGCTGTTTGGAGAAAACAATATTGAGAAATCTGAACCTAAAGAAAATATAAACATTAAACAGTATACAGAGAGTCTGGCATAATAAGAAACCAGGTTTTAAGAAACTGGAACACTCAATTTTTGAGAAAAAAATTGATAAAACAATAGGGTATTGGTTTAAAATGACAGGCTAGATCCTAACAGGGGGTTTCTTCTATGCAAAACTTTACTGTACTAATAGTCTTTCTGCAATTTTCAGTTCAGGAACTGAGTTTTGTTTAAGTATAATACAGTGTACGTTCTTGGTGAAACTATTTTGTTTTGAGTTTTAGAAGAGTGATCTACTATACTAAAGTAGTAGTAGTCATGGAGACGGATTTTGTCCGAGATCATCCTCCTAGGGTTTTCAAGATCCAGTGCTCACTCTTGCACCTTTCCCTGCCGCCCCTGCTGTAGTTTTGCCATTGAACCTTCTTTTTCACGTTTCTGCTATCGTTTCTGGGGTAATTGGGGCTAACCCTTCTTTGATCTGGGCAGTCTGGTGCCACTAAAAACAAAAGAACGAGGTGTTCGCAACGGGATTAATCCCTTTTTCTTGACACCTCGACACTTTGATTAGCGCGCCTGTTTGTTATCCTGCTTGGAAACAATGAGGTCAGGGGATCGATTCCCCTCCAGAGAGTATGGTTGATTTTTATTTTTGTTCATTTCTTCGATATTATTGACAAACATTTCTGTAAAAAGGAAAGGCAAGTCTAGAAGACTAAAATTATTTGCTTCCTAAAATTTTCTGCCCTTTTAGAACACTAAAAATCATTGCATTTCGTACATGTGTCGTCCTAATTTATTTCCTCCAGTAAAATTAAATTGAGAGAATAAGGCATTCGAAATCAATGAGAATCCCGTGATTGGAGCAAGATTAGTACAGTATTCTTTTCTTGAAGTCAGCCGAACGTCTTGAATGTATTGCAGACTAAAGTCTAAAGTTTATTTTCAAAATTACTGCCAAGTTATACTTTGAAAATTACTTTCAAGTTATTATACAATATTTTGTTCTGTTACTTATCCATGACATTTCTTCTATATTAACAATTTCCATTTGCACGAATGTCGCTGAAAAAACACTTTGGGTTCGAGTATTTACATTTTCCAAAGAAAGTAGACAGCACGGAGGTTGACATGTTCTTTTCATCACCTCGCACTGCTCACAAAACATGGATCTACGACCCCAGTATCTAGGAATCAGACTGAGGAATAGGAAACAGATCACACCCCTCAATATCAGCAGCAACAATTACTGGACTAAGGAGTAGGTCCTTGCAAATGAACTTTATAGCAACTGAGGACAAAAGCCAAAAACAAGCTGCAAAACAACAACTTCGGGTTCTCGCATTCTGCATCTAAAAGAAAAGCGATCCGTGCCGTGTCAAAAGGGCTGAGCAACCCGGTGGGGTACTTCATATAAATTTGATTTTCTCCAAAACCCCATAAAATGGGGTGGGAAATTTAGGAAAACTCAAACATTTTACTTCATTTCGGTCACATCAATGTTAAAATCGTTCGATGTTCGCAGTACAATTTAAAGCTATAATAGAATGAGATCTACAAAGACATTTCTCTCATCCCCTGTTTTCCTTCTCATTATTCGGGGTCTCTTTTCGCATATGTCTACATTATATGTGGGTGTGTTCGAAAAACCTGGGCTGCATACCCCCTTCATCAATAAGTCATGTACACCCTTGGAAGAGCTTCTGAACTGACATACAACTGAGGACGACGGTCTAAGAACTTGAAGGACTAAAGATTACTTTCCCTTACATACAAGAGCATCGAAAAAATAACCGATTGGTATACTGTCAATCCCACGAACGACTATTTGGCAATCCACGCTTATGATGCTAAGGTTTACTTGCACACGAAGCACCCAAAACACCAACCGACGAATACCTACTGTCAAGATATTGTCATCTACACTAAGGTTTTCCGCAACCCACGCTTATGGAAGGACTTGAAACCTGCTGCAAAATAAGGAATAAAGTTTTCTTGTATACTAACCACTCAAAACACCAAGCGACCCATACTTACTGTGATAGTTTACGTACTTTGCAATCCACACCTGCATTCAGTCAGGCATTAATGGACCCAGCGTACAGCAACTGTACTAAAGAACAACCGAGGACCGGGACCTAAGAACCAGCTTCAAATGATGGTCGAAGCATTTCTTTCCATTTCTAAGGGGCAACGTCTACAAGGATACCTTTTAACAAAGTTGCGTTTTCAAAACATTCCACTCTGGAAACCGTTTTCAAAAATTTCTTTCTCAGTCGCCAATTTACCGGTGCCATGTTACGTCATTGTCACTAATCTCCTTCCATACAAAGGTTTCTCAACGTGAAAAGCAGTATTGTTACGGTCACTAACAGCGCCTTTTACCTGGCATGTATAGAACGTAAACGGACTGCCCCCGTCCATGATTCACGGCCACCAACGTCCTTCTCCACTTAAAGCACTGTAAACGCTTACGCTTCTTTCAACTTCAAGAATAACCCATTCGTGCAGACAGTCACTGAAGCTAAGTTAAGACTAACTAGTCTAAAAGCTTCAAACCGTTCATGCAATACCTCGGTGATAAAATACTCCCCCAAACCATTGTATACAATCAAACCATACTAATTTCCAGTGCATACTATGACAATCTCATTCACGTCACTTCATATAACAGTGCAGCTTTCTTCTATGCTAAAGGCAACATAAGACACCACTGAAACAGTTTTGCCTCATAATTTTCTAGCTGTGATCGTGTTCTCTTATCAAACTGATTTGTTATTTAGAATGGCCCCGTTACTAAGCAACCGTTCTAAGGCGGGGGTCCAAAGTGACCCGCGGAGCGCAAAAGCCTGACCCGAGGCGCGGGCAGCGCGCCTCGGGGCTGTTGCTAGTATATTTCTAGTTTTCTTCTGCAGGAAATTTTACATGATCATTTTTCGGTCGCAGGAAGAGAAAAATATTTTCATGCCCTGGCTTCCCCACCCCTATTTGTCAACAGTTTTTTCTCTTTTTAATTTATATTTCTTTTTCTGTTCTTTTATCACCACAGTGAGATTATTTGCTGATGACACCTTATTGTACGTAACCATTGCTAATGAAAGAGACTGCCAGAAAATGCAAGAGGACCTACACAACTTGGAGCAATGGGAGAATGAGTGGCAAATGTGTTTTCATCCTGAAAAATGTCAAGTAGTATCAATATCAAGGAAGATAAATCCCATAAAGTTTGTATATAGGTTGCATGGACAGGCGCTGAAAGCAGTGTCATCTGTTAAGTACCTTGGCCTTACTGTTACACATGATATGAAATGGAATAATCACGTAAATAATATTACTGCAGCTGCCAATAGAACACTTGGCTTTGTAAAGAGAAATTTGAGAGTAAATTCGGCGAAAGTTAAAGAGCAAGCATATAAAGCTTTAGTGAGGCCTAAGCTGGAATACTGTGCGACGGTTTGGGATCCTAAAGCAACATCAGATGAATTCACGGGATCAATGAGAAATCATCGTCTTCTTAATCAAATTGAAATGGTTCAACGCAGAGCTGCGAGATGGGTGACAGGACGTTATAATAATACATCTAGTGTGTCTGATATGCTCCAATCACTTGGATGGCGCAGTTTAGAATAGACGCCAAGCTGACAATGTTATATAAGATCACACATGGACTTGTCTCTACTCAACTTAAAGATCTCCTGAAGTACTCTGGTAGAAATGGGAAATTGTTACAGCCTCAAACGAAGACCGATTATTTTAAATTCTCATTTCTGCCACGCACTATCAAACAATGGAGAAGCCTAGATGCAAATGTGATTAACAGTCAATCTGTAAATATTTTCAAGAAGAGAGTGCAGGAAATAAAACACGAAAGACTCTTATAATAACAAAATTTTAGATAAGAAAGACAACTAATTTTACTATATATTATAGCCTTAAAGGGAATCTAAGCATATAATATATTCCAATTTCATTTCCAATTTCAATTTTATTTCCAATTCCTTTCCAGATGCGATTGGTTCTTTTCACGGAATGGATTACATATGCTTGGATTCCCTTTCACTTAAAAAAAAAAAAAAAAAAATTTTTGTTTACTAAGCTAATATTTTTCCTGTTAATAATTTTTATTTTTATGACACTGATGTTAAGCTTCTTTTTAGAAGGCAATCAGTATACTGGTAAATAAATAAAACATTTCTTGATTTCTGTTCTACTTTGTAGTTAACAAAAGATCTTCTCAAACTCATATTAATGTTGCAACTTATGTAGATATCAAATGTACTTGTAATAGTTAATATTAAAATAGTTTGTTATTAATTCTATCAAGTTTTGCTTAAGTTGGTTAATATCTACCAGATGTATCCTTGTAAATAGGGTGCTTGGCTAGAAAGCCGTTTCAGTTCTTTCTCTGTGTACTACGTAGCTTGATTATTAATGCAATTCTTTTGTAATGTATCTTATGCTATTATATCTATTATATATATATATATATGTTAAAACTTATAAGTTCAATACGCAAGTATAATATATTTTAAAACTAATAGAATATATATATATATATTCTAGATGATAATGAATTTGAATTTTTTGCAGATATAGTGGAGTTCAACTCTTCTGGGCTCTTTTCATCTTCAAGCCAACTATCGAGCCATCTTCTTCCTCATTATATACCCCTCTCCTTGGTTGATCGGCTGCACTTTCTCACTTTGGTTCGCAGGAAGCCTAACAATCATATTGCTTTTCTTTCAGCAACAGTGACAAAATCCTTCCAGCAAATGAAATGAAACATTTTCAGTGAAAAGAATATTCTTATTCCTTTAATCTGATATTCCAGGAATGAGAAAGTCATTGACCAATTTAATGTGTGATGCTTCACCCATACATGCATTTTACTGGACAGAACAAGGAAACCCTTATGTTGTTCAGCTTCTGCAGGAGATACTTTTCCATCTTGAAAAGGTTCAACCGTTTTTGGTGCAGTAGCAATCTGGTATTTTTCCTATGCCCCTAAGTAATGATAGATGGATATTATTTCATTTCAACAAAAAATTTGGAAGGCTAGTTAATGTAATACAGAGACTTTATCTACTCGTATTTAATCTTGTTTTGTTGCACACTGGACACTGAGAAGGAGCATAAGTTGTTGTAGTTATAAATAAAGCATGGTATTTTCTAGATAGTTTGAGTTTTTGTTCTGTTCTTGTAAGTCGATCATGTCTGAGCTTATTGTCTCTTGTCAACACGCAAATTAACAGTGACGACGAGGATTAAACGGAATTGATTTAAACACATTGGTAAAATCAGTATTTACAAGTCATGGCTTTCAATCTACAACCTGTTCCTGCATTCATTGTTGATGCTGATATCGGAGCAAGTCTTTCAACATGGTGGAGACTATGGCTGCAGGATTTCGAAACATTTATCTTGGCTAGGGGTATCACGGACTCAAAACTAAAGAAAGCCTTGTTGTTATATCAAGCAGGCCGGAGGATAAGGGAAATTTTTGCTCAACTAACTGATACGGGAAACGACTATGACTTTGACCTGGCAAAGACAAAGTTATCAGAATACTTCGAGCCACAGAAGAACAAACGCTATGAAGTGTATCTCTTTGGTGAAATGAAACAAGGAGAAAAGATTGAGAAACCTTGGAAAAAGATGCGAGTTTGCAGATGAAACGTTTGAAATAGAAGGGCAAATTATTATTAGGAATCGCTCCACCAGAATTCGGAAAAGAACTCTTCGAGATCCGGCATACTCTTTAAATAAATAAATTTAAAGAAAGAAAGATTGGTATATAAAATGTCTGCCAATGTTACTCCATTAGCATTATTGTCTCATTTTTCAAAGACCATAATAGCTGCTAGAATTGAAGAATACAATTGCGAAAACTACCATGAATATTTGGAAAGAACGTTCAGAATTATGATGGTCAAAGCAAAATTAGCTGAAATAGAAAGACTGTTTGCTTTTGTTTGCACTGCAGACATAATAAAGAACATCAAAAAGCATGCAGCAGTAGGTAGAGGGGACGAGTCACAAGGAAATAAGCAGCAGTTTCCCATGAGCTTCTTTGGGCTTCTTTTGAACTTTAAACCTATCTGGACAGGGCTTTTTTGAGCATCCTCAGACCGAGGGGGGGCTAAATTAGCCCCCCCCTTATAGCTCGCGTCTGGGAAGAGCGGTAAAAATGAAATTTGGCCAAATTTGTAATCATATTATTTGGAACTGTAATGTTTTGTTGATATCCAATGCATTATGACATCATAATGACGTAATAATCACTTTTCCACTTTTTGACATTTCTACCTTAAATTATAGGACTGATAATCACTACTAAACTATTGGAAAACCCATTTTGACTGTTATAATCATACCTAAACACATTTTGCTACATTTTTGAAAAATGTCTTACTTTTCTATAGAAATGCTGCGCATGCGCAGTAGAAAACTGTCATTATTTTTTTCATATGAGTTTCTTGAAGTAGCTTCTGATGAACAAGTAGAACCGAGTCACCAATACACTGATATTTGCGAGGAGAAATTATATTAGCATCGTTAGAGGGTCAGAAATGATAAATAATGCTGATGTCAGCAATATTCTTAAAATAGAATCCAAATGAATTTCACAAAAACAGGGTTATTATCTGGTGTCATCTGATATTTGATTGCCATTGCCCAAGTTTCATGAAGATATCAATTTCATCAAAGAAATTAGACCAAATTTCGTTGGTCCTAAAGTGACAATTTTCAACATGGTTGCTATGCTAATGGTTCATTAGTAACCATGGAAACTACCACATCACAAGGTCCGCAGATAATTTTTAGGAAAAGTCAAGAACATTCACCAAACTTTGTTTCGTGCATTTTGAGTTTTGTAAAGAAATGTAGGAGGGGGGCAATTTTAGCCCCCCCCGGTCCAGATAGGGTTAAAACTTTAAAAGATGCAATATCCATTGCCAAAGCAGGCTACATTGTTGTGAAATCGAGATTCATGACAGCGGAAGTGTCTTCGAATGTGAAAAAGCTTGAAGACGAAATCAATAATTTGTCAAAGCAAACATCTGTTTTGTGATGGGCTTACCAAGGGGATATGCAAAAAACACTCCGGAAGAAGTAAAATAAAAAAAGGCTTTCTGTGATAGCAATATATCCCAAAATATCACTTGCTATCTATACAGATTCGCTCCATCATGGCCTCAAACAACAAACACAGATGATTTTTGTGGTTATTCTCTCATATATTAAGTCATTCTATCCAGGCATCAAATTCAGCAGCTTTTTCCACATATGTACACTAGTCGTTACTGATGATATAGAACAACAGATTGACAATGTATAATGTGGTGACTATTGCTGCTTGAATAGCTACCATAAAGATGCATGACGTCCTACAGATAATACTAATTAGTTAACAAGACAAAAGTAAACAAATTATATATCATTTGAAAGCCCTTGATTAGACGAGTTGATTGGTGTATGTATCGTTCTGATCGACCATCCAACCAAAGATTTATAAGTAGAAATGCTAATTTATTTGTTACTGCCTTCCAAGTATGGGCATCTTGTGTTCACGCAGCTAATTTAATTGTACCAAACTCTATGTCATCATGTAGAGGACTAATGCTACAATAGATTGTTTGCTAGGGGGAGCGTATAGATAGGGTTAACTTCATAACAGGATCAAGACAATAAAACAGTCTACATTGTATATTGTTACTCTCAGTCCATGCTATATGGCAACCATCAAAGAACTTTAAAAATCTGCTCGTTCTTATTGGCAAGGTGCTGCTGCATTAGCAAAGCTGACAACACAAACCTACTTAACAAAACAGGAGTAACAAAACAGAATGTAGTCTGTCTTATTGTCTCAATACTGTAAAAATACAGATTTGAGTACAGTTGCAAGCAGTGAAGACAAATACAACCTCTTGTGTATTAAATGCATTCTGTTAGCTTACTAAGTTTGACATACAACAGGAAGAAGCAAATTTTAAAATTGGACCAACAATTAGGCAGACTTCATCTGAAAGATAAAAATATAAAAGGTGAGCCCAATGTTCTTTTGTTTGATCGGAGATGCGATTTAACTTGCCAAGCAAAGCAGATGTACAAGGTAAAAGGTAAATTTCAGATTATAGATCTTCAGAGTTCGATATCATTGAACTAATAGATACCTTTGAGTTCAATAGAGAACCAGGAATCAGTTTTTTTGAGGTTTACA
This sequence comes from Chrysaora quinquecirrha, assembly GCA_014526335.1. NCBI lineage: Eukaryota > Metazoa > Cnidaria > Scyphozoa > Semaeostomeae > Pelagiidae > Chrysaora > Chrysaora quinquecirrha. Next base: position 557,901 of record JACTAT010000050.1, read on the forward strand.
AAAGTTGATCTTTTAAACTTGCAATACAACTATCTTGATTCAATATCTCTATCATCTGTATAAATAAAGAATATTAGCCTTGATTTGAGAAATCACATTTTGGGGAATAACAATTTTTCCAAAGTAAAATATTAGGTGCAATATTTAAGGAGTGTTGGATGGGAGATACTTAAAGAATCTGAAAATCTTTTTTTCTTCTTCTTCTTTGTTTTTTTTATCATTACTCCTTTTATATATGTTTTTCACTTTGGATGAGAAGCAGATTGTCATTGACAATAGATGTACACATAATGACCTTCAAAACCTGTATCCATGTAATTCCTAAATATTTTCAGTTTTAAAAGCAATTTTTTACATGCAAAGTGCAGTATAGATTCTTTTCAGAATTCATACTCTACGGTGTCAAGTTACTCTATAGGCTTCTTGTAAATACATTTCTGTGGGCCAAAGGACCAATTTTACACCCTTGTCCGCAGGTTTCAGGACAAAATCCCTACGAGCTTTGAGTTCATTAAATGCTTGGATATTCTCTTTTGAGAGGTTGTTTTGGTTTATACCCTCAATATGGCTTGCCATATCCCAAATGTTTTGGGAGAACAATGAGAGGTAGTTCGATAGGTTGTCATTATCTGGGCTTGGTTGGATCCAAGATTATGGGGTGCTGAATTGGTTCTTCTTTGACTCATTATCACTATTTTAAAAGAAATATTGTATTTCCATTCGCCTTTTGAACTTGAGATATGATTTTTGTATGGCAAGTCTGTCAGTTGTAGTGTGTGTGGGGACAAACAAGAGTCCCCTGTTAAATAATTCTATTTGTTTATTGCTAAGTTGGAAGTTTCCAAGATTGATAATATTATCAATTGAATAGATTTACTTATTTCTTTATTTAGATTTTTCTTTATTGCATTTTTGCCATAGCTAGGCCTATGTTGTTTGGAACGTGTTTAGTATTTTGCGCATGTAGGGAGTATTAGCCCTATTTTGTAAAGGTGCACAGCTATTCGCCACTTGGTCTAAGGTAAGGAAGAAGAGAAAAAGACAGGAAGGAATCAACAAAAAGAGGTATTATAAAGTGTAAATATAAAAACAGAACAAGATAAAATAGAAAAGTATCATGAAAAAAGTATAACAAAAGGTATAAAACTATATAACAAATTGCTCAATGTTCATCATTTCTTCTTCTTTTTATTCCCTTTTAGTAATGTGTTCTGTATATTTTCATGGGCACTTCTCTGGGCCCTTATTGCAACAGTAGACGTTGCTTCTTCTCCAAAAAGGTTGCTGGTTGTTTCCAGCAGGTGTTTTATTTTCGATTTATCTCTGTCTGGTAGCTCTTGAAATTTTTGTATGTGAGTTTCACATACTATTTTACATAAATTATCAGCGGCATTGTTTATCCTTTGATAGACCTCCTTGGGTTTTTCAAATGTGATATTTGTGAATTTTGGATAATGGGTGGACTCAATGAAATATTTTAATTGATTGGTTTTGTGTTGATTGAATGATAGGCTCTCATAGTGGCGGAGAAGGGACCAATAGGTTTATTCCTGAACACTGGCTCTGCCCCACAAGTCCATTTGGTCAGCATGTACATGATGTGGTTTGATGTTGATGGATGGTTGTGCTGTTTTTGAAGTTAATGTTGTAGGTGTGGATATTGGTGAAGTAATATGGCTGGTAGTGGATGTAGTGAATGTGTGAATTGGTGTTGTGGACGTGTGTGCAAGCATATTGTTGTGACTCCCTTTGCTTGGAGCCCTTGTTTTTGAAGTCCAACCCTTGGTTCGGATTTTATTTTTGTTTGATTTTATGTCAATCTTTCATTTGTGGTCATTTCTCCCCATTCGGTCAGTCTGGACATGTTTACCACATCATCCGCATTGCAGGATATATTTGACATTGTAGTTGTCATTGATGTCATAGCCGCCGTAATGGTGGTGAAGAGCATTAATATGAACTTTGATGCTGCTGATTGCTTCAGTTCTAAACAGGAGATAAAAGAATCAAAAATAGAATAAAGGGAAACAAGTATAACTATGAAAAGGAGATAAGTAAGATAAGGTCGTAGTTGAAAGACAGTATAGTGATAGAAAATAAGTGGTATAGATAAGATAAAAATAAAATAAATAAGGATTTTGAGCCAATGTTAGCAAACAGGTAAAACAATGAAATGTAAATAGAAGAAGAACAAGGTGGGGTGATAGGGCAAAGACAGGATATTAGAAGGAGTAAGGAGGGAATAAATAAAAAAGGGGGGATAATGATACATCAAATTAGGATGAAAATAGGCAGGTGGAATAAGAGAATGCATCACATTTAGTTTTTCAGTTAAGTGTTTCTCTGTATTTGGCAAAAGCTTCAAAATTTTCAGAAATCTGGAAATTTGGTGAGAATCTTTTTTCGCAAATAAACATATTTCGCAAATAAGCATATTTTGGCCAAAAACCGCAAAACAGTGAAAATGAATTCATGCAAAAATAAATTCCCTTAAGGTAGTAGGTTAATAATCAATTCCCAATAGACGAGCAACTTGGGAAATCCGAACGACATACCAGTTTTTGCAGTTACCACCTTCAGTTGTTGTTGTTACAAGAAGGCTGCTCAAGCTAGGACTGTTGGCTTGCATGGAAAAAGGCAGACACTCTCTGGCAAAAATGGCTGGAGCCAGTCAGATTGCAGCATTTAATTTGCTCTACTTTTACAAGCTTATTGACTTCCTCTCAAGCCTTTGCTATTCCATTTTGCACCAACACCCATGGGATGACATGTAGACAATCACCAGATCAAAATGGCGATCTTTACACAAAATGTGCGAATTCAGCATACAAGTTAAATCTAAAACTAACTTTTTTTAAACCTTGTTAAGATACGAATTCATTGCAGCGAAAGGCTATGGTTGTTGTTCTATATTTTATAAGTTGAAATGAGACAATTGTCATAAGTCCCACGTAGGTAAGAACAATGAAAAAACATGAGCTTCCACTTCTGAACCTTTACTATAGCTGAAATTTAACTAATCAGAAATGCAAATGATATGTTTAAGACGATTTTCACTATTTATATTGGACATCTGCCTTTGGTAACCCTCAGATTTGAGCAAATTTGGTTATGGTACGGAGAAATAAACAAACTGGGTCAACAATTTTCTTCATACCCAATAAATGGAATAAATAGAACAAATATTGATATCTTGTGAATTTGTTCACAAGTCTCATGCAATGGATTTGAACATCATAAGATATGACCATGAAGTGAGTGTGATTATAAAACTTCATGTAATATTACTGTTTAGTTCAAATAAATATGGCATAGCTCCGGAATGGTTGTTGATATCTTGTTCTTCAACTCGGCATACCTTATACCTCAACAAACCCTAACCTGCTTGATAGCCCAAAATGACAACTCAGTTGATTAAAAGAGCCAATTGAAACAGGTGGGCACCTCTTTATTTCATACCATCCTAGGCTTTCCAACCATTTGATGTGTTTCAGCCTAATCTTTATCGAGTCTAGTGCATGTTTAAATTAATTTTTCATGAACAACATTCATCTCACCCACCAGCTTTTTAATATGGTTTTTCAGGTAGCCCAACTTGAACTTTGAATACCAGATTTAATAAAGAAATACATACAGAAGCCTGAGTCAAAGTCATACCTTGACTAAAAGAGCCTTGCAACAACCTTCGTGAAACTGCAGCAAATGTGCTGCAAATTGCTCCATACTTCTTCTAAGTTAGATTTTGTTGACTGCTGTTAATTTTAGATGAATAATTGCTAAAATACTATTTTCAACAACAACAAAACTGACTAAATCATTTGATATTTCTTAAAATATCAGCCGGTAGACATAGTGACTGATAATAATAGTCTGTTTAGAGCAGCATCGCAAATAATTTACCACAAAGATCGATTCTGGCTGTTGTTAAAGATCGGTTCACTGGTAAAAGCAATTACAGAGTCTGATTATCATGCTAATGAGGTATAACTTTATTGTGACAGAAAGATTCTTGCTTATGAAAGTATAAATAGAAAGGGATGAGGATTTATAATTCCATCTGTTTCATAACTACTGTAGCCATAATTTCTGCCGAATACAACATTGTAATTTTCTTTTTTTTGGCTCGTATGTCTTCAATGCGGTCAGCATACCTTATCTGCAGACAGTTAATAATGTGACCTGTATAAAATTGTCGATCTTTTATAGGTAGTAGATGCAACTTCCCAAGGCTTTATGCAATTTCGCAGCAGGACATTTTACCAATTGCAAATGTCATCAACATTAAGTTAGTGACATTGTAACTCAAGTTTCTTTGTTTTTGATTAAATCTTGGTATTCTCTAAATGATCAAGTATTGTATTCTAGATTGCCGTATGAATACTATTTCATTCTATTATCTTTACATTTTTGTTGTTTTTGTGTTTTTGTGTGGCCTATTGTTAAAAATTTATTAATTAATTTATTTATTGTCAATTGGCAACATTTATCAGTTTATTCTCTTAATTGTCATATTGCATTATTACTTGCAGAGTTCACATGATGAGAAATTTGACTTAACCGATAATGACACAGCTTTGGAACAGGTCAAAAATTGTGATTAATGATTCCATGTTAGGAATATATTCAAATTGTTTTAATAACATTGTTTTAGTACAATCGGTTTTAATAACATTAGGCATACCATGTTTAGCAAAAATCTTATCAAGTTTCGGTATTACAGATGAAGCTTTTGTTGATCAAACTGCTGGATATCGCTAATACCTGTCAATGATGACCAATAAATCATCGTAAGATGGTAATGGTCCACAAAGTCCATATGTACTTTCTCCCATGGTCCAGATGGCAAGTCAGAAAGTTGAATGGGTTCGGGTGGAGACGGTGTACCAACTGCTTGGCATGCTATACAAGAATCCATTTTTCGTTTAACCATTTTGTCAATACCCAGAAACCAAACTTTCTCTTGAAGTAATGCTTTGGTTTTTGACAAATCTTGGTGACTCTCGTGGGCTATGTCTATTGCTTTCCGTTGCAATGACTAAGGGATGATAATTCTTGTTCCTCAAAGGATAATGTTGCCTTCACCAATTGTGAATTCCTCCTTGCAACTGTTGAAAGGCTTTTTGATGGCATGCCATTTATTCAATCGTATCGCCACACCAAGACTTTTAAGATCACGATCTTCAGAAGTTGCTTCAGCAATTTCTTCTAGTGTCGTAGCTTTCAGAACACTATGCTGAGAAATGAAATTGACACATTCTTCAGTCATTTTATGCGTTTATAAATGCTTTTTGAAGTTGGATGCCTTGATAAGTAATCTGCAGGATTATCAATACCTGGCTTGTAAACAACAATAAATGAATATGGTTGCAAATGTAAGACCCACTGTTCGATTCTTGCAGACGGTTTCGAATTGCAATTACCATAGATAACTTCTAATGGTTTGTGGTCCGTAAGTAGCGTGAAAGAAGAAAATCAAGATGAAAATCCTCTACTGACCATATAATAGCCAGTGTTTCTTTTTTAGTTTGCGAATATTTCGTCTCTGTGTCAGTTAAAGATCTGCTTGCATATGCAACAACTCTTTCATTCTCTTGTGCCTTTGACTTCTGAGATAAAATAGCTGATAGCTCCACTGGACTGGCATCAGCTAAAACAAACGATTCTATATCTTTATCTGAGGACAAAGCTGCTGTGAGTTTATTAAGCCCAGCTTGTTTTTTCTTATCCCATGCAAAAGCAATATTTTTCTTGGTTAATTCTCGAAGAAGTGCTGTAATTGTAGCCAAATCAGAAATGTATTTACTGCTATAATTCGCCATACCAGGTAGACTACGGACATCATGATCATTTTTGGAATTACTGCATTTAGTTGAAAAGATTTGACCAAGAAATTCCAAAGTTTCACCAAGAAACTTGCATTCACTTTTGTTCAAAGTAAGACCTTTAATCTTCAACCTTTCAAGACATTTGTTTTAATTGATATCATGTTCTTGACATGGAGTACCATAAATAACAATATCATCAGTATACTGGAAAATTTCAGCAGAAGCATTGGTGCCATAATTAAAACGTTTGTAATGAAATAAACCGACATCAGTTGAAAAAGTGGTGATGTACCAACTTTCTTCACTCAGTTAAAGTTGATGATAAGCCTGACTTAAGTCCAGTTTTGAGAAAAACTCAGCTTCATTGAGTGCAAAGCTCACATCATCAACAGTAGGTATTGGATGGCGTATTCTATTAATGGCAGTGTTAGCAACACACATATCGACGCAAATTCTGACTGTACTATCCTTTTTAGGCATTCATCTACCTTTATCATCGGGCACCCGTTCAATAATGTCCTCTTTTACCAATTGTTTTAAGGCTTTGTTGACTTTCTGACCCATGCGATACGGAATGCGCGGCTGAGCTTGCATTTTTAGCAGTTGACTTTCATCGATGCTTAGAATAAGTTGATCACCTTGGAGTTTACCCAATCCATCAAAAACTTCAGGTTATTTGTTTATAATTTCAGCAATGTTGCTGTCATTCACAATATACCATTGGAATGAGGTATTCATTGCCTTCAATATTCCTTTATATTTTGTTGTAGATAGAATATCTTGCATTTTATCATATTGTGCTCAAAATGAAAGCTGCGAAAGAACAACAAAGAATGGACACTAACACATCAGTTATTTTGGAATTGAATTCACTGTTTTTCAAAACATGTCAGTTTTTAAAAAGATACATGTTATGATGCTTGTGTTTTTGCGTTGTTCGCATGTCATTGAATAATCTATACTTTGTTTGTAGTTCCTTCTAATAAAATTCTTCTTTGCCCTTTGTCACAGTTAGTTATCAGGTTTTTCCTCTTTTTTATAGTAGTTTCAGCCAAAATGCAAAACTGTTTATTTGATTTTATCAGATAAAGTGGGTTCTGTTACTGCACCAATCGTGCACTTTGCCAAACATTTTTTAAACTTCGCATAGCAATAGATGTGTATGTTGGTAGCCAAAAATCGATGAGACCCAAATTCAGGGCGTGCGCTGGACCAAGTTACAGACCTGCATATGATGACGTCATCACCCCCATCCTGATACGAAATGATATCGGCCAAACTTAAATATTTCTGCGCCAATTGATAGCAAACGTCATTGGAAATAGCTTAAAAGAAAATTGCGGTTCAAATATACATGTCTTTTAGTTATTCAGTCTAATGGCATGAGGATTCCGGGGGTAATGTTTTTCATGCAGTACAAGAATGAATCGAAAATTTCAAAAATTATAGAAAAAGCAATTTAAAATTTATTTCAGCAAAAGGTATCGTTTTCAAGCATCGTGTGTCAATGTTTCTCAAATGCTACATACCAAATGTATTTTTCACAAGCCAAGGGGTCTTGGGTGATACTGATTCACGTGACTTATAAAAAAGTTTTTATGAATTTATGTAATTTCTTGCTTACATTATTGCTCAATTCATTTCAGCAAAAAGTATCGTTTTCAAGCATCTTTTAAGAACCTTTCTCTGTTAAAGACCAAATAATTCATAGCTATCCTACATGAAAAGAAGTCGCTGCATTAACTTGGTCAGATTCCAAAGAAGTCACTTGCAGCAATGGCCTTGAAATAATACTAACATTTAAAATAATCAGGCCTTAGCAGATGTAGGAATAGCTCAATAGTTGCATTGTCGCTGCAAGGTCTTTCAAAGCCAAGATTGGCAACATTTATGACATTTTATAGTCGTGTTGTTGCTGGACAGGTCGCCTAAGCCAAGCATGGCATCAGGCCTTATCAGATTCTAGAATACCTCCATAGTTTCTTGTCACTGTACCGTACGGCAAAGCCAGATGTATAAGCACCTTAAGCGTCCTGTTCTTGCTAAGACATACTCCAAAACCAAGCACAGCAGCAGGTCGGAACAGATCTAGGAACGCTAAGAGCACTTATACCTCTGCCCAGACCCAATTTGTTTTTATTCTTCACCGTGATTGCTTTGCTCATGCAAAGACTGAGCAAATGCAAGATTACTAAAGGCATTAGCTCCAGCAGGCTTGCAAGTAAGAGACAGTCTCCACTGCTTTGGGTAGGGACGGCATGGCCAAGTGCTGAATCGGACTGCATGGCCAAGCATGGCCGCTGGCACACAAGTAGGACGCAAGTCGGTGGCTAAAGACCAGTGACGGTGGTCATACTCCAGTGACGTCATCAGTGATGTCATCAGGTAGCGCAATGGTGTGACGGTTAATCTAGCGCGATGGTTTCTCCAACCTCAAGACTTCTCCAACTCCTGTAACATCATCAGATCACGCTGTTGGTTTAATCTAACCTGGTGGTTTCTCCAACCTCGTTTTCAAGAGTTCTTACAATCCTTGTCTGAAACCACTAGCCTTGTTTCCGATTTAACAACCTTTGCAATCTAGAAGTTTCCAGAATGTTCCAGAAGATTCTAGAAACGAGAAATCCTACAATCTGATTGGTTAATTATGATGGCGTAATAATTTGAACGTATCGTTCTATCAATCTATAAAATAAAAGCGTAAAGCGAAATCAGTTCAGTTAGAAATTAATCATGAAGAGAAGTAGTCAAGAAGCAAGTTTCCAACCAACTTCATTGAAGAAGAGAATTCGATTTTCTTGTGATGTTTGTCAGAAACACTTCAGCACAAGAATCAAAATGAGATGCCACATGATTAGCATTTGCGGCCTACAGAAGGTTGGCAGCCCTAATTATGGCAACGTACAACCTTGAACTTACAGCATAGGGTCATAGTTATATTTGTCCGCCATGCTAGGACCCTCCACCTAGAACACACAGTATTGCTTTGTAGCTATGTTATTGATCAACCTACGACCTACAACCTACAGCCTACAACCACAGCATAGCTATGTACCTATGTTATTTTACGAGCCTACAACCTACAGCCTACAACCACAGCATAGCTATGTAGCTATGTTATTTTGCCAACCTACAACCTACAGCCTACAGCATGTGTATGTACCTATATTATTTTGCGAACCTACGACCTACAGCCTACAACCTACAGCCTACAACCACAGCATAGCTATGTAGCTATGTTATTTTGCCAACCTACGACCTACAGCCTACAGCATATGTATGTACCTATATTATTTTGCGAACCTACGACCTACAGCCTACAACCTACAGCCTACAACCACAGCATAGCTATGTCCCTATGTTATTTTACCAACCTACGACCTACAACCTACAGCCTACAACCACAGCATAGCTCTGTAGCTATGTTTTTTTGCCAGCCTACAACCAACAACCTATAGCTCTGTAGCTATGCTATTTTGCCAACCTAGAAGCAACAACCTACAAGCTACAGCATACCTGTGTAGCTCTGTTATTTTGCCAACCTGCAGCCTACAAGCCACAGCATGTATGTACTTATGTTATTTTGCCAACCTACGACCTACAGCCTACAACCAACAACCACACAACGAAAAGCATAACTATGTAGCTATGTCATTTTGCCAACCTACGACCTACAGCCTACAGCATATGTATGTACCTCATGTTATTTTGCGAGCCTACGACCTACAACCTACAGCCAACAACCACACAACCACAGCATAGCTATGTAGCTATGTTTTTTTGCCAGCCTACAACCAACAGCCTACAGCTCTGTAGCTATGCTATTTCACCAGCCTACAACCTACAACCTACAGCCTTTTCCAAGATTCAATAAACGGACAATGTTTGTTAAGGGTAAAGGCTTTGCTCCCATTCTTTTAAACGGACAATATGCATTGAGGGGTAAGGGGTATTCTTTCCATCTTTTAATAAACGGGCAATATTTGTTTGGGTAAAAGCTTTGTTTCCATCCTTCAATAAACGGACAATATCCCTTGAGGGGTAGTTGGTGTCTTATTTATCTTTTAATAAATGGACAATATCCGTTGAGGGGTAACGGGTGTCTTATCTATCTTTTAATAACCGGAGAATGTTTGTTTGGGGTAAAGGCTTTGTTTTCATCCTTTAATCAACAGGCAATATTCGTTCATGGGTAACGGGTATCTTATCTATCTTTTGATAAACGGGCAATGTTTATTGGTGGTGAAGGCTTTGCTTTCATCCTTTAATGAAGGGACAATATTCGTTGAGGGGTAATGGGTATCTTATCTATCTTTTGCTAAACGGGCAATGTTTGTTGGGGGTAAAGGCTTTGTTTTCATCCTTTAATAAACGGGCAATATTCGTTGCGGGGTAACGGGTATCTTATCTATCTTTTGATAAACGGGCAAGGTTTGTTGGAGGTAAAGGCTTTGTTTTCATCCTTTATTAAACGATCAATAGTCGTTCAGGGGTAACGGGTATCTTATCTATCTTTTGATAAACGGGCAATGTTTATTGGGGTAAAGGCTTTGTTTCCATCCTTTAATAAACGATCAATACTTGTTCAGGGGTAACGGGTATCTTATCTATCTTTTGATAAACGGGCAATGTTTGTTGGGGGTAAAGGCTTTGTTTTCATCCTTTAATAAACGGGCAATATTCGTTCAGGGGTAACGGGTATCTTATCTATCTTTTAATAACCGGAGAATGTTTGTTGGGGGTAAAGGCTTTGTTTTCATCCTTTAATAAACAGGCAATACTCGTTCAGGGGTAACGGGTATCTTATCTATCTTTTAATAACTGGAGAATGTTTGTTGGGGGTAAAGGCTTTGTTTTCATCCTTTAATAAAAGGGCAATATTTGTTCAGGGGTAACGGGTATCTTATCTATCTTTTAATAACAGGAGAATGTTTGTTGGGGGTAAAGGCTTTGTTTTCATCCTTTAATAAACGGGCAATACTCGTTCAGGGGTAACGGGTATCTTATCTATCTTTTAATAACCGGAGAATGTTTGTTGGGGGTAAAGGCTTTGTTTTCATCCTTTAATAAACGGGCAATATTCGTTGAGGGGTAACGGGTATCTTATCTATCTTTTGATAAACGGGCAAGGTTTGTTGGAGGTAAAGGCTTTGTTTTCATCCTTTAATAAACGATCAATAGTCGTTCAGGGGTAACGGGTATCTTATCTATCTTTTGATAAACGGGCAATGTTTATTGGGGTAAAGGCTTTGTTTCCATCCTTTAATAAACTATCAATACTTGTTCAGGGGTAACGGGTATCTTATCTATCTTTTGATAAACGGGCAATGTTTGTTGGGGGTAAAGGTTTTGTTTCCATCCTTTAATAAACGGGCAATAATTGTTCAGGGGTAATGGGTATCTTATCTATCTTTTGATAAACGGGCAATGTTTGTTGGGGTAAAGGCTTTGTTTGCATCCTTTAATAAATGGGCAATATTCGTTCAGGGGTAACGGGTATCTCATCTATCTTTTGATAAACGGGCAATGTTTGTTGGGGGTAAAGGCTTTGTTTTCATCCTTTAATAAAAGAGCAATATTTGTTCAGGGGTAACGGGTATCTTATCTATCTTTTAATAACCGTAGAATGTTTGTTGGGGGTAAAGGCTTTGTTTTCATCCTTTAATAAACGGGCAATACTCGTTCAGGGGTAACGGGTATCTTATCTATCTTTTAATAACCGGAGAATGTTTGTTGGGGGTAAAGGCTTTGTTTTCATCCTTTAATAAATGGGCAATACTCGTTCAGGGGTAACGGGTATCTTATCTATCTTTTAATAACCGGAGAATGTTTGTTGGGGGTAAAGGCTTTGTTTCCATCCTTTAATAAACGGGCAATATTTGTTCACGGGTAATGGGTATCTTATCTATCTTTTAATAACTGGAGAATGTTTGTTGGGGGTAAAGGCTTTGTTTTCATCCTTTAATAAAAGGGCAATATTTGTTCAGGGGTAACGGGTATCTTATCTATCTTTTAATAACCGGAGAATGTTTGTTGGGGGTAAAGGCTTTGTTTTCATCCTTTAATAAACGGGCAATACTCATTCAGGGGTAACGGGTATCTTATCTATCTTTTAATAACCGGAGAATGTTTGTTGGGGGTAAAGGTTTTGTTTCCATCCTTTAATAAACGGGCAATATTTGTTCAGGGGTAATGGGTATCTTATCTATCTTTTGATAAACGGGCAATGTTTGTTGGGGTAAAGGCTTTGTTAGCATCCTTTAATAAATGGGCAATATTCATTCAGGGGTAACGGGTATCTCATCTATCTTTTGATAAACGGGCAATGTTTGTTGGGGGTAAAGGCTTTGTTTTCATCCTTTAATAAAAGGGCAATATTTGTTCAGGGGTAACGGGTATCTTATCTATCTTTTAATAACCGGAGAATGTTTGTTGGGGGTAAAGGCTTTGTTTTCATCCTTTAATAAATGGGCAATACTCGTTCAGGGGTAACGGGTATCTTATCTATCTTTTAATAACCGGAGAATGTTTGTTGGGGGTAAAGGCTTTGTTTCCATCATTTAATAAACGGGCAATATTTGTTCACGGGTAATGGGTATCTTATCTATCTTTTGATAAACGGGCAATGTTTGTTGGGGTAAAGGCTTTGTTTGCATCCTTTAATAAATGGGCAATATTCGTTCAGGGGTAACAGGTATCTCATCTATCTTTTGATAAACGGGCAATGTTTGTTGGGGGTAAAGGCTTTGTTTTCATCCTTTAATAAACGGGCAATATTGGTTGAGTTGAAGGTTAACATAACGGGTAGCCTTTCTATCTTTTTATCTATTGTTGGAAGTAAAGGCTTGCAGTGTTAATGGTTTTCCCCGTCATTTAATAAACGGGAACTGTTTGTTGTTGGGCAGCAGGTTTTCCCATCTTTTAATAAACACTTGTGAAGACAAATGAATTTATGTATGGTTTGTTGAATGTGGAAAAGTTTCCAGGATGTTATAAGTTTCAAGAATGTTATGTTATAAGTTTAGTTTTTTGTTGACATTTCTCCAAATATGGTTATCTGGAGGTAACATGATGAAATATATGACAACAGAAATAAAGAAATATCTTTCCTAAGAACTTTCATGTGAAAGTCAGAAGGTTTCATCACATTTTGCCCTATGCTTTAGGAATAACTCTACAATGTTTGGTTGGGATTGGGACATTTTTTACCCCCCCCCCCTCCAGCCATCTAAAATTAAGTTAATAAAAGGGAAAGGAGAAATGAATACATGATAAATCTTTAATGAAGTGTTATGACTGTCTTCCATGTTTTGATAGAGGAAGAATGTTTGTTTTGGGATGAATGCTGTTTTCAATCTTCAATAACCAGGCAATTATTCTTTTGAAAAAACAGTTGCTGTCCATCTCTCAACAGGCAGGCAGTGTTTGCTTGGGGTAATGCTTGTTTTCCATGTTTAAGTGGGCAGCATATTTGGTGAGGAGATTTTAATTCGTGTTAGTGGTTAATGACTCATCATGAGGTTGTTGGAACAACATCGGACAACAGACAATAATTACAGGTTCAATCTTGCAGACCTTTTACTCTGCCATTTGAAATATCCCAAAGTTGCAAGTACCCTGAATCTGTAGTTCTGTACCTGCATAAGCCATCGATCCCTTGTAAAATTGTTGCTTCTATCTCCATGACCAGTGAGCGAAGAACTCTGTCGACCACCTGAAAACGCTAAATTCAACATGGCGCTGGCCTAACATTCACAAAACGAGTTCCGATTCCATCCTTACAGCCATAAAATAGAATTTCTGAACTACGCAAGTTAAGGCTCTTTTCTTGTCCTAAATATTCGTTTTGTTTTCAGCTTGTTAGAACCAAGACTATGCGAACTAAAACGAGAATAAAGTTGCGGGGGTAACGGGTGTCTTATCAATCTTTTAATAAACGGGCAATGTTTGTTGGGGTAACAGTGAATGTTTGCTGACGCTAAAGGCTTTGTCACCGTCGAGTTCTGCATCCTTCTAATAAACGGTGCATTATTTTATGCTAAGTAGCGTTGTTTATCAAGTCTTATCATAACGAAGGAATGCGTTGGAGGGTTTATCAGGAGAGTTTGGGAGATGTCTATGATTCTGAATGACATTTCGGGAGTTGGGGGACATAAAGCAATTTCCAGGGTCTGGAAAGGATTTGTGAAAATTTGCACCATTTCTTCTGAAGGATGTAGGAGATGGCCGGAGCCATTTGCCAGTGGCGCTGAATGCGGTAGTGGTAAAAAGGGTAAGCGAGGCTGACATACGAATGAGGCACAATCATCATCATCCTCATCATAATCAATTAAAACATACCTCCAGCCGAAGTATGTCATTCAAAATTACAATCAAAATTATACGAATCTGTACACGCTAACTAGTGGCAAATAAGAATTTCCAATAAAATGAAACAAAAACTCAAGTAATAACAAAGCAACAAAACACATACAGTAGCTAACAACAAGAAGTGGAATTTGATTTACAGAACATTTTGGTTTGTTTTTCTATAATTTGAGATTGCGCGAATAAATTTGCGATATTTCCTGTCAATTTTGGGTTATTTGTAGTTTTCATTAGACTTCGGAACTTATGTAATGATGGATAAGAACAGAAATAACTTCATATGTACTTGTTTCGTATATCAGAAAAAGCAGTATATTTTAAGATATTCATCTCTGACTTCGTTTGAAGAGCACATATTACATTTTCGCAATTTGTAATCAATCTTGTCCACCTACCAGTTTCAACTGGTAGCCTGTGATTGGCCAAGTTATGTAGGAAACATGAGAAATCGTTGAAACGACCTTGCGCTATAAATCAGAGTATTTTATCTTATTATATTACATTTCGGTCAGTACAAAAGAAAAGTCAAGTGTTAGATATTTAGTCCTCAATTTCGATAGTCTGTTTGGTTGTTGTAGATAAGCCTGTCAATAAGAAAATAGTCCCTTCAGACTCACGACTACATTCTCCAGTGTTTGGCCCTGACATTTGTGAATTTTCATTGCCCAAGCTAATGTCAATGGAAATTGACACCGGGTTGCACCAATATTACCATCATCATTTTGCATATCCCATACACTTTTGTTGATGGTCAATGTGTTTTTGGAAACTAAACTCTCCTTGCTATGAATTCCAGAGCTTAAAAAAACATGAACATTCAACATCCAAATTTCATCGATTATCAATGCCTTGCAAGAAACCCATCGTTTTCTTGAGTAAGTCTTTGATAACACTTGTTGCAGTACATGGTAACGGGAACCAGACCTGATTCCAATGCCAGCCCTCGAGTGAAGGGTTTTGCCACCGATCTGTGAAGCTGCTATACCGGCTGTTGCAGTTAAGGCTACGCCATCATGCCCATAATTTGCTTTTAGGACTTAAGCAACTTCTTTAATTACTCTAGTCTTCCCTGTGCCTGCCTTTCCTGCGTAGAAATGGTTGATACCTTGAGATGATATTTCTACCAGCCTATTTTGATGAGCACTTAGTTCCATGTTTTGTCAGGACTTCATGACTCTTGTTTTCTGGTGGAATTCATCATGGTATTGGAGATGGTAAGACATGTAACATAACTTTTGTTTCACTGGAATCTATTGGATGACAGTAATTGCGATCATAAAAATTATGTGTAAACAGGGATTCCTAATTCATCGGATTACGTCAATAACGTCAATTTCATCACTCACTTTGTCAATAACGAGGTCAGCCTCATTTTGTAAAGAAACAAAAAACATAGCCCATACTAAACTAGGCATTGCAAGTTCGAGCCAAGAAGCAGAGAAGATCAGGTATGATTTTAATTGAGAGGAAACAAACACCTTGTTTCCTAACACCCATGGCCGACCTGGTTCTTTACTAAGCTGTAATGGAGTTTCATCGCTCAGCAACCACTACATAGCATGAAATAGGACATTTTGCATTCTCCAACTATATTTTTGTTTATCTCTCACAGGTTGCCAGAACGAGGGATTGTAAAATTCTATATCTTGATCCCCTGGGAGAGAATGGAAAAGTTATTGAGCAGATGCAAATGCAAAGAAATTTCATGTATTTGTTGTGTCCATTAACATTTGTTTTCTCTCATCGGCTGTCCAACATAAAGATTGAAACAAGTGAGAGTTTATCTTCTTGTTAAAGAAATTTTTTGTTCCTTCACGAGAAGTTCACAGACATGACTGCAAAGAAAAATCCCTGGAAAGCAGAAACCATTCTGCATGCTCTGCAGATGGATTCATACAATTGCGGAATCTTCGTTTCAAGGATGAGACAAATAGAACAACTCCACATATGCTGTTTTCATTATTATTTGTCTAATTTTTCTATTTTCTGAGCAGTAACTAATTCTTCCTTATTTTTTCTCGTAGTTTGCTTCACATTTACACGTTTTATTGAAGAGCATCAGGCGCAGCAAACGTTTTTGCAATTAGCCTTCCATTGCCAATTACGTGTATTGGAGAGTAGCTTAAAAATAATTATCTTTTTTTAGTATGCTGAATGTCTTCTGTCTGGAAAAGAAGTAGATTTGTCGCTTGGGAGAGTTGAGCTTGTTGAACTCAGAAAGCTAATTGGATTGGCACTATTGGGTGAATCTGGTATGGCAAGTTTCACATGCACAGTTTTTTTTATAAACATATAATATCACTACAGCATCAGTAAGGAAACATTAATCACATCACATGAGTAAATAACTATTTTCTTGCTTTCAACAGATGAGCTTGACAATGGTTGGTGCTGGATTTGCGGCTTATTTAAAGGAGAGATTAACTGGGTGAGTTGGAATGTATTTTCAAAAATTCTTCATTCAGTGATGATACATTCTAATGTAGCAGCTGATACCGTTGTACTTCAGTCATCCAGAGTATGTTTTCCAGAAGATTTGCATCTTCCTAGGAAAAAACAATTAATTTTCCAGAATGCTATCCAAGCTCAAGTTGCCTGTCGTTAACAGTTATTTGTAGTCTTTCAGCCCCTTCCCTTATCAATACACCTAATTCAGGTATCTTTCTATTTTTAAGGTTGCTTGTGACTCATGTGGAAGATGGTTCCACAGAAAATGCATGCAAAATGCATCTCAAGATCTTACAGATTATTATATGGAGTGTCAGTCGTGTGCAAAAGTTTTAGCCGATATGCCCTTGCTACCGGAGAATTCATCCACTGCAACGAAAGATAATAGCCTAACGAAGAAGAGCCAAGAAGCAAGCACTGGAAAAATGAAAAAAAACAAGAGGGAAAAACAGTCGGAGAACAATGCCACAAATGAAAATGAAGACAAAAAAGACAAAAGGAAACCGCCAAAAAATGAATGGGATTTCGACCTTCTTCTTGGCAATAAGAGAGTGAAGAGATGCCAACATTGTCGCCAGGGATTTGAGCAGAATTTACCAAGAAACCTCATGGTAGGAAAATTAGAAGAATACGTCTATGCAAATAGATTTGGAGAAGGAAGGGGACGATGTAATTTCTTTTATCACCTTAATAAAGCAGGTATCAAACATTCCTATAACAATTTTGAATGGAAATTATTGAAAATAAAACATATTGTGAAAAAAAAGCTCAGTCAAGAACATGAACATTTATGGCATCTCTTGGGATAAAAATTTGATCAAAAGCTTTGTTTGAATTGTCAATGTAGAGGGTATATTGCTATCTATATTGTTATTTGATTGTTGCGTAAGCTGTGTTTATATCAATAAACAATACTAAGAGATGGTAAAAGACACTGTTTCAACTGATGTAAAACTAATAAAGAACTGAAAAAACTGAGAAAGTACAAAAAAGCAGATTTCCTTCGTTGTCAACTTAGGGACATTTAATAAATGCAGGAGTGTGTGACCTTGCAAAAATTTGAGTGCCTTGTTAAAATGGGGACACTCAAATAAATGCAAGAGTTTGTGACCTTGCAAAAATTTGAGTGCCTTGTTAAAATAGGGCACTCAAATAAATGCAGGAGTGTTGACCTTGCTAAAATTTGTGTGCCTTGTTAAAATGGGGAGACTCAAATAAATGCCGGAGTTTGTGACCTTGGAAAAAATTGAGTGCCTTGTTAAAATGGGGACACTCAAATAAATGCAGGAGTTTGTGACCTTGCAAAAATTTGAGTGCCTTGTTAAAATGGCTAGATATATATACTGAAAACATGTCTTTTTAAAACCTCGCAGAAATATAAGTGGCAAAATCATCATAATTGCACACCTGATATCACAAAAATATAAGTCTTCCGTCTTCCATTTCATCTACGTGGATTTAGGTTCTTCTGCAGCCTTTACACTCTCAAATGGCAGCCAAGGCAGAAGAACTGTGGGTGCTTGCTTCGTTGACTTCAGGACACCCTGTGTGACTCGTTTGCACTGCATGTCTGACTGACGCATGCGCATAAGCAAGCACTTCAAGTCCTTGCCAAAAAGTATAACAGAGAAGAGCTATTTGCAGGTTCCAAGATGGCGACCAAGATGGCGCCTGTAAAGCTTGATGCTTCAGGAAAGAACAGCACCGAGAAAGTAACGAAGAAACGACCTAATAATAGGAAAGTTACTGAGTTCGATGCTAAAAAAACTGTGGGAACGAAGGAGAATTTAACAGAGAAACAAACGGAGAGTGGAAAGACGAGGAAGAGAAATTAGAAAGTTAAGGAAAAGCCCGTGGATTTAGGCCCACCAAATGATATTGAGAAAGATGTAATAACCCCTGACAGCTACCAGGAAATAGTTGACCATCCTGTTGAGAACTGTAGTGAATGTGACAAGGAATTTTCTGATGAATCAGATCAACTTATTGGATGTGACAGGTGTGTAAAATGGTTCTTCCAAGAATGTTCAGAAATATCTGATAATCTCTACGATGCCATTAATGATAAACAGAAGCGTCTGAGTGCAAATCATTGTACTGCAAAGCATGTGTTAGGCCAGCTAAGAAAGAGGTAAGAATTGGATGTGTAATTGATAATTGAAAATATTCGAGTCTCTATGATCAAAGAAATAAAGCTGCAAGTGAAAAATGAAGTTGCCCTCCAAATTCCTGCTGCCATTATACCCAACAGTATCGAGAAACATATCTCTGATTTGGAGAATAAGGAGACTAAGGGAGTTGATAATACAACAGAAAAATCAAATGAAAAGAAATTTATCGGAAACAGTATCAGTGAAATAAAAGAGAGGGAAAAATGCAACAAAAATATAATACTCCACAATATTCCAGAGTGCGAATCTGAGGATATAGAGACAAGAAGACAATACGATGCAAATAGGGCACAAGCTTTGGTCAATGCTGTCCTTGTGGATAGCAAACTAACTGTGCGACCTGAGGATGTGATTCGAGTTGGTTAATCTAAACCGAGACCTCTGCGCCTCAAATGTAAAACAACTGTAGTTAAGATGGAGCTGTTGAAAAATGCACGCAACTTGAAAGATGATAACAACTATGAAGATATTTATGTAAAGCCTGACCTGACTGCAATGCAACGTGATGCTGAGTACCAACTTCGACAGGAACTCAAAAACAAAAGAGATGAAGCAATAGAGGCAAGGGAAGACCCAAAAAACTGGATAATCCACCAAGGAAAATTGGTTCGACGGAAGGTTCATCAATCAATATAATTAAGGGCGTATTTTGTTGTAACATCCTGTTTTTAGAAGACCCTCCAAATTCTGAGAACGGTAGACTTAGCAGGAAATGTTTACTGCACCAAAAAAAAAAACAACTGTCCAAAACGGTAGGCTGATAAGAGCAAACTAAAGCTACACCATTCATTTTTATGTGAGAACAAGATACCTTTTGATGTCTGCGAAACCATACAGCTTTGGGGCCAGAAGGTTTTAGAGGCCTACCAAACCTGCCGTATTCAGAAGGTGGTACCAAAAAATTTTGTTTCAACGTCTACTTAAAAAACAAGGTGCCTACTTAAAACAGAATGTAACCAATAAATAGGCCCTAAAAGTGTTCATAATAATAATATTAATATTAAATTCACTTACCTATTTTGTCTCACTTCTATGGTTTTCGACTCAATTTCCTTTGGAGACGGGAGAAGATAAAAAATTGACGGGTTATTTATGCATTCTTCAATCATGCTGTCTACTTCTGATGGGTGTATAGGATTAATTATGACTGCTTCCGTGATTAGTTTCGCATTTTCTTGAATCTCTGGAGGACAACTCTTCATAATCTTTGTTATATTTTCAAATGCATTTTCCATATAACCTTAAACATTAAAAAGCAATTAATCGTCTATTCAACATTAAGTAAGTTTCTCGATGATAAATTATACCGTATATAAAAAAATCACACCAGGTTTTAAATATATAATTTCCCCATTACACACAAACTTATCTCCTCCACTTTGAGATTTCATAGCATAAATCTTCCTCAGCCCTTCTTAAAACCTCTTTGCTGTCTCAAGATTCATTTTATTTAACAAAACAGATATGGTTATTACCTTCTTTATTACTTCTTTATTCCACTGTTTTTGTTTCGGTTATCTCAAAAGAACATCTATTTTCCATACACTCCTTTTTTTCAATCGGCGGTTACATCAAAAGATTTCTTTTGTATGTGTATGCGCGTAAAATGGCTTGAAGTTTTCTGGATTTTATCAAATCTATCTATCTTATTTTATTTTCTTTCTTCTTTTTGACACGGTTATCCTATAATTTGAATAAACTTCATAGATGTTAATAATAAAAGTTAAACTTACTGAATTTAGAATGGACATTGAAAAGATGCTCACTGGATTTCAAAAGAAAATGAAGAGCGAAATAGAAGCAGTTTTTTCTGAATGTTTCAAAGCAGTTGAACAAAGACTGGCCGAAATTGAAAAAGCACAACAGTTCCAGTCAGATCAATATGAATCTTTCCATAAGCAAATTGGCAATGTTCTTAGAGTAGAAACAAAGCTACAAAATGAAAATGAGAGGCTTCTAATGAGAATTAAAGATCTTGAACAGAAGGACGACATCAGAGTGAAGCAACTTGATGATTTAGAGCAGTATGGAAGTTGAGAAATGATTGAAATTAATGACACCCCTATATGTAAGGAAAAAGATTGCGAAGAACTTGTCCTAGAATTGGCGAGTAAAGTTGGCATGGAGCTTGATGCCAATGGAATTGAAGCATGCCATCGTAATTCTTCAAAGAGTGATGCTGCTATCATTGTCAAACATGGCTCAAGGAAAAAGCGACAAGATTTCTTGACAAGAAGAAAGAAAGACAAGTCAAAAAGAGCAATACTACAGATTTTGGTTTCACTGTAGCGCCTGGGTTAGATGCTGGAAAGATCTTCATCAACGGAAGCCTTACAAAGGGTAACAAGAATCTCCTCATATAACAAAGATCAAGAAAAAGGGGATAGATTTCAAATATGTCTGGACGAGAAACGGGAATATCTTCATACGCAAAGATGATTTGACAAAGGTGTTCAAAATTTCATACGAAAGTGATTTGAAAAATTTTGAGTAAGAACTTTTCATATATCCCCCTTGTTTATTAATTTATTCTTATCTCCTTCTTATTACGATTTCCACACTTCTATTTGATAAAAATACCCTAATCTGAATAATGGCCCAACCTCCTGTTGTCAATAAAATCTGAACAATCTACTTGCTGCCCTAAATGTCAGATCTGTAAAGATCTGTTCTGGCTGTTCTTTATCAATCCGTCTTCTAAAATCCTTTGTTCCTTGCGGCAAATGCCGTCATCTTATACATAAAAAATGTGCAAAATCTCTTAACTGGCATTTCACCCACATGCATAGACATTTAAAGACTTCATAAAACCATTAGTTTCGCTTCCTTTCTCTGAAATGGACTACAACATTTCTATACAACATATAACTTCAACTCTAAGTCAAAATCATAATCTTTTTTAGGGAAGGGGCTATGAAAACTATTGCTCACATCCTATTCTTCACTTACTGTTTGCCAAAGTATGATGATGAAAATGCAATGTCATAAATGTTGTACGTAAAGTCTCTCTAAGCATGGCAAAGGAAAAAACTGTAGCTCTGGGTAGCTTCAGAACATTGATGCATGTGTGAGCTGTTGGTGTAAAGGAGGGGACAATTTTTTCTAAATTTTCAGCCTCACAATCTGTTGCTGCTGATCGGGAAAAGCCCATTCTCACTTCATTTGGAACATGAAATTCAATGCTTGGGTGGATTCTAGAGCCAGGAACAGGTTCTTCTGCTGTACCAGTTGCAAACTTCCAAATGTGGCCAAGATCCAAAGTCATGTCAGCACATCATCTTCGACCACCAGCCACTTCTCTGGTATACCTCTGAAGACATTGCTATGTTTCTTTCTCCTATGTTTCTCTCTATCACTCTTCAGAAAACTTTAGCTTCTATAGATGGACTGATACCAAGAATGCCTCTTATTATGGACAATTTAAATTGAGACTAAACACAAAATTAGGTTATTGATTCATTTTATAAAAAACATTGTAGGTTAGGTTGTTCATTTGAAACTAGTTTTAACTTTTTTACGTATGGAATTGCAATTATTTCCTTTCGATTAATTTAATGCTGCTATGAAACAGCTTTTAACAAACTTTAAATCTCATGCGCTCTCAGCACATTAGCATAGATATTCCTCCAAGTGTGTATACCTCACAAGACATTGCTATAGTGCTTTCTCTTATGTTTCTCTCTATTTATCCCTCTTCAGAAAACTTTAGCTTCTATAGATGGACTGATACCTGTACAGTATTGAAAACATTACCCCCGGGATCCTCTCGCTATCGGACTCAATAACTAAAAAACCATGTATTTTTGAACTGCACTGTTCTTATAAAAGTTGTTTTCAATGACATTAGCTATCTATTGGCACAAAATATTTAAGTTTGGCCCATATCATTTTGTAGTAGCATGGGAGTGATGACGTCATCACATGCAGGTCTGTAACTTGGTCCAACGCAGCCCTGAATTTGTGTCTCATCCATTTTCGGCTACCAACATACACATATATTGCCATGCCAAGTTTCAAAAATGTTTGACAAAGTGCACGATTGCATTTTTTGACAGTAACAGATCCCACTAGCAGTAATCCTTTGCAAGAAGACGATGAAGTTCAACATCGAAATATTCTTGCTTGATTTCTTACATCACCATTATCAACAATTCCTTCAACCGTCAAAATTTTAAAGCCATAATCTTTAAGTCCTTCTGGCAATAAACTTTGCAGCTCTTGAAAAAGATTTTTTTGATCCCACTGGCTGTCAAAATCAAACCTGACATGATTCGCCTGTTTCTTTCCAAAGCTTCCCTCTCTGTTTTCGTTGGCAACTTTTCACAACCCATCTGCATAATGATGACATCCCTAGTTATGATTTCAGAGGCTGGTGATGTAACAGGTCCAGAAAATGCTGAAGATGCTCTTGATTTCAGATTTAGCCTTTGGTCCCTTTTTCTATACCCCCTGTTTACCGTTGGAAACCCTGCTGGGACTCAGAAACAGCAGATGCTTGTCCTGATGTATTATTTCAGCAACTACCCGTAGCCTATTATGTCCAGAAGTGGCAGCATGGCCTAGGCTCGCCTCTTGCTGCTGCTTGCTGTAACCTGGCCTCACTGGTAGAACGTTCCCTAATGGCGGATTGATTGACAAGGCCAGCTAGTTGATTAATATTGTTTATGGCATAGTGTGCTATGCTGCGAACACGATCGGCAATATCCATGATTGTAGCTGAGCTTCAACTCGAGAACGTGGTACAGAGCTTGTGAGGGCAAAAGTTAAAATTGGCGTGAAAATTGCAGAGTATTGTGGGATTAGTCGGAAATAATTCACAAAACCACACAAAAATGATAGCACAAAAATAATTCTCAAACTGACACAGAAATAATTCATAACAGCACTAAAATAATAATTCACAAATCGAGAAAAAAAATAATCCATTAAAACATTAAAAAATAATTATAAAACAACACAAAATTATTTTACAAAAACAACACAACAATAATTCATAATGACAGAAAAATATTTTAAGAAAACAACAAAAAAAGAAATCAACTGAAACAACACAAAAATAACTCACTGAAACCATACACAAATAACTAGCACAAAACATAATTGGAGACCGTGCATTTATATTATTGCAGATGATTTCAGAGAATGAAATAGGAGACAATAGACAATCAAATTCCAAAATGCTCACTGATAATGAAAAGGTAATACAAAATTATATTTTGTACTTTCAGGACACACAATTAAAGTAGAATAGTTTTATAAAGAAAGAGTTTTTTTGTACTTTTGCTGTTTTTACTAAATTGTACTGGATATTTTGGACAATGTTGAAATGTTAAAAGAGATATCCCTTGAGCTAAATGGACAAACGACATCAACAAAATGACAAAAATAATACAGATGGCTAAAATGCAGAAATGCTAGAATAATAAGTAGCTTATCACTAAAGGAGCTACGAGAAAAGTATGTACTAGATAGCTTTTCCTGCAAACTAAAATCACTTTTAATCTATTGTCATTATACAACATATTTTTCTTTCTTAATCCTAATTTTTTTTCCAGAGTAAAACAGTACAACTAGATGAAGACCAGCTTGATATTTTTAATATTATTGAAAACCCCCCAAGCTCAGATGATAAATGTTGGAAACAAGTTATAAATACTTTGCCATTCAATGTTATAAATCACACAAACATTGAGAATTATTTTCAGAAAGCAGAGGTAAAAAACACCAGGAACAGGCGCACATGTTCTCAAAACGTTTGATATTCAAAACAAGTGGAAAGCCCATTCAAAATGATGATATATAAAGAAAAGTTTATAATACTAGAGGGTTATACAAGATCCCCAATGAAATCTTCGAAAGACATTGGTAAAGGAGGCGAAATATACCAAAGTTTGATTATTTATTTATTTACAAATGGTAGCATTCTGCAAGCCAGATGTTATTCTTTTCCTGCTGGAAACCACAGCTACTGCAAACACATCTTGCATGTGGATTGGGAAAAACTCACTGCCTTCAAAGGAGTTATGTGGAGCTGGATTAGTAACTAGGAGACTCATGTCCAAAGTAAAAACAACGGACAATGCGTGTCCAAGTTTCCAATTTTGCACAAAGGTAGAGACTATGAGTAATAGAAAGAAGAAAGATAGATGATATTGACAAATCACAATTTACGATTCTATCTTGTTAATAATAAAAATTTGGAAATGAGGTTTTCACCTTAATTGATAAGTTTTAGTTATGTTTATGCTTTAAAAAACTTTCCATCTCCATAATATCTTTGACACGACTCAATAAAAAACTAGAAAATATAATGCGCACTACTGTTAATACCTTGGTTGATAGCAAGAAATAATAGAAGGAGCTGAGATTATATAAAGTTACCGAATTGCATTTCTTTGTTTTATTGTCAGTTGGACCTTTATGTTCCTGCATCCATTTTGATGTTGCATTAGTTGTATCCCAAAGCTGTACAGATGGACCATTGATACTAATAAGCTTTGATCTTTGTGGTCACCAAATTCATTTTTGAAAAACTTCTTTCTTCTTCAGCACTGCTTATTGGAATTATGTTGAGAAAACCTTGTAATAGCTTATCATTAATTTCTCTGGGAACATTTCTTGGGTTACTGAAAAAGTCTCTGAATGCAGACTCTATAACTTTTGAGTAGACATTGAACCTTTTGCAGACTCTGATAATGCTGCTTTCTCCATCAATTCATGATGTTTCATTATTTGAAGTCCACTTTTCTGGAATTATGGCTTCAATATCATGCATAAGATCAGTTTCTGCATGCACAATTGATCTGCTTTTGACATTATCAATCAGACCCTGCCAAAACTGACTAATGTCTTGACTGGAAAGATTCCAAAGGAATGCCTTTAAAAAAGAGAGATTCTGATAGGCTGTGGAAAGTATACTTTGTTTCAATAGTGTCCTTTATTTTCATCAAGGCGTTAATTGTCCAACTTAAATAATCAGATGTTTTGATAATTTTGGCTTCTTTTTTCTGCAAGGATTCTGAAAGAATGGATAGCTGCCCTATACAGTCTTTTACATCTGCAACCTACCTTCATTGAAAGCGGAACAAGATCCTGAAAAAGAGAAGGTGAAATGGCAACCAATTCAAGACATCACATTTAAGCACCAAGGAATAAAAATAGGGATATTTCTGGAGATTCTAATGTTATTCTGTTGTCCTATTCATCCACTCATTGCCTTTACTCTAGTAATCCACTCAGATTAAATTCCTTGGCTTGTCGTGCAAAGCAGTATGGTTGGAGATATAAATTTATACGGGGGCTCGCAGGAAACCTTTCTTTCCCCAGATAGACCTTAATGATAAACTCAGTCTCTGATTGAAACCCGCCCCATGGGAAATCAAGTAAAATATCCAAGCATGTAAGATAGGGTTTTCTTTAATCACTTTCTTTTAAATTTATAACAAATTGGCTAAATTGAAAAGAAAAACTAGCCAGTGTCAACCAACTGTTAAAAAACAAAAGCAAAGAAAAAAGTGAAGTCAACGTATCAGCGGAAAGACTAACAGCAAATAAGCTAAAGATGAAAGACTTAATAGTTATTAGAGGCAGTTTTTATAAGCAAGTCTTATGTGAACCTTTTAGCAGCAAAAGTTCCTTAGTACTGTAGTTGCTGAATTTTAACTGTATATTTTCTACCCTAAGAATAGTATAGAATAGTATAAATGCGAGAAAAACAGCACAATTTGGAGTTATAGCTTTTTATGCAACATAAAGCAAGAACACCATACAGCAAAGAAGTACTATAAATAACATCACTTATTGTTACAATATAGAGACATTTTATTCAAAGTGAAATAGACACCCCTCAAAAAAATGCATCACTTAATAAGGAACACAATGTTGTATGCAAGTTTCTGACGGCATTTGCAAATGAATGCAAATAGCTCATATTTGATCAATCCTTGATATGAAATATAAAATGCAATGCCAAACAAGGATTTCAAATTTAAAATGTTGCTTAGGCTTTTTTTTCCTGTGTTACTATAGGTTGCTTAAAGGTAAAGGCCTTTCACATCTTGGTTGCTTATAAGCAATTGGTTATACAAGAACTGCAAACGGCTTAGCTACATATGCAGAACTGAAAGATCTAGTATAGGTATATGTACTCTACAATCGTTATCTTTATAGTTTGTTCCTGACATGTTAACCTAAAAATTCTCAAGTGGCTGATAATAGAAAAGGGAAATTCAGCTCTTGTACCAAATATAACATTGCTATACACTCAAAAGCTGTCTATGTGTAGTGCTCCACAAGGCAATTTTGTATCATACAAAAGTATGTGAAATTCCTTGCTAGCCCCTTTCATTGTCTCACAAGCTTCCCTTGACTGTGCATAACATATGTTGTATGATATTTGTAATTTTTGACTGATGTGTTGTAACAATGAAGATGAAGTAGTAACATAATAGACCGGTTATTTATGGGGCCCAATAATAGACCGGATAATTATTGCGGCTGATAATAGACCATTTATCAAGCTCAATAAATCAGGCCGATATCCGTAGAAATATAGTGCTCCATATTTTGAGCCGGTTACTCTCGAGGTTATATACGTAGTGCCCTATACCATGGGCCGATTTTTCTATGATAAATTCAGCCTGCTTGATTATTTTGGCAAGCCAGGAGGCTCTCTTTTAAAGAGGAAGGTTAAATTGAACAATGGAACAAAGTGGTTGAGGACGAGGTCATGCTTCAAAGAAGAGTTTGATGAACCTTGAAGTTTAGATATTTTAAGTTGTTTTCTTGCGTAATGCTTTATCAAACGATTAATAGACTTTTCTAGAACACTTTACACCCTTACTATGTTCTGATTGGACAGTTGTTTTATCGTATGATATATTATTGCTTCTAATTAGTTTTTAGGTTTTAACTTAGGGGGTTTTGCAAATTTGCTTTCTTAATATAAAATGTCTGAGCAGTTAATTTTATCAGAGTTGTTGTTATGATTTGTGAAGTAAACCTTACAGCGCTGTCTGAGCGTGAATCCTGTAGTGATGGGGTTTTGGTTCAACCTTATGAAGGTTGTAAGTCAAACTTTTGTCCTTTATTAGAATTAGTTTTACGCTGGTGAATCTGTGTTATATATAAGCCATATAGCATGTTGCAGGTGTAAGTAAAAGACCAAAAAGACAGTTTCTTAGTATTGCTTGCTGAACCAAACTTTAAAGTCACAGCACCTTCTCCAGTTAAGGACACATTATTTGAGCATTTTCTTTCCCTTACTGGTGCTAATATTCAAAATTGCATTGTTGTGTTTGAACGAAGTATCTTGAAGACAACTTCTTTCACCTGTACCACCTTGAACATTTTTCCAGCCATTTTGCACAACTCCTTGATAGAAATGACTGGACATTCTAAACTAAGATCCCATTATTGATTGGGCTTGTGCAATATTAAGTCAGCAGACAGGAATATAGTGTCCACCTTCCAATAAGCCCATCTAATCTGAACTGAACTAAGCAGAAACGATACTTGTTTTTCTGAATCATTGATCAATTTTGGTCAATGATAAAAAAATGAATTTTAGCTTTTAATAAGCTTAAAAAATAAGCTTTTGGTCTTATTCACAGAATCTAATAATAATATGTGCATATATTCTCATTCCAGGTTGCTTTATCATATTACCAATCTCTTTAGCAACAAAAATGGCACACTTGAATGTTGTAAAAGATTTTCCTGAGCTGCTTAAGTTTATGAACAAATAACTTCGTGCGCCAGAGCAAAGTAGTGCAGTCATGTGATTGGCTTGATGATTCCTGCATTGACAGTAAACCATTACTGTAGCGTATCTCATGTAGCATATCTTCTGTATAAGAATGGTTCATATTTATTGGTTGTCTTCGTCATAAAACGCTGATATGTTTCCTCCATTGACAGTGAACTATTCTTGTCATATTTTGCTTGTTTTGCTTTGCCTAGATAAGGCTAACTGTAGCGTATCTTCTTTACAAGAACACTTTATATCTATTCATTTTCTTGGTAATAAAACGCTGCTTTGATTCCCCCATTGACATTCAACTATTGCTGCCATATTTTTCTTGTTTTTCTTTTCCATGATAAGGCTAACTGTAGCGTGTCTTCTTCATTAGAATACTTCAAATTTATTCATGTTCTTTTCCTTTGCCTAGATCAGGCTAACTGTAGCATATCTTCTTTACAAGAACTCTTCATATCTATTCATTTTCGCTAAATTAATTCTAGTCATTACACGCTGATATGATTCCTCCATTGACAGCAAAACATTAATGACATTTCCCGCTTGTGATTCTTGGCCTAGATAAGACTAACTGTAGCGTATCTTCTTTATTAGAACACTTAATATTTATTCATTTTCTTAGGCTTGAATCACTGATGTGATTTCTCCATTGACAGTGAACCATTACATGACATTTTATATAACACTAGCCCTTACCCGTGTGAGATCACCGCCTCGCAAGTACTTCTATTTTAAGGACTTCTCCCTCCCAAGGACTTTTGGGTGAGGGGATTAAGCCTTTAAGTTGTTATACTTGCTAGGAATCTTAATCTAAATGTTAATCCTAATCTTACTCACTCTTAATCTCAATCTTATTCTTTGTTTTGGTCTTTGTGTTAGACTGAAATTTAAAACTTCATGCTAATGTTTATCTTTGTTTTGAACTTAACATATTGTTAATCATAATCTTAATCTTCATTTTAGCTGTGACTTAGTCTTAAACTTTAAATGAATCTCAATCTTGAATTTTAACTTGACATTAAATTACAAAACAAATTCAAATCCAATCCTCAACATAATTTAATTCAATTCAATTTATGTATATTCTCAGCTTAATTACAATAATACTGAAATATAATTAACTGAGATACAAAACTTAAACAAAAGAAGAGCAATATTAAAGTTCCAATTAGATGGTTAATTGTATCAATTATTAAAGCTGCCTGACACATAGAAATAATCAATCCGGGCTTTCGAGCCATGTGCCAGGTGTACAGTGGATTTTAAATATAATCAAATCGAATATACAAATAGGAATTAATTAAGTATACATTTTTGCTAAGATAAAGAATAAAATACAAATTGCTTGCACAACGTAATATGGCACATAAATTTTATAAAAATTAAAAAACTAAAACTATAAATAAAAAAAGAAGTTAAGAAGCAGAACGCTTTTGAAGTTTTTTAAAAAATGCAAAATGCAAAACTACAAAAGTGCCTTTAACAAAATATAGAAATGTGATAGTATTTCGAAATCATTAGATTTTTAAGGGCTTTAGAAAAAGACGATTTTGAGATTGATTGCCGAATTTTTGCAGGTATTGAATTCCAAATATTCACACCAGTGTTAGTTATAAAGTCCTTACCATAATTTGTTCTATAACGGGGTTTGTACAGTTTTCCCGATGTAGCATGCCGTGTTTTGAAATTGTGAATATATTTGGCCTGTTTAAAAACGTCACTAAAAGTGGAGTCTGTTCTGTTTTTATTTAATTCGTACATAAATTTAGCGCATTCGAATTTGTAGCAATCTTCAAGGTTTAATGTATTGAGATATTTGATGGGTTTAGAATGGGTTTAGAATGATCAGATGTACTTTTGAATGTTATTATTCTTACAGCTTTTTTTAATTATTTTATCAAGTTGGGCAAGGGAAGTTTTAGTTGCACTTCCCCAGTTTAACAGACCATAAGTAATACATGGAAGAATGAATGCGTTATAGATTTTGAGTAAAACACTTTGTGGAACAAGGTGTCGTACTTTTCTTAGAATTTCAATGCCTTTTGAAATTTTTGTGTTTAAGTTTTGAATCTGAGGTTTCCAGTTTAGATGTTTATCATTAAGTACACCCAAGTATCAATTCATTGTTTAGTTTCAATTCAATTTTTTTGTAAGAGTCTTTTGTCGAGGATGAATTAATAAGAAGTTAGATTTACTAAGATGTAGCGTAAGTTTATTTGTAATTAGCCAATCTGAGACTGAGGTAAGTTCTTTATTTATTGTACTTCCAAGTTTATTCAAATCTTTGTCTGCATGAAAGATACTGGTATCATCAGCGAAAAGGTGAAAGTTTAGAACCTTTGAGGAAAGCGGGATATCGTTTATATGCAAAAAAAAATAACAAGGGTCCAAGGACGCTACCTTCAGGAATGCCATATTTTATACTAAGATCATTTGACAATTCACCATTTATACTTACTCTCTGTGTTCTATCACTTAGGTACGATTTGAACCATTCCAAAGCAGTTTCTTAATCAGTATGTTGTGATCTACTGTGTCAAAAGCTTTTGCAAAGTCTAGAAACACACAGCATGATATTTTATTATTTTCGATTTCATTTACTATTTTGACAGACATATCTAGAATTGCTTGGGAAGTTGATTTACTTTTTTGAAAGCCAAATTGGTGCTGATAAATAATTTTGTTTTCTTCTATAAATTTTATCAATCTTTGATACATTAGTTTTTCACAGATTTTGTTGAAAAAAGCAAAGATTATGGAAAGGAGACTGGATAGGAAAGTAGGCTGAGAACAATAGATAGCGCGTGCCCTCTGTAATTCTCACAAAATTTTGAAGTTGAAGGCAAGGTTCATTTCCCGTTTGGAAGTGGCTGCACGAAAGCTGCAAGTAAGGATGGAATTCGACTTTTTTCAAACCGATTTTGATGATGGTTTTATTGGTGAGCTGGATAAGTTGAACAAGGTATGTATATATGCTTTTTTAAAATTTATTTCGAAATAAGAATATGCTGCTTTATTGAGGAAAACAATGTATTTTATAGCATAAACAAATGTGCTCGTTCCGCTGTAGTAGGGCTTCTTCCCTCTCTAGATGCAAGGCCAATTTTGTTTGTCTGTCTTGCTTTATAATCAGTATCTAGCTATTTAAATTTGCGAGTAGTATTAATATCAATGTTCTCGTTACTTTAGGCATTGGGTGTAACATTTTTCAATGACGAGACCCTGCCGATCATACAAGAATGCGACAAGAAAAACCTCAAAGTTAGGGCTAGGCCTACTCGAAAAGGAAAGGGAAGGAATCCACCTCCTGAACCAGAGATAACTGCTGCAACCTTTCAGGAAACGGAAAAAAAAGACAAGAACAATATTAAAAGTTCACGGAAAAGGAAGGCAATCCCCAAAAAAAGCAAGTCATTAGCAGCCAAGCCCATACTACCTCTTAACATAGAGTTGGTTTTTAAAGATGCTCTCCATTCAATGCAGAATAATGAAATGTTAAATGCCCTGTATAGTCATCATATTGAAAGGTTACTTGAACAGCCATCTCCCCCACTAAATTTTTTGAAGGTTGCATTGGAGAAGACCATAACAGGGAAATCATTCAATATTGAAGCCATGTGGGTAGAGTTCAATAAAGTTTGGACAGATGGCACAATTACCACAAATCTTCAATCATGTCTAAGTGTCTCAAAAGATTTTTGTTCCTGGATTCTCATGACTAGCCAGGAGGTTGTGGCAAAAAGTTGTAATACCAAAAAGAAAGAAGACACATAAATATTGACAGCCCAGATAACAACTGATGAAAAGGACACTGTTACCTATATTTGTGGGGCAGTTCTTAGAAAAGTTATTCAAAAATCATATGATGACATGAGAAAATCAGATGCAAAGCATCCATCTAGAAGTATTCTCCAGCAACAGATATTGGTGTTGAATTTTTGTAAAGAAGAAAGTGGCAATACAGAGGGCTCATCAAAACTCATTGAAACACTCAACCGGGGTGGTCTGATAGTGCCAAAGAAGCCATTAGCTGACATATTTCTAAATGTAGAGAAAGAATTCAGAGCTTTTGTCAAAATCAACAAGACAGAAATAAATGGTGCTGAAATCATATCTAGATCATTGAGCAAGAGTTGTCTTGAAACTTTCCAAAGGTTTTCAGAAACAGTTGTTGTGCCAGATAACATCAAGTTAACAACACTTAAGCACTGTGTAACTTTGTATGTAAAAATTAGGTCATATTCTCATGCAAAAAATTTAGTTGAGTACCACAGAGAAACATCAAAGAAGGAACGTAAAGCCAAAGCATTGCGTAAAAACTTATAGCTTGCAAGTGAACAGAACAATGTGCCAAAATGAATGCATAAATAACTGCATACAGTACACATCTCTCTATATTAAAATGGGTTTTGAATTAGCGAGAATTTTGTACCAGTAACTTTGAGCTCCCTGCAAGTCGTTTTCGGACGCCGTTTTCGCACGATAAGGCCGCCTGTGGGCCAGGGGAGCCAGCGCACCTTCTTTTTCCCCTCTCTGCTGCCTTCTCTGGGGTAATTGGGGCTAACCCTTCTTTGAAGTGCGTCATTGGTGCCTGTTTTAACCATCGCCCGATTGTTCTCACTAGGAGGATTATCACTAAATCACGCTAACGCACAGTAGCACGGTCGGTAAGGCGGCGTGTCTCGTGAGCTGCGATGCAGAGTCGGGAGTTCGATTCCCTTCGGGAGAACATCTTTTCCTTTCGAATTTTTTTATTTCTTTGATTTTCGTGTTGGAAATGTTTTCAAAAGGCCAAGGAGACATCTGGTAACTTAAATTTGCTTTTCCTGTAATTTTTAAGTTTGTTAGACATATTTTTTTTACGTGTTTTGTTGTTCCCTTCCATGAATTTAAGGACCAGTAGGAGAATATCCTCCCTTAAGCTGTATGGCTGTGTAGCCGAGTGGTTAAATGCTCGCCTGCTACCCAGAATGGTTGGAGTTCAAATCGCTTCAAGGGCAAATTTTTGGTGTTTTTGTTTTTGTGATTTAAATATTTTACAATTCTTTTCAATATATAAAAGTCACTTCAACAAAACTAGAAAGCTTTTTGGAATGCCTCAAATCTTTAGATCTATTTTTTTTTAAATCTTTTCAATTCTAAATTTATTTTCAATTTATCTCTCCAACACTAACTTTCATGTTCGTTTCGTTTTTCATTCAATTTTAATTCCATCTTTGATTCTAATTTAAAGTTTTATTGCAGCTGAAGAATTTAGAATAATATTAAAATTTATTTCACATTAAAGATTAATTTCACTTTTACTAATATTAACATTAAGGCCGATAGGCCTACTGTTAGGTACTAAATAAATGGGGGGTCCAAATAAAGGGGGGTGGGGAATTTTTGTAGAAAATTTAATAAACAGGGGGGTCCTTATAAGGTCCCGGGTTGGGGGACAATTAATAAACGTAGTTTCATCCTTTCACAAGTGAAGTTGTTTCTTCAAAAATTAATAAATTGGGGGTCCTAATAAGGTCGGGAGGGTGGAGGAAAAAACTCAAAATTAATAAACGGGGGCAGGCTTATTTGGCACCTAAGAGTATGAAGATGAATTTAGATGATGATAAAGTTTGACATTGGCATTATTGCATGTGGCAATAAAGAACAACCTAAACATTAATTTTAAGTTTCCACATTATTTCAAATTTACATCAAGATTACCATAAAGGTTCAGATTAAGACTCATTTGAAAATGAACTTTAAGTTTAAGTTCAAAAATTAAAGTCTGATACTTAGATCAAGACTAGCAAAGACTAACACTAATATTAAGATGGAGTTCAAGATTAACTAAGACTAAGATTAAGAGTAAGCTTAAGATTAAGATTAATATTAGAATTATTATTCAGATTTAGATTCACATTTACATTCAGATACAGATTGAGATTAAGATTAAGATTAACATTTAGATTAACATTAAGGTTAACATTCCAATTCAGGTAGAAGTTAAGATTAATATTCCATTTAACTTGAAGACTAAGATTAAGACTAGACTAACATTAAGATTGAGATCAAGATTTAAATTAACAGAAAATATAGCAACCTCAATGCACAGTGCCTTTTAGGTGGCAGCTCTTATTGGCGGAGTTCATCGGAGGCGGTGGTCCTCATGAGGCGGTGGTCTTACACGGGCAAGGGCTAGTCTTATATACTAAAGTAGTAAAAGTCATGGAGATGGATTTTGTCCGAGATCATCCTCCTAGGGTTTTCAAGATC
The DNA here is from genome assembly GCA_014526335.1 of Chrysaora quinquecirrha. Lineage (NCBI taxonomy): Eukaryota > Metazoa > Cnidaria > Scyphozoa > Semaeostomeae > Pelagiidae > Chrysaora > Chrysaora quinquecirrha. The sequence continues at coordinate 592,724 of JACTAT010000050.1, forward strand.
CAGTGCTCGCTCTTGCACCTTTCTCTGCCGCCCCTGCTGTAGTTTTGCCATCGAACCTTCTTTTTCACGTTTCTGCTATCGTTTCTGGGGTGATTGGGGCTAACCCTTCTTTGATCTGGGCAGTCTGGTGCCACTGAAAACAAAAGAACGAGGTGTTCGCTGCGGGATTAACCCCTTTTTCTTCACACCTCGATACTTTGATTAGCGAGCGCAGTGTGTTTGTCCAACTGTTTGGAAACAACGAGGTCAGGGGATCGATCGAGAGTATGGTTACTTTTTATTTTTGTTTATTTCTTTTATTTTATTGACAAACATTTCTGTAAAAAGGAAAGTCAAGTCTAGAAGACTAAATTTATTTGCTTCCTAAAATTTTCAGCCCTTTTAGAACACAAAAAATAATTCCATTTCGTATATGTGTCAGTCTAATTTATTTCCTACAGTAAAATAAAATTGACAGAATAAGGCATTCGAAATCAATGGGAATCCGTGATTGGAGCAAGATTTGTACAGATTTCTTTTCTTAAAGTCAGCCGAACATCTTGAATGTATGGCAGACTAAAGTCTAAAAGTTTATTTTGAGAATTACTGCTAAGTTATACTTTGATAATTACTTTCAAGTTATTATACAATATTTTCGTTCTGTATCTTATCCATGACATTTCATCTATATTAACAATTTCCATTTGCACGAATGTCGCTTAAAAACACTTTTGGTTCAGTATTTACATTTTCCACAAGGAAGTAGACAGCACGGGAGGTTGACATGTTGTTTTCATCACCTGGCACTGCTCACAAAACATGGATCTACAACCCCAGTATCGAGGAATAGGACAGAGGAATAGGAAAAAGATCACACCCGACAATATCAGCAGCAACAATTACTGGACTAAGGAGTAGGTCCGAGCAACTGAACTTTATAACAACTGAGGACAAAAACCAAAAACATGCTGCACAACAACAACTTTGGGTTCTCGCGTTTTGCATCAAAAAGAAAAAGCGATCCGTACCGTGTCAAAAGGGCTGAGCAACCCCGGTGGGGTACTTAATATAAATTGGGTACTGGTACCGCCCATATAGGTCGGTTTTTGGCCCTGAAATTCTCTAAAAATTGCATTTGATTTTCTCCAAAACCCCATAAATTGGGGTGGGAAATTTAAGAACACTCCAACATTTTACTTCATTTAGGTCACATCAATGTTACAATCGTTCGATGTTCGCAGTATTATTTAAAGCTATAATAGAATGAGATCTACAAAGTCATTTCTCTCATCCCCTGTTTTCCTCTTCATTGCATATGTGTACATTATATGTGGGTGCGTTTGAAAAATCTGGACCGCACATCCCCCTTCATCAATAAGTCATGTACTGACGTACAACTGAGGACGAGTGTCTAAGAGCTTGAAGGACTAAAGATTACTTTACCTTGCATACAAGAGCATCGAAAAGAATAATCGATTCTTGCATACTAACCACTCAAAACACCAAGCGACCCATACTTACTGTGATAGTTTACGTACTTTGCCATCCACACCTGAATTCAGTCAGGCATTAATGGATCAAGGGTACAGCAACTATACTAAAGTACAACCGAGGACCTAAGAACCAGCTGCAAATGATGGTCGAAGCATTTCTTTCCATTTCTAAGGGACACGGATACGTTTTAACAAAGTTCCGTTTTCAAAACATTCCACTCTGGAAACCGTTTTCAAAAATTTCGCTCTCAGTCGCCAATTTACCGCTGCCATGTTACCTCATTGTCACTAATCTCCCTTCAATACTAAAGTCTCTCGACGTGAAAGGTAGTATCGTTACGGTCACTAACAGTGCCTTTTTCCTGCCATTTATAGAACGTAAACGGACTGCCCCCGTCAATGATTCACAGACACCAAGATCCTTCTTTACTTAAAGCACTGTAAACGCTAAAGCTTCTTTCCACTTCAAGACTAAGCCATTCGTGCAGACAGTCACTGAAGCTCAGTTAAGACTAACCAGTCTAAAAGCTTCAAACCGTTCATGCAATACCGCCGTGATAAAATACTTTCCCAAACCATTGTATACAATCAAACTATACTAATTTCCCATGCATACTATCAACATCTCATTCACGTCATTTCGTATAACAATAACAGTGCAGCTACGCTAAAGGCAACATAACACACCACTGAAACAGTTTTGTCTCATACTTTTCTAGCAGTGATCGTGTCCTCTTATCAAACTGATTTGTTATTTAGAATGACCTTCTTCATAAACAACCGCTCCAAGGCGGGGGTCCGAAGTGACCCGCGGAGCGTGCCTCGGGGCCAGGGCTAGTTTCTTTATAAAACACAATAAATTTGACATGTTAATTAATCAATAAAATATTGGTCATAATTGCCTTTCTCTGCTTGTAAGAGTCATGGAATGAACTTTTTGCTTTCTTATCTGTCTGTATTTTTCTTTTTCCTCTTTAATGGGCTAGTTGTAATTGTTATACCCTCTGCTGGTCTTTTTGCCCCTTTTGTATTACCCTTTAGTGTGATGCTTGTTGCAATACTTCTTTGTATCCGGAGTTTATTTTCCTGAAAGCCCAATGAGTTAATTGTTGGATTTGTTGATTGCCTGGCTAGTCCTCTGTGCCTACCAAAATGATCTTCAATCGGGTCTTGACTGAATTTGTTTGTCAGGATATATTTGAAGCCTTTGCCTAGCAAAAATTGCACGCACTCAATCAATGCATGTGCTGTTGTCTGCAGGCCATTATATGTTGCATCACTCAAAAACATCTTTGCATGGTCTTGTTGAGAAAAAGTTCCTAGTCTGTTTTGAATCGCCTTTTTCCATTCTGAAAGATAGCCTAGAAAATCAATTTTAATGAAAGAAAATCTCTCATCTTTCTCATCTGTATATGGTCTTAAATAGGACTTTCGTTTATGTTTTCATTCAGTGGCTGAAAACACTTATTTTATTGAAGATAACCTAAAAAGAAATTCCGCCAGAACATCAACATTTCTGCAAAAACATTGTGGGTGAAACCGAAAGAGCAACAGTCAATAGAATATTCTGATAAAGGAACTATCAAAGAAATTTGTGCTGAAGACATAAAAAAATGGGCAGATAACAATGGCAGAAGTAAGAGAGGCTTGAAATAACCACATCTTCTTGAAGGGGAATAAGCGCTCTGCCTAATTCAATGTAAGGCACCTCTTGGGCTCAAAACAACCATAGGCAACAGCCTTGCCAGTAGAGTGCGACATTGCAGCAGATCGCAATGATAGAATGATTCAGTGCATGGATGTACCCCAAGGAGACAACAATTCAAATGTGCATTGGAAGAGTCTGTTGAAGTGCAAGAGATTGCTGACGTGGAAGAGTGCAAGACAAATTGTTGACAAAGTTAGACCCACAAGAAAGGCTAAATGAAGCAGAAGAAAAAGGCTTTGATTGATTTATTAACTTCCGAATTCACCTAACACCTAGCATCTAACATTGTCAGACTCTTTGTACTGATGAGAGGATAGCCTCTGTCTAACAGTATCTGGATGGAAAAAAGTTGCTCTTATTGGTTCCGGCATAACAGAGGCATAGGTAAAAGAAAGAGGGAACATGTATTTAGCGCTTGTGAGCTGCCTGACCAAATCTGTTGGTAATATGATGTTTGGATCCAGATGACTATTATCACTTCTCAGAAGAATGCCTTGAACATCAGGAAAGACTTGTGTGACTATTGTACACATGCAAGATGCATATGAAATGCTTTCATTTTCAGGGCGCCTCAGACTATGAATAGTAGTGAAATCATCAATTATTGCAATAACAAGGTGATTATTGGTAATTGCTTGATCAATGATTTCATTAATTTCATGTCGATAGGCAGAGATGCTGTGTTCCTCATGCGTTCGGCCAGTAGTACTGGTGCATGTTACCCCCAATTTTCTTGCTGTGTCAAGGGTCTTCCCATTAAGATTTTGTGAAATCAAGAATTTTGAAAAATCCCTTTGGAGAAAGTTACATTTTTGACTTAAACCAAAGCACATTGTGTATAAAATATTTATCGTTAGCTTTTCAATGTTCCTATTCCTTATTTCACTTTTTCTTTTAGATTTCATCATATTTAGAATACCATGAAAAATTGTTGGTGCACCAGAGTCATCACAAAATTTTTTGAAATTGTCGATGTCGTATATTGGCCCTGAAGATTTGAAATAGGCATACATGGAATCCTTCAGAAGCTTCAATTCTTTTTTGTGTTGTATAGCATACTTTTTCTGTGGTGTTTCCAATACAGGTGGCTGAGCTGCGGATGTTGTTGCACTTGGTGTAGGCTGCAAATTTTCAGATTGTTGTGTGGTTTCAGTATTAACACGATTTTCTTTGGACAAGGCTGCACCACCATGAATTCGTTTTGGAGGACCACCATATTTGGATTTCTTGTTAGACTAGAAAATTAAGATTATTTGAGTTAGGCCTTTACTTGATTGTTAAACATGAGGTACAGTTTTTAATTACAAGACTGTTTTTTCTCTACATACAAGTATTATATAGACATTGCATTTAATGACATTTGTGCATTCAATTACCATTACCAGGTGTGTATGGCTTGGTTTGTAGAGTGCTGAACTCCTGTAAATACTAATGTTAATGCAATTACCTATGTCAATATTCTTTGTATTCCTACTGTAGGAAATTTTGAAATAGATAGGCCTAGATAGGCCTAACAAAGCCTGTATAGATAGGCTTGGCTTATTAAAAATAATACTTAAAGAAGAACTAGAAGAAGTACAGTTAACTTACTTTTGTGTATGGCTTTCCACTTTTGTCATAGTTTCTTGTTAGCATTAGGCATTGTTTACATATACATCCAGCTGTGTTGTTTAAAGAGAAATTTAGCAGAATTTTTTCTCTTCTTTCCCCCTAAAAGTTAGATATTTCACGGAATGGCCTAGTGTTGCTTTTCTGGCCACACACAACACAACCATTTTTGCTTCTAAATCTTGTTATTTGCCCTTTTTCCAACAAAATTTCAAGCAAAAAGCCAAGGAAAACCAATTTTAAAAAACGCATTGCTTCCCTGGCTGTTGGAATGACCGAAGTGGTTTGGGGCGGTTTTAGTCAGTTGTTTTGTTTTCCACGGAGTTTAAGCTAATTTTTTTAATCTTTGGTCAGCGGTTTCATAGCTTTCTGCCTGCGCTCGCGCATACGAAACATTTTTGCCCTATGGTCGGAAATAGCATGTAATTCTAGTCGCTCGTTTGTCTGGTCTGAACTTCAACATGTGTGGCCTTCCCCTGCGTTCTTTCTGTCATGGACTGAGTGGTTTTTGGAAAAATTGCTCTGAATAAAACATTCAGAGTCCCAAAAATTAAAGCTAAAGACAATTGTTTTGAAATCTTTAAATGGAATGGAAAGATGTCGATCGAGAAGAGAAGATTGCTTGTGGCAGTCTTGCAACAGTTTATCATGGCACATTTGTCATGTCATCATCTCTGGAAACACGGAGCGTCGTCCTGAAGGTAATAAATTATATAAATGGTTGCGAAAAGGAATTTAAGAAAGAGGCAAAGCTTCGGTTGCTTTATAATTCAAAGAATTTAAGGTGGCACACATGTAAGAATTTCTGATTGTGTCCTTCTATTTATTTTTTGATTTCGTGTTAAGGTGGTACAAAGACTTCATATTCCCGTTCCCCGATGCCCCATTCCTTGATTCCCTGTTCCCCCTTTTACAGGTAGCCGATCAAAGAAGGGTTAGCCCCAATCACCCCAGAAACAATAGCAGAAACTTGGCAAAGAAGGTTCGATGGCTTAACTACACATGGGGCAGCAGGGAAAGGTACAAGAGCGAGCACTGGATCTTGAAAACCCTAGGAGGATGATCTCAGAAAAAATTGGTCTCCATTACTACTCCCTCTTTAGTATATAAGACTAGCCCTTGCCCTTGTAAGACCACCGCCTCATGAGGACCATCGCCTCTGATGAACTCCGCCAATAACAACTTCCACCTAAAAGGTACTGTGCCTTGAGGTGGCTATATTTGCTGTTAATCTAAATCTTGATGTTAATGTTAACGTTAGTCTTTTGACAGTAATTCTAGTATCATCATTTGTTGTCTTCTATCAGTATATCCCAAAAGAAATTTGGTTAGCTGGAAGTGTTCCATCAATTTGTTTTCAAAATATAAGAGTGTGACAAAAATTGCCCATATTCACCCTACACCATAAGTTAATGATGTTAGACTAATCAGAGAGATGGGCTTAATAGAATAGCTTCACATTAAATTTGTATGTTGTGATTTTCCAGTCCCAGTATCTAATTAAAGTTAAAGTCAATTTCTTGTGCTATATTCATTGAATATTGTTTTATTGGATTAGTGGATAATGTTTTTATAGAAATATACTAGGAAATTTTAGGCAATGAATCAATACCATTGCAATGGCTACGAAGTGATTATATTATATGCAAAGCATTGTAAAAATGGTGCGCTTGGTTTGTCAACGTTTGCTACCCTGGGCATCCTTCTTTTTCTAGGAACTGGGCCTTTTGGCAACAGACTAGAAGGATGACTATTCAGCCAACATTTAGAGGGACATGTGTCTTCATACACAGTTTACTTCTTTAGCATTAGCTATTAAATCCTTAGTCATCTGAATTCATCTGTAAATGTCCAGTTGATGTGTATTTAGTTGATAAAACAGCAAATTATATGGACATGCAGCTCAGCTTTGCATTATCATTTCCAAAAAATTATGATCATAGTGGGATCTGTTACTGTCAGAAAATGGGCCTATTGTGCACTTTGCCAAACATTTTTGAAACTTGGCATGGCAATATATGTGTATATTGGCAGCCAAAAATCGAGGAGACCCAAATTCAGGGGGTATGTTGGACCAAGTTACAGACCTGCATGTGATGACGTCATCACTCCCATGCTGCTACAAAATGATATGGGCCAAACTTAAATATTTTGTGGCAATAGATAGCAAATGTCAATGAAAACAACTTTTATAAAAAAAGTGCAGTTCAAAAATACATGGTTTTTTAGTTATTGAGTCCGATAGCGAGAGGTTTAAAATTTATTTCCGCTAAAACTACGGTTTTCAAGCATCGTGTGTCGATTTGTCGATGTCTCTCAGTTGTTACATGAAAAATGTATTTTTCACAAGGGAAGGGGTCATGGGTGATACTGTTTCACGTGACTTATTTGAAAGGATTTAGGACACTTTCTTGAATCCTTCAACTCTTTGCTGTCACAACCTACGACGAGAAGACAGGAAAAGAAACGCTTGAATGCCTTGTGCGTGAGCACACGGATGGACCCATGTTGTGATAGTAATTAACTTTGGTTAAACAATGTCTAACCATCAGTTAATTTCTTACACCCACGGGGAAAGGTGGCAGAAAATTGGGTATTTTGTGCATTGCCCTGTTTGCCTGCCTGAATAAACCTTTCACTGTCAGGTTATTGGCCAATGGAAAACCCAGTTTCAGGCCACAGGACGTGGGGCGTTCCCGCCAATCACACCTAACCCCAGACCTAACTCTGAATCAAGACTGACGGGAGCAGACCTCACCTAGGAATTCATACCAAAGGGGATAACAGGGAAAAGAAAGAGAATAGAGAAGAATGAGAAGAACCCGCACAAGAAAGGAATAAGTAGAGATCCTGTGTAGCGACAACAGAATTAGACAATTGCGTACTAGCGAACACGTTTGGCCATGAAGTCCCGTGTAGCGAAACGGGATTGAAGGATTGAGTACCAGCTGCAATGTTTGGCAATGAAGTCCCGTGTAGCAAGAACGGGACTGAGCGATTGAGGACAAGCGGCCATGCTTGGCCATGAAGTCCCGTGCAGTGACAACGAGATGGAACTAATGAGTACCAGCGGCCATGCTTGGCTATGCAGTCCCGTGTAGCAACAACGGGATTGAATGATTGCGTATAAAGCGACCATGCTTGGCCATGCAGTCCAGTGTAGCAACAATGGGATTGAACCATTGCCTACTAGCGGCCATGCTTGGCCATTCAGTCCCGTGCAGCAACAACCGGATTGAGCGATTGCGTACTAGCGGCAATGCTTGGTCATGCAGTCTCGTGCAGCGACAAGGGAATAATTCTTGTGTACTGGCGGCCCAGCTTGGTCATGCAGTCCCGTTAAGCGGCCACAAGAATAAGCAATTGCGTAGCGACGGTCATGCTTGGCCATGCAGTCCGATGCAGCACTTGGCCATGCGGTCCCTAGCCAAAGCAGTGGAGAGTGTCCCTTACTTGCAAGCCTGCTGGAAATAACGCCTTTAGTAATCTTGCATTTGCTCAGCCTTGGCAGGAGTGAAGCAATCACGGTGAAGAAAAAAAACAAATTGGGTCTGGGCAGAGGTATAAGTGCGCTTAGCGTTCCTAGATATGCTCTGACCTGCTGAAGTGCTTTTTTTTCGAGTATGGCTTAGCAAGAACAGGACGCTTTAGGTGCTTATACATCTGGCTTTGCCGTACGGTACAGTGACAAGAAACTATGGAGGTATTCTAGAATCTGATAAGGCCTGATGCCATGGTTGGCTTAGGCATCTGTGCTGTGGCAAGTCTGTCCTTCTGTGGCAGAAATGTCCTGTGACGTACAACATATAATAAACCAATGGCTGACCAGGGCCATGCATTTCTATTATGACATTTATATCGTCGTCATTGCCATTGTTTTCTGTGAAACTTAGGGTTAAGCATTTCATTTCTTCTCTTTAACAGCGAAATCTAAAATTTAGCAAATATTGGCGAATGTGCTGAGTATGACATCTTTTCTGAGAGCAATCTTAGGCCGGTCTGGGATTGCTGGATGCTAAATTTCAGTATAGTAGCTAATTCGAAAAGACTGTAAGTTGAATCTCATGATTGGAAATTTATACTTCAGCTCCTTTGCATTACTATTTACTGGCAGATAGGCCCACATCGTCTGCACAGTTTTGTGAAACTTTGACAGGCCTAACATGATGGATGGGCCGACAACCTACTTTGCCTTCGGTCTTGCTATTTTGTGGACAGAAATATACCTATGCCTTGATTTGGAAGCAGTTTGTCGGTCTTGTATCTTTAAGGATTAGCTGGCAAGTATTGCTTTTCCCTGACATTTCTATGGCCCTTAGAGAAACACTCTAGAATTAAGATTTTAGCAGATTAGAGCAGATATTCAGCTGATTCTCACTACAGCCTGTTGATTCAGACATTACCTATATGGTTATGTTTTTGCAGTGAGAACACCAATATAATGCCACAAAATTCATGCTACAGAGAATTTCTTTTTAATAACACCCATAATTTGCAATAAATTGTTCTATTGTTAACATGTTAGATCTGTTTCTGATACTGAAATTTAGATCAAGAATTCTACAAGTGTTTCTTAGTAAATTGACAATGCTGGTTCACAACTGAAAACATATATATCTTTCAGCATCTTGTGATTTTTCAGCTTGATTGCTATAGCTTCATTTCTTTCAAACCCCTTGCACATATTGTACAAGGAGATCGTCTTCAAAGCTGGGAGCTGCATAGTAATTGACAAAGTATCTCCAACTGGCTGAGCTCTCATAGTGTAATGTCGTCCAATTTCAAAAAAACTGAAAATATGCTAATTCTGTGTTTTCATTAATACGAAAACTGAGAAAAATTTGGTTTTTTGAAACATTTGATGAAGTTGAAAAAGAAGTTATAGTTAACTGTATTCTATTCATGTTTTTTGGGATAATGCAGTACATCATGGTCAACTATCCCTTCCAAAGATCTTAGCTTTCTGCAATTTTCTATACTCTATTTGATGTTATTTATAATACCTCAGTTTTTGAAGTGGACATACAAAATCAAGTGGTCCACAATCACTTTGAGCCAGTGAAAGTGCTTGCAGCTCTTTGAGGGTCCCACATTGTTCCACTGATTCAGGAACCATGTGAGAACATCCCTGTACATCCAGCATTTTCAGATGACGTTGGTTATTTATTACAAATTGAAGAATCTAAAGAAAAAAGAATTATTTGATTAGTCCTTGCTCTCAGCAGCAAACAGTAAGGGGGAAATTGGGCACATTCTGTCCTCGAAACAAAGGTAGAAAATCTGTATGGAATGAAAAACTTTAATATTCTTTTGCGATTGTTTTCATAAATTTTATAGTGTTCTGTTTCTTAATTTCTTGAGTTAATTTCTGAAATATATCTGACTTTAACTATAATGGTTTGATGCTTAAATTGTAATAGATCAATTGCCTTATTAATATTGAAGAAATGCTGGTTTTGAATTTTATCAATTAGAATTCTGTTGAAAGGAGCGTTTGATGTAATACCGTGTCTTGTTGTAATGGTTAGAAGTAAAACTTTTGATTTGCAGCGAACAAAATTGCGGTAAAAGATCAAATTTGAGAAACTTACATCAAGATCCATCAATGAACAAAATCCTAAAGATATATATTGAAGAGTGCCGATCTGCATGGAGAGAAACTCTTTCACCATTTCCGTAGATAAATTACCACACAAGCTCAGGTTAACGCTGACAATTTTTTTTTTCCAAAAAAAATAGTGATTTTCTAATAGACGATCCGGCCAGATCCAAGTGTCTCAACTTGTTCATACATTTATATCCCGTTCTCTTGTCTGTTATTAAAAGATGCATAATGTGCTCAATGTTACTACATTGAAATACTTTTGAAGCCAATCTTCTTGGGTTCAAATAATCTGCTATACATAAAGAAAGACCCCACAGTCCATTTTTCGAAGACTCTAGAAGGAGTAACTGAAGCAACGGGATATGATCGAACACAACTGAATGAGCGACTGGAGGCAAGTTTACTACTTTTGCAATGAGCTTTTCCATTCTAATTCTTTCTAGCAGATTGCAGCGTGTTTGTTAGTTTGGAAAATAATGTGGTTTCGCGATAGATCTCTTCCCTTTTATGATAGTACTGACACAAGAAAAACTTCCTTTTCCTTTGTTTCAAAGGTGTGGAGGCGGAGCGGAGGTAGTATTAAGTTGTAAGAAGAGTGGAATTTCCTTCTTTTTTTCAGGTGTAAGCAGTTTTTGCGTAAAATGCGACATGTCAAAAGGTTCGCGACACCTGGGTAAAGAGAGCAATGAAATCAGGAAAATACAGTAAGATCTTTCCAGTTTTTGCTGTCCTGTGAAAATCTTTGAAACAAGTTTTTATGGAATTTTGTATACCTACCTTAACAAGTATCTATCCCAAACCCTTTGAAGTTTCAGGGATTGACCGAATTTTTTTCTTTCTAGAGAAAGAAAGTTTGAATGAGGTCTGGAAGCTATCTGATAAAGATTGTCAATACTCTTTTCACGGCTTTGGCTTTCAGAATGCCTTTTCAAAGGCGTTTGGCAAAAACCAATTTTCGAAATCAGTCTTTTCAGTTTCTCAGCAGCTCAGCAATATCTTACGGATAGAATATAATAATTTTTGAATGTTTTGAGGAAATGCAAGCATGCCTTCTTTTTTTCTTTAAGATTAATGAATTTCGATGGAATCTCTATTACTAATATGCTTAAATGCAAATCAGGTTGGCCATTGTTCTGTTCCCCGTACTGACCCTTATAAACGGTCGGACATGAAAGGCTTTTTCTCTAGGCCACCTAGAGATGCGCTTCTTTTTTAAATCGATCCCGTTTCTGGCCGGACACTGTTTTAAGATTTTGCTAAGCGTTTTGAAACCTAGAAGTTGGTTAAAATTTTGATTTTCTCTCGGCTCAAAAAAGTTTTGATTTCGATGGCGGCCGTCTATTATGTTCTTTTCACTGCAAGAACAGTGCTTCTTTGTCCTGCGAAAGTTTTTTGTGCTTACTAAATCGCGGAACCACCCAAAACGATCCAAAGCCAGTCAGAATCACCCAAAACGACCCATGATCGAATTAAAACCACAAAACACCACCTAAAATTATCCAAAATAGTTAATTTCATTTATTAAGGGCCAGAAGACCCTCAAAATATTCAGATTCTAGCAAAATATCATCGCTGTGTAGTAAATTATCTTTTCCTTTGGGCCAAAAACGTGAACAATTCGCTTTGTTACTTATTTTCAGATTAAATCTTTTGCGTGCAACTCTCAGGGTTTATTCAATGACTTGCGGCTTTAAAAGCCTGGATTCCATACAAAATCTCAACTGTCGTAAGACTATCGCATAATCTTGAAATGCGAGAATTTCTTTTGTATCGATTATCCCACGACCATAAATACGAATGTTGACATTTTGGTCGTAGCAGAGCCTTCACGATTACATTACTACGATTTCGTTGTGATGTAGTCTTTCTTACAAGATATTTTAAGATATCAAAATGAAACACGCTTTCCAGACAATGGATACCTTTCCCAACGGTACATTTATTGGCAGCTTGCGATTGTGTCTTATCTCTCAACTTCACGCTCAAATACAATACTACATTACTGTTGTGAACAAAAAAGGCTTTTCCCACTCCAGCGATGTAAAAGCTTTTTATGTCAACAAATGTCCCAAGACGAAATTAGAATTTTAAGAGTTAAGAATGAAGTTTCAAAGAACACGAGAGTTTCTGGTGATTTTTCAAGGATTTTCTGCCGCTTTATAGATGATTCCAGGTGAATTGGACATTTCTGGGTGGTTTTGGGGTGCTTTTCATCAAGTTATTGTTCGTTTTGAGTGCTTTTGGCTGGTTTTGGGCAATTTTGGGTTGTTTCGCGTTTTTGGTAAGTACGTTTTCACGTTTTCAGGGGTCAAAGGACGTCAAAGGATACCAGGAGACTGTTATTCATTTGGAATTTTACTAATATTCTTTCCGTTTTGAAGAAGAGTTGTTGCTTTGATTATTTCCATAAATCGCCACGCTATACTTTGTCTTTTACTGTTTCAATGCATATGACACACTACTAAGAGGCCATAAACTTTTCGGGTTTCAACTTTAATGTTCCTTTGAAAATTCAGAGCACAAACACACAAAATGAAAATCGTTCCGATATAGAATTTACGCAGCAGTAATTCTACTAATTTTGCGTCTTAAGCTGGCACAAAAGCGCTTGGAATGCATTAGAATTCAAGTGGATGGAACACAGTCAGAGATACCATTAACCTCCGTGACTCACTGACTCACTACCTATCCCACCCAAGGTTTTGTTTTATAAAATTTGGCTTATATTTGACCTTCAGCTTTTATATTATAATGATATTGATGAAGATGATTTTGATGACATGAAGATAATGATAATTATGATGATGATGATGGCGATGACCTGATGATGATTATGATTATGATAATGATGATTATGATGATGATGGTAATGATGATGATGATGATGATGATTCTAATGATGATTATAATGTTATAGTTGATGATGGCGATAATGATAATTTTGAAGTTGATGATAACTATGATGATGATATGATGATGATAATGTTCCTTTTTTGTCCACAGTTTAATACCCTGTATTTACCATTACAAGTAGACTAGCTTTTTAACTTGACGCCCGCGATGCGGGCGAGCTTTTTACCTTGACACCCGCGATGCGGGTGAGTTTTTACCTTGACACCCGCGATGCGGGTGAATATTAGTACCAGTTTAGCCTTGGAAAGACAAGATACCACTCAGCTGCCTTTTAACTTGCTGCCTTTTAACTTGCAGTCTTCTGAACTTTCGCTAGAGTCCGGGGAGGTTAGCTCCCCATGGCATCCCACAACCTGAGGAAAAGGGCGCGGCCTGAGGAGGAAAGGGCGCGGCCTGAGGAGGAAGAGGCGCGGCTTGAGGAACACACAAGGAGACAAGGGATGGGAAGCAATTGGTTTCAACGGCCCAAATCGCAATGACGGAATCTAGCAGTGTTAAAGCCCGCACTGAGGAAACGCACAGCCTGAAATCCAGCATTGTCAGTGAGAGAGAAAAATGGATTGTCGAGTGGTCTATTGCTGTTGTTAAATATTTTGATTTAATATTTGCTAGCAAGAGAAAAATTTGTCTGTTTTTCATTTTTTTGAAGGCCGTTCATCATCGCTGATAATAGGCTTAGGCCACAAGGCAACGGCAAGACATGTAGCATAACTTTTTGTGTCTTATCACATAGAGGCAGTCATGAACACTGACACGAGGCTAGGTCAAAAGGGTAGATGAAAATATCCATGTTATGTTGGCGTTGTTGTCTCTGGGCTGATAAATATTTTGTGAATACTTTTCAAGTGAATAAATTAAAAATAACCAAAATAAAAATTTCGATTTGAAATGAAACAAAACTAGAAAAGTGACCCTTGAAAAAAGTTGGCTACACATGTCCTGATTATGAACTTCTTCTGATGACGCCTGGTCCATGCCTGCCATATCAGTCGATTAGAAATCATACTACTCAAGGATGCCATTCATCCACATTTGTCACGCATGTTAGACATTACTAAAACATCTCAATGTTTCTATGACAAAGTCCTCATCACTCATTTTAATCCTTCAATATTCTTTGTACACCTTTTACATGACCACACTGACTTTACCAAAGCTAATAATGTGGGCAAGTTTATCGAAATTCAATTGTAAAACCCAAACAGGATTTATTTACTGGCTCTTTATTTAACTTTAATATATCTCTGTAGCCATGCCAAAAATGAAATATATTTATTATGTCTTGTTAAACTTCCAAAGGATTTTTTTTACTGTTTCCTTTTATGATGACAGGTTGTCCAAAAATTTAGTGTTACAGCAAAAAGCAAAGTAGAAGTGAAGAATGTCTGTGAGAGAATCCAGAAAGCATTAGGAGAAGCTGTACCAGCAAATTTGATTGGTAAGTGTTTTTGTGTTGTTTTGACTCGAGAGTGAAAAATGATAGCAGGGATGAGGCAGGTGTAGAAATGGTGGTATCAAATTGTGAAGCACAAAATGAGATTGCAGTTGGCCAGAAAAAGGAGCAGTTGGATCAAACAAAGTTAGTGCCTGAAAGTGGCATGGATGTTGCTGTCAAAGCATATAGGGGCATGGATGTTGCTGTCAAAGCATATCATGAGCTGGAGAGTTTCTCTGATGATGCAATGAAACGGTTAGTGCTCAGGGAGGCAAATGTGCTGCTTAATTTGCATGCTCAGCCATACCGTTTTGTTACAAGTTTTCATGGCATTAACAGAAAATCCACAACAATCAGGGAAATTCTTAAGATTGAAGCCAATGAAAATTTCAATGCTGTGCCAAAAAACAAGAATGGTGGAAAGTCTTTGCAAGCCTTGCTGATGTTTTGCTGCATGTCCACACAACTGGATATGTGCATGGAGACATAAAGTCAGACAATGTCTTGGTAGAAGCTGGAATTTCTGCTGTCATTGTTGATTTTGGAAAAAGTGTTCTTTCCACAAAATCAAAATTAAACATAATCCCATCTGCTGAAAGCGATGAATACAAATTAAAGTATCCATGGGTAGCTCCAGAAATTGTTAATGGTATCAAGCCACTGTCAAGGGAAAGTGATGTTTTTGCTTATGGATGTCTTGTCAGCAAGGTTGTTAAAGCCTGTAAGTTGAAAAGCAAGAGACTTCATGACATTATATGAAATACAGTTTTTCCTGATGCAGACAAAAGAATTTGCCTCAGTAGAATACAAAATATATTTTCTGAATATTTTTAAAAATGTATAGACTGGTTTTAAAGATTTTAAATCCCAAAAAACCCCACACATGCTTTCTTATGATTATTTTTTCATAATCAGAAGAAAGCATTCTTGATCACATCTATGATACTGTAAATGATGAATCCAACATGCCCTTGCCTGAATTAAGGTGCTTATTCCGTATGCACAAACAGTATATTCTAAAAATTTACAAACTTTTGGCATCAGTTTCATTGGATACACCTGTTATGTCAAATATGGTGGAGCTATTCTAAAATCATCATTATTGATATTTTCACATGAACTCCTAAATATATTTCTAAAATAATCACAAAGTTTATTTGAATTGTTCATTTATAGTAAACAAAATCTGACAAAAGGGCATGTTTACTGGTTGCAATAATAAATATTTTGCTATCACGCAACAAAGTATATAATTGCCTTTGCTATCCAGAGCAATAAGATCCCTTTTGTTTAAGTTATACAGTATGGTTTAGACTGATAAGGAAAATACAGTTAATCCCATTAAGCTTAATCACAATGGTGCCCTAAATAGGTACTTTAGTTGCAGTGTTTGATATGTTCGTAATCCAACTTCCTCTACCAGAGGAGACATGCCCTAGTTCCAGAAATTTTTTACTTTGATTAATTTAACATTAGAATTCAATTCTTATTCACTGAAAAATTTAAATATTTCCCCTTAATGCCCTGAAGATGTTGCCAGGCAAATTTGTCCTCAGCAAGAAACTTCACTGAGTTCAGCTCAAGCTCCACGTCAAGGGTTTGCCCATTGCTTGAGTTTCCGTTTTTAAGCAGAAGGAACCCCACCAGTTCTTTGGCAACATTAAAACTGGGCGAAATCAAACTGCAACAAATTTTTTTTAATGTTAAATGCTATTGACAACTGTAAAGTAGGTAGAATTTAATTGCAAAGTAATATCCAAAAGATATAAAGATATAATGCAATGACAGCAGCATTCAGTGATAACATTGTCGATGGAAGAGTAATATCCAAAGATAAAGATATAATGCCATGACAGCAGCATTCAGTTGTAGCAAGACGATTGAAGAGTAATATCCAAAGATAAAGATAGAATGCAATGACAGCAGCATACAGTGATAGAAGGGTCGATTGAAGAGTAATATCCAACATAAAGATATAATACAATGACAGCAGCACCCAGTTGTAGCAATGACGATTGAAGAGTAATATCCAAAGATAAAGATATAATGCAATGACAGCAGCATCCAGTGATAACATTGTTGATTGAAGAGTAATATCCAAAGATAAAGATATAATGCAATGACAGCAGCATCCAGTGATAACATTGTCGATTCAAGAGTAATATCCAAGGATTAGGATATAATACAATGACAGCAGCATCGAGTGATAACATTGTCAGTCGAAGAGTAATATCCAAAGATAAAGATATAATGCAATGAAGCAGCATCCAGTGATAACATTGTCATTTGAAGAGTAATATCCAAAGATAAAGATATAGTGCAATGACAGCAGCATCCAGTGATAACATTGTCGATTGAAGAGTAATATCCAAAGATAAAGATATAATGCAATGACAGCAGCATCCAGTGATAACATTGTCGATTCAAGAGTAATATCCAAGGATTAGGATATATTGCAATGACAGCAGCATCCAGTGATAACATTGTCGATTGAGGAGTAATATCCAAAGATAAAGATATAATGCAATGACAGCAGCATCCAGTGATAACATTGTCGATCGAAGAGTAATATCCAAAGATAAAGATATAATGCCATGACAGCAGCATTCAGTTGTAGCAATGACGATTGAAGAGTAACATCCAAAGATAAGGATATTATGCAATGACAGCAGCATCCAGTGATAACATTGTCGATTCAAGAGTAATATCCAAGGATTAGGATATATTGCAATGACAGCAGCATCCAGTGATAACATTGTCGATTGAGGAGTAATATCCAAAGATAAAGATATAATGCAATGAAGCAGCGTCCAGTGATAACATTGTCATTTGAAGAGTAATATCCAAAGATAAAGATATAATGCAACGACAGCAGCATCCAGTGATACTAATGTCGATTGAAGAGTAATATCCAAAGATAAAAATATAATACAATGACAGCAGCACCCAGTTGTAGCAATGACAATTGAAGAGTAATATCCAAAAATAAAGATATAATGCAATGACAGCAGCATCCAGTGATAACATTGTCGATTGAAGAGTAATATCCAAAGATAAAGATATAATGCAATGACAACAGCATCCAGTGATAACATTGTCAATTCAAGAGTAATATCCAAGGATTAGGATATAATACAATGACTGCAGCATCTAGTGATAACATTGTCAGTCGAAGAGTAATATCCAAAGATAAAGATATAATGCAATGAAGCTGCGTCCAGTGATGACATTGTCATTTGAAGAGTAATATCCAAAGATAAAGATATAATGCAATGACAGCAGCATCCAGTGATAACATTGTCGATTCAAGAGTAATATCCAAGGATTAGGATATATTGCAATGACAGCAGCATCGAGTGATAACATTGTCAGTCCAAGAGTAATATCCAAAGATAAAGATATAATGCAATGAAGCAGCGTCCAGTGATAGCATTGTCGATTGAAGAGTAATATCCAAAGATAAAGATATAATGCAATGACAACAGCATCCAGTGATAACATTGTCGATTCAAGAGTAATATCCAAGGATTAGGATATAATACAATGACATCAGCATCGAGTGATAACATTGTCAGTCGAAGAGTAATATCCAAAGATAAAGATATAATGCAATGAAGCATCGTCCAGTGATAACATTGTCATTTGAAGAGTAATATCCAAAGATAAAGATATAATGCAATGACAGCAGCATCCAGTGATAACATTGTCGATTCAAGAGTAATATCCAAGGATTAGGATATATTGCAATGACAGCAGCATCCAGTGATAACATTGTCGATTGAGGAGTAATATCCAAAGATAAAGATATAATGCAATGACAACAGCATCCAGTGATAACATTGTCGATCGAAGAGTAATATCCAAAGATAAAGATGTAATGCAATGACAACAGCATCCAGTGATAGCATTGTCGATTCAAGAGTAATATCCAAGGATTAGGATATAATACAATGACAGCAGCATCGAGTGATAACATTGTCAGTCGAAGAGTAATATCCAAAGATAAAGATATAATGCAATGAAGCAGCGTCCAGTGATAACATTGTCGATTGAAGAGTAATATCCAAAGATAAAGATATAATGCAATGACAACAGCATCCAGTGATAACATTATCGATTCAAGAGTAATATCCAAGGATTAGGATTTAATACAATGACATCAGCATCGAGTGATAACATTGTCAGTTGAAGAGTAATATCCAAAGATAAAGATATAATGCAATGAAGCAGCGTCCAGTGATAACATTGTCATTTGAAGAGTAATATCCAAAGATAAAGATATAATGCAATGACAGCAGCATCCAGTGATACCAATGTCGATTGAAGAGTAATATCCAAATCTAAAGATATAATACAATGACAGCAGCACCCAGTTGTAGCAATGACGATTGAAGAGTAATATCCAAAGATAAAGATATAATGCAATGACAGCAGCATCCAGTGATAACATTGTCCATTGAAGAGTAATATCCAAAGATAAAGATATAATGCAATGACAGCAGCATCCAGTGATAACATTGTCGATTCAAGAGTAATATCCAAGGATTAGGATATAATACAATGACAGCAGCACCCAGTTGTAGCAATGACGATTGAAGAGTAATATCCAAAGATAAAGATATAATGCAATAACAGCAGCATCCAGTGATAACATTGTCGATTGAAGAGTAATATCCAAAGATAAAGATACAATGCAATGACAGCAGCATCCAGTGATAACATTGTTGATTCAAGAGTAATATCCAAGGATTAGGATATATTACAATGACAGCAGCATCCAGTGATAACATTGTCCATTGAAGAGTAATATCCAAAGATAAAGATATAATGCAATGACAGCAGCATCCAGTGATAACATTGTCCATTGAAGAGTAATATCCAAAGATAAAGATATAATGCAATGACAGCAGCATCCAGTGATAACATTGTCGATTCAAGAGTAATATCCAAGGATTAGGATATAATACAATGACAGCAGCACCCAGTTGTAGCAATGACGATTGAAGAGTAATATCCAAAGATAAAGATATAATGCAATGACAGCAGCATCCAGTGATAACATTGTCGATTGAAGAGTAATATCCAAAGATAAAGATATAATGCAATGACAGCAGCATCCAGTGATAACATTGTCTATTCAAGAGTAATATCCAAGGATTAGGATATATTACAATGACAGCAGCATCCAGTGATAACATTGTCGATTGAGGAGTAATATCCAAAGATAAAGATATAATGCAATGACAGCAGCATCCAGTGATAACATTGTCGATCGAAGAGTAATATCCAAAGATAAAGATATAATGCAATGAAGCAGCATCCAGTGATAACATTGTCGATTGAAGAGTAATATCCAAAGATAAAGATATAATGCAATGACAGCAGCATCCAGTGATAACATTGTCGATTGAAGAGTAATGTTCTTCTTCAGCAGCAAAGATAAAGTCAAGGGAATGATGGTAGAATTCAGCAACAGTTCTTCTTCAGCAGCAACGATAAAGACAAGGGAATGATGGTAGAATTCAGCAACAGTTCTTCTTCAGCAGCAACGATAAAGACAAGGGATGATGATAAAATTCAGCAACAGTTCTTTTTCAGCAGCATCGATAAAGACAAGGGATGATGGTAAAATTCAGCAACAGTTCTTCTTCAGCAGCAACGATAAAGACAAGGGATGATGGTAGAATTCAGCAACAGTTCTTCTTCAGCAGCAACGATAAAGACAAGGGATGATGGTAGAATTAAGCAACAGTTCTTCTTCAGCAGCAACGATAAAGACAAGGGAATGATGGTAATATTCAGCAACAGTTCTTCTTCAGCAGCAACGATAAAGACAAGGAAATGATGGTAAAATTCAGCAACAGGATTCCAACAAGATTGGAGGTAGGTTTTAATGTTTCTTGTTTATAGCTTTATTGATTTCCCAATTTTTCCATTATATTCTGTTATATATGACGTATTTATTTGTTTTCATAATTTCTATTTATTCTGTATCATGTATAAGTCTTGCTCTAGTCACCAGAGACCATTGTGAAAATCGTTCATATTCCATCGTTGACATTAGTATCTAGCTTTCTCCTTGATAATGTATAGGGTCCCAGATACCTTGACATTGATCCCAAAGAAATCTCCTCATAAGTGGCGTAAGATCTTCTATTGTAAGAAATGCACCAACTTTCGAATTTTTTGAGGCTCTCCAAGCAAGAAAATTGTTGAGTTGATCTTTTGAAACTATTGCAAAGTGGTGGCCAATGATAAATTTATTACTCTTGTTCTTTAATTCTTCAAATAGATACCTTCTTACATCTGAGTTCAAACCAAGGAGGATTATGTCTTGACCATAAAGCATTCTAAGAGTTTCTTCCTAAAAAGGATAAAGTTGAATAGACTTGAATGGGAAATAAGTTTACCCGATTGTCTAGTTTGAAAAGTAGTCTTTTCATGTCAAGGAAATATAGACTTTCTAATTAGACAAAGTAGAAAGGAACTTGCATCAATTTGTATTTGCTCTTGGTTGAATCTTTTTAAATAATCCACCAGGCTATTGTCACTTACATTTTCTGGAAAAGAAATTCAAAATTTTTCTGGATAAGTGGATGATGATCCCAATTCAATTAAGTCTTTAGATGGGAGCATCGATAGCTATGTGGTAAGGGACAGCGAACTCTTGCCTTTATCAGAATGGGCAAATTTGTTCTTTCTGTTATGTTTTTTTCTTAGTTTTTCTATCTATCTTTACTATGTTGCTTCAGCTGGCGACCTCTTGTCTTGCTTCCATCACCTCTTCCCTTAAGCAAGGAACCGATCTCATCCCACAAGAAGCTGGTCGTCAGGTGACTTTCATCTCGTCACATCTCATCTCATCTCTCATCTTCGTAAAGGGTTTGGCTTCATTGGGATACTGGGAGTAATAGCCTAAGATTCAAAATTTCATTAAAGGACGAATACAAATTTATTGTGGGATGAAATTTCGCATTTCCAACAGCAACTTATGTGATCTTCAAATCTCAAGCAAAATGAATGAAAATCATGTATTCCCTTGAATTGTATTTCACTTTCAAATATAGATAATATAGATCTTATAGATATTATATTTGTTAATTATTACCTCTCCACAGACTTGGACTTGATAGGTCTGCGTGAGTTCCACTGACAATGTGCCTGGCCAACATCTCTCTTACATCATCCATGTCGAAAATAGTGAAGTCTGCTGCTGTATAATTTGCAAAAGAAATCAACAAGCAAATGGCAAAAAGACCACATTGAGTTGATTCATCTTGTCCATTGAAAGGAAGAACTTTTTCAGTCAAGGTAAGAGCAACAGTGTAGTTGTTGTTAAACAAAGCCTGCTTGAGATTCTTAACTTCAGACTCATGGTTAAGGCCCAAAGAATCACCAATTGAGAATGTTGATGAACTGAAATCAACTAAGAAAACCCACCAATACTAATCAACATTTGCGGGAAATAAAATTCTATTCAGGAAGGAGGCAGAAATTTTTGGAAACCTTTCTTTGATTATGAGTAGAAAGGGTTCTTTATGAGCTCGTAGGTTATAAGTGGATCTACTACATATGCTGATGGACACTGGGTGTTATTTGCTTGGCCTACAGCATGAATTATACTGTCATTGACCAGTGAATTACCCTTCAGTGTCCTTAGTTCGTGTGCATTAATGTGAGGAAACAAATCTGACACTTCCTGGCCGTCATTTCGTTTTCGTCCTCGACAATAAGAACATCATGTCGGACTTTAAATTTGTAAGTTCCAAAGCCTTGACTATACGTCAGCTGCAACAAGTAAGCCAGACAATTAACACTGCTGTACTCCAAAACACCTTCGATACTGTCAAGAATAATGCAGTCTTTCTCAGGAAATACCATTGTGATATAATGGCTTTGAACATTGATCAGCATCAACCTTTCACTTTGCTTTCAACTAAAAATTGTAAAAGGGCCTGATACATGACCTCAGGCTCGTTTCCAAGAGAAGAGGGATCTGCATTTGTAAAAAAAGAATGCAAATGCGTATTTATCTGGGCATATTCATACCCAGCATGATTGGCTGCATTCAGCACAACATCAATGTTGTAATCACCTGCAAGTCATCTAAAATTTTCCAGATCATTGTTGATGTTTTGTAAAGAGGCCTGTTGAATCCAGCATGCATCAGCAATTCGATTCCTTGTCTCAGGCTCGACGGAAGATAGAATTGTGTTGTTAAGGGCACACATTCCACATAATGTGGTACTGCCTTGCATTTGGACATGCATTGGTGAATTTCCGTGCATGAAAGTTTTGATGAAAATTTTCTCCTTCAGAGAGGAAGGATATGGCATGAATGCAACATCAAGAAAATATTTAAGATTTTTCATGGTTGAAGATGACCAGCTTTCAAGTTCCTGGCTGCTAGATATCGGCTTCAGCCTGAAAAGCTGAAGCGCAATTCTTGTTTCTGCATCCTCTTCGTTCGTCAAGTGAAAGGAACACTTTTTAATGGCATTAGCAAACAGCTTTTTTAAATGGACATGGTCTGCATCTGTTGAATTCGGATTTACATTTGATTCCAATATTACAAAGCTGGACTCAGCTGCAGACTTTTTAGGCCGTCAGCTACACGCTCAGTGGTGTCACCCCCGTTGCACATACTGCTAAGCTAAGAAATTTCACTTACCTTTAGCGTGTTTTTCCATGCTGATTACAAATCTAAAAAGTTCACATCAATTTAGGCTGCAGTTTGCTTGAAAATGCTCTTCTTATTGATCCAATTTTTCTTGCTGAACGAATGCTTGCGTGCTTTTGCGTGCGTTTGCTACGGACCCAAGCTAAAAAGTTGACCAGTGCTCATACTGAGATTCACATCAAATTGGTCCGTAAAATAGCACCACAACAGCCACAACAACGGCAAACTTTGTTGCCTGGGTGCCTTCGACAAACAATCATGGCTGCCGACTGTTGCTTGCTTCATGTCGATGGATTTGAAGGGCCATTGACGTTACTTACCAAAACGACATTGGCAAAATTTATCGAAAGTAGGAGAAAATGGCTTTTGTTGAGTGGCCAGATGAAAGATATTGCTGAAAGGTCCCTCGAATTTATATCCGATGAAGATGTCAATAATGAAACTTCTGATTACGATTGGAAATATCACATTCAGTGCTACAGAAGGTTCACAGATAAACAGAAAATTGATCGTGCAGTGATTCAACACGAAAAAAGAAAAGCAGAAGTGGATGAAGGATGCTCCTCTTCATCAGCAGCTCATGGTCAGGAACCAACGAGAACTAAAAGGACAAGACTAGCAACCCAGACAGAAGTTAGTGGTGCTAAATGTGTAACAACTGCTGGGAGAAACTCTTTTGTTCTGCCAAGAATTTGCTTGATTTGCAAAAAATCAGATTACTTCTATACATGCCAAGTAAGTTTGTTTATTATTTCATTTCTTACTATAGGCCTAACGTATCCAAAGCAAAGACATAGGGAATTTATATCAATTGACTCTTAGATACAGCTCCTTAAAAAAATGTCCCAATAGTTTTGAGTGTTCTTTTTTCACCCTTTGAGTGGATTATCACCCTGGCCTCAGGTAGTTTTTCCCACTAAGTGACCAACCCCATCTCCAGTTTTGGTAGCTTCACCCTCGGAAAATCATTTTTTCTCAAAATATCTTCAACATTTTCATGAAAATATTCACAGTGGCATAAAGAGACAAAAGAATCTAAGATAATATGTGAATATATCCAAAGAATGTATTTCTCATATTAGTGCTATTTGCTCATATTGGTTTATATCTTATCTAGCATATGATTGTCTATAAATTGATAAAACGTTTAAGACACCCAGAAATTGATGCTGTACATTTTGTTTCTTCACAGAAAACAAAAACAAGGAAGAAACAGGCATTGACTCAGTGCCAAACAATTGATGCTGGAAAACTGAGGTCAGCTGCAAAGAAGAAAGAGGATGAATCAATCCTTATCCACATTAGAGATGTTGACTGTGTGGCTGCTGAAGTATGTTATCACAGGAATTGCTATATGAGTTACACAAATTTCTTAAATTTTGAAGTCAATGATCAGCCACCAGTACAGCTATATGAAGGGTCATTCAAAATAATGTGTGACGAGATCGTACAGAAGAAAATTATCGATAATAAAGAGGTTATGTTTATGAGTAAACTGTACCATAAATTTCAAAAGATTGTCTCTCATACAGAAGATGGAGATGCATCCAATTATAGAGCTTTTCGACTCAAACAGAGGTTGAAAAACCGCTTTCCACAACTTGTCTTTCACACACCTGGTCACAGAAACAAAAGTGAATTTGTGTTCTGTGAAGATCTTTCTGTTGGGTTGGTAATTGAAGAGACTGCAATTTCAACACCAGAGACCGATGACAGCGACTCTGAGTTGGAAGATGAGATTCCATTGGAATATCAAAGTTCAAAAGATGACAGTAGAACCTTGTTCCATGCAGCACTCATCATTCGAAAATGTATAGCAGAATGCCCAAAATTCTTCAGCAACTGGCCTCCAAAGATCTCAGAATGCACCTTACAAAATGCAAGAAATAAAATCCCAGCCAAATTGTCCAGTTTTCTTGCATGGGCCCTAAATTTTTCTGATGAAGTGAATCAGGATTATGTGCAAATAGAAATCCCAGAAAAAGACCAGATGAAAGTCTTATCAATTGCACAAGACATCATATATGCAGCTTCAAGAGGCAATAAACAGACACCTAAAGCACTATGCTTAGGAATGGCTGTCAGACAAATGACTCGGTCATATCAGCTGACCAAGATACTGAATGGGTTTGGGAATGCTGCTTCCCATTCAGCAATTTTGTCATTGGATACTGCTCTAGCATATCAGCAACTAAATACTGATGTTATCATGCCAAATGGTATTGTGAAAAATACATTTACAACAATGGTTTGGGACAACATTGATTTCCGAGAAGAAACACCGACTGGTTCTGGAACAACACACATGACAAATGGAATAATAATTCAACAACAGAGAGATCTCAGCGAGCTGCATTCAAGTTCAGAAAGCATTGTCCCAATCAAAAAGTCAATTCGAAGTATGAAGCAAGTACCACATGCAATTGAGCCATACCACCTAGGAAAGAAAGAGTCACCAAATTTCCATGCAGTTGCAAATACGATTGACATAGAACTCTCGAAGCATAAAGGTGTCCTTTCTCAAAGTCAAATCATAGATTTTTCATATGTAGCATGCAAAGAAATAGGAAATAGAGAGAATGGGTTACTTCCAGGTTGGACTGGTTACAACTCTGTAATTTCAGAAAAGCCAACTAGGGTGTCCCATATTGCGTATCTGCCTGTTATTGATGCCCCAGTCACAGAGATGTCGACTATCAAAGCAATACTGACCAGAAGCTCTGACATAATGGCGAAGTTGGATATTCAGTGTTCTGTGTTAGTCTTTGATGAAGCTGTATATGCAAAAATACAACAGGTTCGATGGAAGTCTGAAGAGTACATGAAGAAATTTGTTGTCAGGCTGGGAGATTTCCACGCATGCATGTCATATGCCACTGCAATCAGCTGTAGATTTCGCGAAGCAGGTCTTCAGGTAAGATTTTTCATCATATCATAGAATTTGGGATTAATCACCAATTTCTCAATGATAATAATTGTGTGCACGTTTTAAGTTCTGAACAGATGCCCTAGCAAATTAGATTTACATGCATTTATATTCAAAATTTGTACATATATCTTACTTTTGATTAGGACCTATTTGTTGAGTCAGAGACAGTGGCAGCTGGTTCTGTTAATGGAGTCTTCAGTGGCAAACAGTACAATCGGTGCATCAGAGCACATAAAATCGCGTATGAAGCTCTCAAGCGACTGCAGTTGCAAGCATTTTTAACTTCTTTGAGTGATGACAAGGCTCTGGAAATGACATGCTTCGTAGAGGCCATGTCAGAAACTGTTCATGACGATGAACTCTTTCAGGATCATTTGAACTGCCCTTTGCTAGAGGACATGGTGTTGAGGTATTCAATTAATACGTTTTCCTTAACGATGACTTTCATGACCTTTTTTAAATGTATCTACTGAATTCTCCCCCTTTATTTAAAACCATGATGGTCTTTCCATACAGAAGGTTGTATCATCACCAGTGTGTGTCAATTTTTATGATCCCCTGATATTTTATTTTGACCTGTCATATCATTTTTACTTGTGGCTCACTAACAATATTGTTGCTTTTTCCTAACGACTAGCCTTCACTGGATAGACTTAAAAAGAGCCAGTACTAATTCGCATCAATTTCGGAAATAGCTTAGTTAAGAATTTTGGTAGTCATGAATCTTGATGAGATAGCGAATGGAATGAGCTTTCACTTAAAGTACATATTTGTTAATTATCAAACAGGTTCAACTCCTTCGTTGAAAGAGAAAGTGCCAGAAGTGCTACGTTTGCTTTTTGGACATCGTATATTACCATGGTTGAGCTTCTCCTGTCATTTATACGATCTACAAGAACTAGCAACTGGGAGCTGCATTTGTCAAGTATGAGAGCCATGCTGCCCTGGTACTTTGCTTATGATCGAGTCAATTATGCTAGATACATGACGGCGTACTGGCTAGAAATGCTTTGTCTGAAGGATACCCATCCAGGTTAGTTGGTGTACTAAACACATAAGAGCCTTTGTTAAAATCTGTATTCTGTGTTTTTTGGCATCTAGAAACAAAGAAGGCAATGTTCAAACTTACATTTTCTTCTCTAAGATGTTTTGGATGATTTGCGCGACAACTGGACCGTCCAGAGGCAGAAAGAGTATGCATTCTCGTCAATATCATGTGACCAAACAATCGAGCAGACGTGCAATAGAGATTCAAAGACGAAGGGTGGAATCATCGGGTTTACCACGAACAGGGGTGCTGTTGATCGCTGGATCTTATCTTCTGCTGATCGTTGTACAATCACAAAACAGTGTCAAATTATGTCTGGTGTTGCAAATGAGAGCAGGTAGGGATTAGGGATGACCTATATTTGAAATCTCAAATATATCTAAAACTGACTGTAGAATTTTTTCCTTGGATTACTTTATTGCGGAAGGTTATTGGCATCCATCGTAAATATTTATTTCTTTTCCATTTATAGCCTTGTATTGTTGCATGGCCCCTGTCTCCACAGACTGACGGGGCTTCCGTGATTAAATATTTACAAATGATTGGATGAATGAATGAATGAATGAATGAATGAATGAATGAATGAATGAATGAATGAATGAATGAATGATGATGACGATGATGATGATGAATGAAGAACATGATGAATGAATGAATTGATATAATATGATGAATTGTGTCTTTCAATAGGAAACGAAAGGATCTTGATCACGCTCGTATTGTCCGTGATGAGAAATCTATTCTGCAATTTATGGACACTGTATGTTCTATGATGAACCCCTTCAGTCAAGATTCCCCCGAAGAACTGGTCAACATTTGCAGTGGTTTAGTCGCTAACAAAAAGACTACCGATGATATTGCGACTGCTTACGATAAAGGAGATCTGAAGTTCAAGGACTTCGTCCAAACAAGATTGTTGACTGAACATGGTGACATATTTTCAAAGATGAGCAAATTAAAACTAGCTACCTTCAAGTCTCTCGAGAAACCAAAGAGTGCCAAAACTGCAAATGGCAATATTGTGCCAATAAAGAACGATTGCCGTTTCTGGGCTCGTCTTCTACTGATTGCCAAGAATCGTGAAATAGACCTGGAAGAAGTTTTCACCTACTGTCTTCAGTCGTATCCAGGAGCTCTTGCAACCTATACTGGAGGCCTTGCAAAAACAGTCAAATCAAAGCTTCTTCATTTGTTGGAGTCTGAGACCAACAACGTCAGAGTGGAACATTTGCCAGTTGGGAGTGTTCTTATTTTAGATGCAATGGCTATTTTGCAGACAGTTAGGAACCTTCCTAACACCTTTGGAGAATTTGCCGAGAGCCTTCTTGACAGAATCACAAGCATGGGCAAAAAGATACGTGCCTGCAGAGTAGATTTCGTGTCCGATAGATATCCCGCAATAAGTACAAAAAATGCGGAGAGACAAAAGCGAGCATCAGCAGGAGTTCAAACCATATCAATCTTGAGTGACAAGCAAAGAGTTCCACGGCAATGGAAAAAATTCTTGGGTGTTGGTTCAAATAAGGAATCACTTATCAAGTTTATTGTTGAATATTGGCAAAGATCATCACCAGAGGCACTCAAAGGCATTGATGTATACGCCACAACTGTCAACAAATGTTTCAGTTTCAAGGCAAGTGTCGAAGCAGTAGTTGTCGAAGAAGTTCCCTTGCTTGAATCAGACCACGAAGAGGCCGATACTAGGATGCTCTTGCATGCCAAGCATGCTGCTGCACATGCTGATACGATAGTAATTAAGAGCCCTGATACAGATGTGTTCGTCTTTGCAATAGCATGCTGTTTGGACATTGGTGTGAATATAATTTTCGAAACAGGTACAGGAAACAACCAAAGGAGACTGAGCATCAACTCCATTGCAACAACACTTGGTTCACGTTGGTGTAAAGCATTGATTGGTTTTCATATGTTTACAGGTTGGTCAACGTATTGTAATGTCTGTATACATATTGCAAAAATAATAACAATAATATTATGAAATATCAGCCAAGATTTATGAAACACCAATGACATTTTGACGATGGCCCATGATATTATTGACAGATGATGTCTTTGTTACAAGTTTAAAGCAAAATAAGCATCCAAAATTTATATCTGTTATTTATATTTTCTCTTCGATTTAAATTTCAGGATCCGACTCAACAAGTGCCTTTTACGGAAAGGGAAAGATTCATTCGTTGAAAATTGCTCGAGAATGTGAAGATTATTGTGATGCTCTTGGAAGTCTTGGAGAATCTTTGGTTGTTGAAGAGAGCGTAGTAAGCTTGTTAGAGAAATATGTGTGTCATGTCTATGGTCAGAAAAGTAGCTCAACTGTAAATGATGCCAGGTACAAAATGTTCAAGCTTGGAAAATGCACGGAAGATACCCTCCCTCCCAACTCTGATTCGCTGTACCAGCACATAATTCGTGTCAATTATGAAACCTACATAAGAAAAAAATCAACAACATGCATCATTAACGCCTTCGCCAATTGGATTCGGGTGGGTTTTGAATGGTGAAGACATCGAAATTCAATGGGCAACTTTGGAAGCAGCACCTGACAGTATACTAGAGTGCGTGATCTGTAAATGCAAGACCGGCTGCAAAACCAAGAGATGCTCCTGTGTCAAAAATAACCTCGAGTGTACTGAGCTTTGTCAATGTGATAATTGTGAAAACGGCGGAGACTGTGAAGAAGATGAAATTGGCGAAGACAATTCTGATGAAGATATTTCTTCGGAAGATGAAGAAGACATTTGATTATCGTTTAATTTGTGTCAATTCACGTATTCTGCTGTGTTTGACACTTTATTGATATCATCGCTTGCATTGCTTCATTTTATTTTGAATTGATGCTGAAAAATAGGATTACGGCAAAAATAGCAACATCTACTATCAAGCTCCGTTCACAAATGCTCATATTTCGCAAATAGCTTATCAAAATGCAATGGTTGCTATACTTTTTCAGCTCAGATTTTGTCGTTTATTAAGATGACCGCAAAAAAAAAATGAAATTCAGAAATTTTCAAAAAATTTGCATTGTGACGTCATCAATCAAGAATATCCGCCATTATGGAAAAACTGCAGCCTGAATCGATGTGAACTTTTTAGATTTGAATTCTACACCAAAAGTTGGCCTAGGTAACGTATAAATATCTTAGCTTAGTGGAGTGTGCAACGAAACCTCATTTCTAGGGGTCGTATAAATGATAGCCGACGGTCTATTTCTTTGTTTCCTGTGTTCAAGCTTGTTTTCTCATTTCTGCGTTTTAAAGGGGGAGAGCTACTACTCTTATGTTTAGTAGAGCGTTTTC
Source organism: Chrysaora quinquecirrha (assembly GCA_014526335.1). NCBI lineage: Eukaryota > Metazoa > Cnidaria > Scyphozoa > Semaeostomeae > Pelagiidae > Chrysaora > Chrysaora quinquecirrha. The sequence continues at coordinate 623,436 of JACTAT010000050.1, forward strand.
TTTTATCTTTTTTTGACTTGTGCGTGGTGGATTTTGCAGATGGCAATTTCTGTTTCACCCCACATCTTTAAGCAAAAGAGAGTGCCATTTGCTGGCAGGAAGCATAAAAGCACTGTGGGTCTGTAAAACAGTCGACACAATTATGGCTGGTATCTATATTGAGATATTCCAAAAGAATATCGCTCAACCAGACTCTTCGTTTCCTTTCCCATTCCACGGAGCCGTAGAGAAAATTCGAGAAGCCAAGCGTTTTCAAATCATCCATGCCCCTGATAAAAGGTCATGAAGATGATGTTGCTTAGCAGGATCAGCTTCTCCGTAAAGAACAGATAAAATACCGTAGTCAAGAGTCTGAAAATATTTACCAAACAGCTTATTAGTACTCTTTTGTTCAGTTTTGCTTCTTTTAAGCTTGTCCCTGTACATGGTACACCTTGTTTGCAAACCAAAAACACAAATAGCATCAAGAAGTTGTTTTTTGCTTCGCAATGAAGCAGATGCTTCAGGAGAGAGGCTATCATTGTCTTCTGCTGTTTTATGCAAAGCCATTTCCTCTTCGAAAAAATTATTCTTGTATGTAGTCTGCCCATCAAGTAGTTACAAGCGATACATGTTCTCAGGTAATGTCTCAAGCACTTTAGCAACAACATTAGTGGGCGCAAAATGATCTTGGGCTCTTTTAACACTGAAGGAAATTTTAAAGGCGGGATTTCTGATAAGAACGGAATCTCCAACACTAAATTTATCGCCTGGAGAATGCTTTATGCTTCGCTCAACATTTCTATGAATAGTCAACTCTGTTGACTCAAGAATGCGGAGCTGCAACACATGTTTAGAGAATATATTGCCGAAAAGAGAAGAAGAGAATTTGACAGTGCTGAAATCTTCTTCATGCTCAACTTGAGAGTCGTCTTCTTGAGGATCGTTGATACCCTCAAGACTCTCAGATGTCAAATCATTGGCCAAAGTATTGGCAAAAATTTGGAGAGAGATGTTCCAAGGCAAGATTGCATGATGTCTTCAACAGAGCATGATTCAGAGCAATCAACAGAAGAAGCATCGCTTAAAACATCAACTTCATCGTCAACCTCAATATCACAGTCATCAACTGCCACTCCTGTCAATTCTCCTCAGTATCGAGATGAAAGGTGCTGTCATCAGGAACAACAGTGAAGTTCAGGGAACTTGCTTCTCGGTTTCTGTATACCTGAAAAGGGATATCGTCGATGGTGGAGTGATAGGACTTGTTTATCTTATCTGCTATTCTGGGGAGTAGCAGAGGCCATGTTTTACATTGCTCCTCTGAAGAGCAGTTTTGAAGAAGCCTTCGAAGATAGCCCTTAACAGTCTGGTTAAGATGTTCCACTTGCCCTTGGTGCTGTGGAGTATAAGGCTTGCCTCTAACCACGCGAAAACCGTAATTCTTACTTAACTGCTTGATAAGTTTATTTACAAATTTTTTGCTGTTGTCGGATTGAAGAATTTGAGGAGGATCCTCGACATCAAACAGAAACTTGACTACATTGTATACATGTGAAGCTTTCTTCCATTGCAATGGAAATAGTCAACAAAATTTGCTGAAACAACACTTGATTGACAAAATGTAACGAAAGCCCCACTGATTATTTCTCATGAATTCCCTTTTTTTTGGAGCAAGATCAATAAGATCATACTGGAGGCGTTTGTGTGGATGGAAAGAACAGATGGGCTTTGGAGGAGAAGCTTGAGTCATTCTCAAAAATACATTGAGACGGCAAGTTTCACATTCTTGAAGAAACTTACGGATCTCTTGAAACACACCCTTGTAATAAAATTTCAAATTGAAAGATAAAGATTTGCTGAGAGCATTTATTCCCCAAGGAAGACAAGATTTAGTGCCATCAGCTGTCTGTGTACAGTGAAGACTCTCAAGAACCTTCACAAGAATCTCTTTGTTAATGATTTCTCTCGATTCTAAGAGGAGTTTCATGCCTTTGTTGTACGTGTTGTCAATACACCTTTTCAACATAACGCGACCGTGCAACGCGTCGGGGTCTGGGACGAGAATTTGGGTGTAAAAGATTTTGCGCGGCTTGATTCTTCCCTTCTTTTCACTGTGAATGCTGACGTCGATCTGTTATCTCTCCGATATTTTGCTATTTCTTGGAATTATCTGCATCGCTGTGTGGTCTATTATCTTAGGAACAGCTTTCTTAAAAGCTCTTGCAAGTACTGGGCTCTGGTAGGCCACACAAATAGCAATAGGCTGTGAGTATCATTCGTTTCTGTTCTTGGCCTAAAGTAAAGCATTGTTTCTGTTTGGCCTAAATAATTTAGCACGATCAAGATCAAAATGGTGAATGGAAATTGTGCTGTTTTTAACTGCGCAAACAGTCAATACAGGATTAATAAATGGAAAAAACAAGCCTGCCTCGAGCATGCTGGTGTGCTGCACGGAGACTGCCCTTGTCCACAGCCATTTACCCTGTACACATTCCCAAGCATAAAACTCAATTCAGACAAGAGAAGTGAATGGATAAGACTGATCAACAGAACCACCAAGAAGAACACCCCATGGACTCCTGGATCAAGCGATGTTGTTTGCTCTGAACATTTTGTTGACTGCAGACCAACACTTGAAAATCCAAATCCAGTGCTGAAGCTTGGCTATGATAAACCAGCTAAGAAACCCAGGAGAGAACTTAAAAAAATTGAACTGGCTCCAAAGAAAAGCACAAATCAGCTCGCTGAGAATCAAGAAAATATAGCTCCTCTTGCTGTTATGCCGATTGTGATTCCCGAAAAGGAACCTTGTAAAGAATGCTGTGGTAAAGAGAGAGAGATAGAATCTCTTGTGGAACAAATTGAAACTTTAAAGCTTGAAAAAACTGAACTGAATGAGACCCTAACAAATATGACCACAGAACCTGTGATAACTCAAGCAACAAAAGTAAAACCAAAGTTGCAGTATTTCTCAATAGACACTATCAAAACAGATGCAAAAATGAAATTTTACACTGGAGTTCAAACAATTGCAATATTTGGTGTTGTGTTTGAACTGCTGAAGCCATTTGTTGCCAATCTTAATTTCTGGAGGGGTTCCAAACAGGCAAAGAAAGTCTTTTCTGGCAGTAGTTTTAAATTTTTCATGCAATGATTTTGGATTTCGGTCATTTTCAAGATTTTGAAGTAAATGAAAAACTGTATAGGGAAACCGTAAAATTCTGCTGGGTTCCCCTCCCAAGTTGATTCGTCATCCACAAGCTCTTGCACTTGTTTTAAACCATTTTTTGCATTGCCCGCCGTTTTGCAGTCTGACCCCTTGCTCCGGTCTAAAGTTGATAATTATTATTAGCCTACTATTACTATTATTATTATTAATATGTATTATTATTACTTTACTTACAATGTTGCATGGAAAGTAGCTAAATTGTAAAATAAAAAAAAATCACAATACAAGCCACATAAAAGAATATAAAATGTATAATAAAAATATAATATGTATAATAAATAGGTATAGCTAGAACTATTACAAATATTATGCTGAATGGAAGAGAACACAATCTTAAAAAGACCCTATCTAATTTATAAAACCTATCTATAAACCTAGTGACAGGAGAAACGTCTGACTGAGTGTACATTGGCATTGTATGCTGTTTATTTCATTTCCTCAATTAGAGTAAGGAAGTGTAATCGTGATGAAAGGGGTGAGGCTTTGGCTTTTTTGGGAACTTCTAAATCTTAGGGTATCTGTTTCATTCTTTCAAAGGAATCAACAATTCATTGTCGTTTCTAAATGCACAGTGGCTGGAAATTCAGCTAAACGAAAAAAGTAACTGACTTCAATTTAATGCTCGTAATGTGACGCCAATACGCCAATACTATTCTATTTTATCCCTTTTTATGTAATGCATTCCAGCTTGTCCTTTATGTGTCTCTATGAAGATAGTAATTAATCTTTTTCCATTCACACACAGTTTGTCAGCCTAATGACAGCATATGTTCCATTGGTGGAAAATGGCATGTCTGTTGAGTATGTTGCTGAGGAGGTAAAGAAGTTCCTCGACCTGGACAAAAAAATATCAATATGCAACAAGGAGCTTGAGGAAATCATAGACAAAGACGAGACAAGAGATGGTATGTTTATTTTGTTTCAAATTTTGATACACAGCCCTGACTGTTTTTGTGCAGTAAAGATAAACATGACAGTGATGAATGGTGATGGTTGTATTCTATTTTTATATTCTAGGGGTTGTAGCTTTGCAACACTGAATTTATCCATAAGAAGGTGGAAATTTGCAAGAAAAACTTTAAGCTATTAAAACAAGCTAATTTGTATTATCTTTCACGAAATCCACTTTAACATCGCATTATTATAGGATACATCGCTGTCCGTGGTTGAAAGCAATATAGTGCCAAATTTTTTCAATATAACATCTTTATCTGCTGGTATTTACTATGTCTGAAATTCATCCTCTGACCCCTTTAACAGCTATAAGACATTTACGCACATAATGGAGATGAAAACTCAAAGATACAGGATTTAATATAAACTAGTTTAAGAAAAAGCAAAAAATTACCAGGACTTAATTCTTTTTTTGAACATTGCAATGAGTATCAACTTCCTTCTTTTAGATGCATTCTGGTTTCCACCATCCAACAAAACCATAATAGCCATTACAAAAACTGTTATGAATACCATCCTGGAGAGGAAAATGGACATGATACAGGAGCCAGCAAGAAAAAGGAGGAGGTATCAAATGATAGGTTTTCTAATTTATTCTGAACCCGAACTTGGTTACCTTCAGCAATAACTGCCCCTCTTGCATTCCTTTTTGATGAGCTGATGCTTTATGATAAAACTGAACCATGCATCATAATCTCTGACTTAAAACAGCCATTGCTCTTCTGCTTGGTCTAGATCAGGTAACATTTTCTGCATCACATGACTCAACTCAATAATCAACTTTCAGGTCTTATATCAACAACATAATCGAAGAAGACCTCCATCAAATCAACCAATCCCTTGCAGAAATAAAAGGCTTGCTTACAAAGGGAGCTGAAGTAAACTGTTTGAAATCTGTTGCCAAAGCTTCATCAGAATTCTTTGAATGCACTATATGCAAAGATGTGATAACGCTTGATAGAGGTGCTACATTCTCTGCCTGCTGTATCCGTGTTATATCTTGTCGTCCATGTATAGATCAGTGGTATATTGATAATAAGCGATGCCCCCATTGCAATTCAGTAACTGGAGAGGTCAAAACCCATGATTTGAAGGGAATTGATGAGCTACTGATGGTATCCTAAAGGTATCCTAAAAGATTTGTGAGAGGCCAAATTATGATAAAATGCTGTAAAGACATAGAAATATTAGGGAATAAAGTGTTGCAAAGCTTGAACTAAAATGGCACCCAACAGTAGCCATAGGCCTGAAACACAAAATTTACATAACAAAGCCAAACTTGACTGATTGATTTAGGAGGGAAAATTTTTACAATTTCATTCAAGTAGCTGTACAATTTCATTGCTTTGAACATCACAGTTTTTCAATACAGCCCTTCAAATACTGTATTTTCCAGAAAACTTGAAAGGCAATACTTCAAGGTTTTTGACCACATTCCATCCAAATTGGAAATAAATCATTTACTTTCTATTCTGAATGACAGTAAATGAAAGTGTGAATATAAATCAAGTGCTGGGAAGCCCCTTAGCTGGCATGGGCTTGTTATGTAAATTTTGTGTTGTGGACCTACAGCTACTGTTGGCTGCCATTCTAGGTCAAGTTTCCACATTCATTTAACTAAAACAAAATTCATAACCTGACCTCTTGCCAGGTCACTTCTAACAACTGCATTTAGTACATTTAGAGCCTTTTGTTTACCGCATTTAGTGTGGGGATGGATCAGATGTGTTAATCCTATTTAAAGCGCACACTTTCTCAATTTCATCAACCAAGGCACAAGCATGTCATCTCTGCCGTGTCACTACAACAGCACAAATGAATTTCAAACTTGGCACACCTTAACACCCAAGTATTGTTGTTTCTAAAATATGTACCGAGAATATATGAGATGCTAGCTTAACAACTTTCTCGCACTAGCGAGAGTTTAAAAAACATTATCAACTCAAAATCAATTTCATCAGACTAACAATAGTTCATGAAATTTGATTCTTTTGCCTCCTGTTTCCACTGCACAAAATTCAACTATATATTTAGCAAAACCTATTTTGAGCGGGAGTGTATATCTGAATTTTTCTTTTATTTTAAGTTGTTGTCAACTCCTTGACTTTTCTAAAATTCAATATGAAAAACAATTTAAAAAATTTGAGAGACCCTTTCATATGACAAAAAACTTCACACTAGATCACGTCACCACAACACTACCATATTTGGAAATAGGTGTCGCAAATATACATTAACCGAAATTACTTCCGTTGGATGTTTTTAAATACCATTATCTTCTACACCATTAATCTGAACAAGACATGCACGTGCAGGGGGGAGAGGCTGTTATGATGGCAACCGTGGGGGGAGCCCCTACTGAACCCAAGGTATAGGGTGAAGTTAATTTGGTTCGAAAAAACAAAGAGGATCTGCACCCTTTTGCCTTTGAAAAGTAGTCCTTCACGAGTTTCTCCAAATTTTTCAGGTAAATGTTGTTGCTGTGGTTGTTGCTATTGCTACAGCAAAACAGATGTTTTGGTTGTTTTTAAAGTTGCTGTTGTTTTCATTGATACGTGTATAAATGTCTTTGTTTTTTTTGTAATAGTTGTAGCCCCCTGAAAATATGAAAATGTGTTAACGTGGTTAAGGGTGACCCTATACTAAAATTTAAGCAACTCTTTTAGATATATTACCGCCTGCTCCTCTTTCACCAATTTCACAAGAATGCATCAATCACCTAAAACAGAAGCATGAACCCTTCAGAGGGTTATAAACCTTTCGGCAATACCAAAAAACATTTTGAATACCAACCTCACCTCTTAGTTCATGCCCGTCCTTTAACTGATAGAAACTCCAGTCTTTCAGCTGAAAACCTTTGTGTTTTGCTTCTACAAAATCCCACAGCACCGTGCTCCAATATTCCTTGCAATACTGTTTCAAATGAAAAGAAAGATAATCTAGGCAAGAAGTAGAGAAATGTAATACTTTCAGTTTCAAGTAGATTAAAACTGCTAAGATGTAAGAAGACTGTCCATCTACTTACAGTCGTCGGGACTGGCACAGAATGTATTGCAAAAATTGTTTGGTGATGGGCCGAGACTGTCATCTTCTACTCTAATACTTGATATAGAACACAAGTGGGCCTTTCCATCAAGTTCAGTCAATGTGGGATTGAGTTGGGCTGATGCTACTTTGACTTCAAAGCTTTCAGAGATGTCTATTCTGTTGTTCTAAAGTGAACAGTGTATAAAACGTTAGTTAGATAAGATGCAGATAAAATTGCAGGTGCTTTTGTTCATGGGGAAAATGCAAAGAATATCTCACAATGTCAATGCAAACATTATATCAGGTAATTTTCAAGCTTACTTTGATGCCAGAGCCTTCTATTTGCTTCTGTCGCTGTGAAGTAAGAAAACATGAAGGAAAAAGTACCGAAGTTGACCTACAATCAAATTGTTCAAATTTGCAGAAAATGAAGAATTATCGGGTGGGCCAGAGAAAGAACCCCCCCCCCTTATTTAATAGAGAAATCAAGTCTAACTGATCTCAGATTACCTTTGATGAAAAAGTAAAGAAATTTTCAATCTTCTGTGTCCTTTTACATTCCTGGATGAAGGAAAAATTCTTTATTAGCGTTTGCTTTGCATTCTAAACTAACTAGTGAAAAAATCTACCAAGGATACAGTGGAACAACAATTCAAAACTTTGAAAATATACATTGCAATACAAAGAGCCAATTGTAGAAACATGCGACTAGCATTGAAGATGGACTTACGGATGTTGCTTTGAATATTTTTTCGCTTTGTTCATTGTCTGTCGGAATAGGCGAAACTGGTGGCTTCAAAATGAGAATCACAATTGAGATTTATAATGTTGTAATGGTGAAAGTACCTTGCTGTTGGTAACGGCAGTAAAAGTAACAGATGGTACAACTTACCGTTTTATGGTTTGATTTGTTTTCTAATCCAAACCATTTGTTTGCGGATGATATAGTGCCGTTTGTTTCTGCTCGATTTGCAAGTATTTGCAAAATGCATCGTTACCCTTTAAATCGAAAAGAAACTGCATGATTTCATTTCCTTTTGCAGAACAACAATTATGTCCACATGGTTTAAAGTATCTTTAATGGTTGGTTGGGTGGGTCGACTTGATTTGTTGAAATGACGATCACCATCAATGCTATGTCATTATCAATACCTAAGTAACTTCTTATCTTTGTTTTGCGCTAATGCAAGCAACTGTCCAAAGTCTTGTATGTCTATCAGAGCTTAGTAGCTCAACTGTAGAACTAACTGTATACAACGTGTTAAAGCAGTGCATTTTGTAATTTTTGACGTCATGAACTTTATTTAGCCGGTTAAGTGAAAATTTTAAGTCGCTTTGAAGGATTTCACCGTTCTGACTATTCAAAGGACCAATGTTTGGCGAAACACCTTGAAAATGAGAAAACATAACTACACTAATTTAACACCAAATAACAATAAGATTTAGATTGAGATTATTTGTGTCACCTTATTCACGAATTCTCTCCCTTGATCGTTTAAAACTTTCTCCAGTGCATGTCTATAAAATACTTTAGCAAGGCAGTCAGCCACACAGGTCTCCGCGTTTGAGGCAGTTAGAAAAACTTCGACCCATTTTGTGAAATAGTCAGTGAGGGTAAGTATATAATTTTTTTCTCTTGGAGTTCTTGGGCATGTCACAAAGTCAATGCCAACAATTTCCCAAGGCTTTGATACCTGAGAAAAACCGTAACTTTAAATACTATAAAGAAAAAGTATGAAAAGTTATTCTTCCACTATAAGCTAAACTAAACTATAAACTAAACTAAACAGCTGAGAAGACATAGTATGTACATAAAATTCAAAATTAAACATTGAATCGGTGGACATGCGGAGCATGGCTGTTATGTAACTGAGCATTAGAATATCGAGGAGACAGAGAAGTTTATTTGTGATAAACAGCTAAATAAAAAGAGAAGATGGAAGTATTTAGAAGTACATCAATCATCATATTCAAGCACAAAGTACTGTGATGTTTGAAATGGATTACTTTGATTGGCTGGAGCTCGATATCGATATTCTTTAATTTGGGGCCACTATACTCGCAAGGGCCACATACTTTGAGCTGAAAATAGGAATGATGAGTATTAAGAAAGAGTCTGTATCATGAGCAGAACTGGTCCTGTTGACTGAGGTTAAGATCCCTTCGTCAATAGGAAACGTGTAATTGATTTAAATGGCAACTACATGAAAACAGAGCAGCCCTTGTAGCTGGGACATCATTATGAACAACACGGTTGGCCCATATGACATGTGACATTTCACTGGAAATATGACATTTTCCCCGTGTAGTGGCAAATACTGTAAGTTTGCAATATTCATATAAAATAATAATATTAATATCCAAAAATCTGAACAGGTGAAAACTGACTGCTATCAGATTTTTTTGTCAGACAAGGTCATCAGATATCTGAAGAAAAAAGTCTGAGGGAAAATCTGATGGTGAAAACGCGGCTCTAGCCACATTCAATTTCAGACACATTCTAATTCATTTGGATTCGAATAATATTCAGGGGTCTTCTGTACATATTTAAATAAACAGTGCACAACTTTCAGCTCATGCGCTAAGAATAGCCTATATAATGTAAGCTGGGTACACTGCTGTAAGGAATAACAGACTTGCAAGGTAGAGAGTTACGCCCGAGAATACGCAGATTGGATTAACCAATCTTCCACTATTTACTTTATCAGTATACTGAGGAATCCATGTCAGTATTCTCTGCTTGGTCTTACATTAAATAGTCTAAATAATACGTCTAAGTTTCATAGAGACTCAGACATAGGATTTCTGAACGAATAGAACCAAGAGATTTTGCTGCAGATTGTTTGGTATTTTATCTATTTCTCGGCAGTACATTTTCTTTCTTAGTAACAGTGACCTTGTGTATGAAAGCATGAAAGGGTAAAACAGAATGGAAAATGAAAAAGGAGGAAAAGAGATAGGGGTATAGGATTTTAAGAAAGCATTTCGGTTAATTTTCCACACTTTGAGTTTAGGCAGATGAAATCCAAAAAGGAGATACGTAAAAATGCCCAGAATATGAAAGGACAACTACAAATGATGCTTCCCTTTACATACTTTTATACTTAAGAGACTGCAAGTGTTCATATAATGATTGTATGCAGAGAAGCGAATAAGGGAAAGAAAATGTCTACTCAGGGGGTGGGGCAAAATAATAATCATACCAGTAACATACAAATCTTGCTAGCTTAAACTAATATGAGTTTGCTTAATATGATGTATAGCGTTAGGCAACTATAGGGAGGAGCTAAAAGTGCCCCCTCTCCATATATCTAAAAGATAATGGTATTGTACAGCGGAGGTACATCCCTGAAGAATTGCAGTAGGACACATGACATTATTTGATAAAAATTAGAAAATTGATCAATCGCCCCTTTGATTTATTTTATCAAATTATTACGACAGCCCATATGGCGTATCTTCAGTGATATTTCTTCATGAATCCTGAATAAGATGAAAATAAGAACATATGTTACCTTGAGACTTTATAATAAATGTGTTTGAACGTTAAAGATTTCCTTGATATCCACTACAGATATTGTGAACTGTCTAAAATACTGCGAAGAGAATTTCATGCATCAAAATCTGGCAATTTCAGGAAAGTCGAACATCCAGGACCAGTTTCTTAGCTTCTTACAAAAGTACAGTACTATATACTATACAGTAATGATGCAGTGTGTACGTTTCATTCAGTATATGATAAGTTCAACAGATTGGTATCAAATTTTCCAACCTAGACAAAGGCTAGAAAATATGAAATAACCCTTGCCTGATTACAATTGCATAAGTTCTTTTTCGTCGTTTATTTTTATTTTGTGATTTTTTTTAGTTTGCTTGTTTTATTTTGGTTATTTATTTGTTTAGTTTATTTGTATTTCGTGATTTTTGTTTTATTTTGCCTGTTGAATTTTCGTTATTTATTTCTTTAGTTTATTTGCATTTCTTAGTTGTTGTTTTAGTTTGCTTCTGTTATTTTGGTTATTTATTTGTTTGGTTGAAACTCTTTGTGAAACGCCACACCCTGTCGTGGAAAGGAAGGTAACGCAAAAATGAGTTTGACAATACGTGAACGTACGTCAACGCAAGCTTTGCATGTACCTAGCATGGATTTGTACGTCAACGCGAGCTTTGCATCTACAAAGCACGTGACCATACGTGAACCCAAGTTTTGCATGTAACAAGCAGTTTTGGTTACCATGCAGATATTGATGCCACACAGTTACCAAATAAACTGGTCAGAAACTCAATTCACTGCTTAGTAGTGGGATTGAAAACTTCAATGGAGCCTTCAGCACAAAAGAATGACCAACGGTTAAGATAGGATTTA